>CM045767.1:79354828-79752000 GCA_025200525.1 Camellia lanceoleosa
GTTCATAATCATGAATAAGCATGTCAATCCGAGACTCTTTTATTTGGCTAGTTCCTTCATAGGTGATTTTAAGTTTATCCCAAATCTCTTTAACAGTAATATACCCATAAATTCTATTGTACTCATTTACATCTAGTCTACACACAAAAATAAGCTTGGCTTTAGCATTAACTTGAAGGAGTTTATAATCACGCTCATCAAATTCATCCTCAAGTTTAGACACACTGATATGGTCTACTACCTTGACAGGGATTTTAGGACCTTTAGTAATAATGAGCCACAAAACATAATTGGTAGCTTGAAGATACAAAGTTATTTTTCTTTCCAATGAATGTAATTAATACCATCAAAGAGAGGTGGCCTATTGCTAATTTGTCCTACAGCAGAGTACGTAGAATACATGGTCGCTATAGATCAAAAACTCAAAATTGTTAAATCTAAACAAGAGCCCCAGGCTCTGATACCAATTGTTACCCAAAAGACAACCTAAGAGGGGGGTGAATTATGTTTTACAATTAAAATTAATAATACCCTAATAAAATTATGACTCGCATAATAGATAAATATAATTAATGAAATAAAAATAATTAAAACAAGTGTCTTAACAACTATGTTAATTCATGATTTTAGCACAAGAAAAATATGAAATATAGTTATGGCAATTTAAAATAAAATAAAGAAATAAGGAGAGAGAGACAAACAAATTTATAGTGGTTCGCTTCAACTCGACTTACGCCCACCTCAAGCTTCACTTAAGATTTTTCACTATTTTCTAGCTTTTACAGGTGCTAGCAACCTCCTTAGAAATGGAGCAATCCTCCACGGATTTTACACGACTTCATAAGTCAAAATCCTTGCAAATCTTAGGTGATTCACAATCACTTTCAAGATTTTAAGAACAGGTTTGCAACACTTTTACAAGATGAAATGGTATTTTTGCTTGCAAAGAAAGTTACAATAAATATCTCTCAAAGATAGATATATAAAATGAAGTTTTGATTTTTCAGAATCTCACAGAAAGATGGGCTTAAAGCTATAAGGCTTTGTATAATTTTTGAGAATAGATGTAGTGATTATAGATTAAAGAATATTTTCAAGTCTTTTTTGTAACTTGTTTACATTAGAGGCTTTGGTATATATAATGAAAATTATAGCCGTTGTAATCGTTTGAATTTATAACCGTTTATAACCGTTGTACTTCTATCATTAACAATTTCAATATCTTCCACTCCATCATTACATATTTGAATATCTTTCACTTGAACCTTTTGGCTTTTTGAATATTTATAGCCGTTGTAATTCCATCATTACTAATTTGAATATCTTTCACTTGAACTTTTTGAACCTTTTGGTCTGATATTGTGTTAGGCTATTTGAACTTTTGGTTTGGGCTGTTTAAACTCCTGATTTAATCAAATATTAAATACATTCTAACAACATTTAGGATAAATATTTAGGTAAGAAATAATGGAACAAAATAAATTTTGATTCTATTTTTCTCTTTCAAATAAATCATCAAAATAAATTTTGATTAAAATATAATTAAATAAATCATCAAAATAAATTTTGGATTTTATTTTTCTCTTTCAAATAAATTAAAACATAATTAAATAAATCATCAAAATAAAAAAGTCTAACAATTATGTTATCTCTTTTATATTAAAATATATATTTTATATTGTGTATAGTTATATCTTTATATTATCTACATTAATTTTAATTTTTATAACCTTATCAATTTTTTTTTTAATAATTATGTTAAAACTGTACAGTTTAGGTAATAAATAAAAACGAGCACCATAAAAACAACTAGAGTGACGTTCATCCTGAGTTGCATTATAAAAAAATATATATTTAAATTTTTATAATAGCACAAATTTTGTGGGTGCATAGTACAAATCTTTTATATGTTAAAGTTATTTTTAGAGAAATATTATGGTACAAGTGTGTATAGAAGTTATGCTATTTATGAATTTAATTATCACAAGCGACATAACTTAATATTATAAGAGTCATAGTTTAACAAAAACAAATTACAATCAAATATGATATGAGGTATAATTAAACAACTCTTGAATCATAACCAAAAATATTATAACTAATATCACAATGTGTTTTTATTAGGGTTGCAAGCGAACCAGTTTGAGCCGAGCCGAGTTTTGAGCTCGGCTCGTTTATTTATCGAGCTCATTTATTGAGTTCGAGCTCGCTCGATAAGCTGGACTCGAGTTTGACTCGCTCGTTAGCGATAATGAAACTTCGAGCTCGGCTCGCTCGACTCGATAATTTTTTTAATATTATTTATATTATTTAAATAAAACTATTTAAAGAAAAATTATTATTTATATTATTTAATATATAAATAATGTATTTATATTATTTTTATATATACATTTATATATTATTTAATATATAAATAATTTATTTATTATATAATTTAAATAAAGATAAGCAATGAGCTTGATGAGTCGAGTTTACGCTGAAGTTCAAATTCGGTTCGTTTACTAAGCGAACCAAGCCGAGTCCTTAATGAACCTAACCAAACTTGTTCATGATCAATTCAATTCATTTACAATCCTAAATTCTACTAACAATATAGTAAGGCATAACAAAAATACAAAGGCCCCAATTAAAAAATCTACATATAACTTCCCAGCACCGCTTCCATGTATATAATTACAACAAAAAAATTCTTGCACTCTTTCCTAACAGTCAGTGGCGACAGCCGCTTCGACTGGAATAACATGGTGTGATAAACCCTCAGTCCGATAAACATAAAAAAGGATAATTTTTCTTTCACAAAATTAAAAATAAAAAATAAAAAAAAAAGATTTCTCAAACAAAACCTTCTCAATGAAGTTAAAATAATTGAAATAAATAAATAAATACAATCTAAGATAAAAAATAAAAAAATTACCGTAAATCCCATATTGAAAAATGTTGCTCTATCTAGTCCTGAGTACTGTTTTTGTAAACCATTTAGTCATTTTTATATTTAGTCCTGAGTGTTTTATGATGTTGGTGATGTTGGTGATGTTTGATGATGTTGATGATGTTTTATAATGTTGGTGATGATGTTTGATGATGTACGATGATGTTTGATAATATAGTTGATGATGTATGATGATGTTTGATGATGTAATTGAAGTTTGATGTTGTTGATGATGTGAATCTGATTTTAGTTTTCCACAATGACAAGCAATGAAATTGATCATACCTGAGCAACAACAAAGAATCGACATCGAGAGGGAGAGCCAAGGCCTCAAAATCGCATTCCTTTTCTTGCCGAGCGATCAAGACTCTAGGGTTTCGTTGCTTAGTCGCAACGCATACCCCTCTCTGTATAGAATGTGAGGTAGAACAAACCGACGAGGTTGAAAACGATGTTGCTTCAGAGCCATCCATGAAGAGCTTCTTCTTCTTCTTCTGGTTCTTCCTGGTTTTGATGGTGATGGATTTGCCACCGTTGACGGTGGGTTTTGATGATGATAAGCGGTGGCATAAGGTGATTCAAACATCAGAGATTGATGATGTAGTTTATTCAAACATCAAATTCAAACATCTGATAAGCGACGTTACTAATGTAGTTTATTGATGATGTTTGATGATAAGCGGCGGCACAAGGTGATTCAAACATCAGATTCATTTAAAAAAAATTTATGGGTATTTCAAACATCAGATTCATTTAAAAAAAAATTCACATGTAGTTTATTTATTTATTTTGTCTACTGATTTTCTGAATGATGTTTTTATAGTGGAAGAGATAAATGTGCTTACTGTAATGTAATATTCATTTTCTGCATCCAGAGCATTGTTGGCTTTGTCAAGGATTAGAATAGCAGGGTCTCTAACAATGGCCCTAGCAATAGCGATCCGCTGTATTTGACCCCTACTAAGCAAACCATCGTCAACGATGGTCTCATAACCATTGGGAAGAGATGAGTGTCACGACCCAAACCCGCCCCTATGGGTTTAGTACCGTAACCGGCCAGTAACCCTAGGTTACCGAAGGCCTCCTTAACAGTAATACAATAATACAGAGTACAGGGGCTTGGCGAAAGCCAATACAGTAAATAAACAATGCCCAATGATTTGGCAGGATCAGATGCCAAAAAGATTTTTCATACATTTATACAGAACAATACAAAACAATATGCATATCATATACAAACAGTTAGAACAGGGACTTAATCCCCGATAAACAATACAGTGCAAAACGTTCAGTGTATACAGTGTTACAAAACGGTATAGAGACAGACGGGGAAATAAAACACCCTAAGCCATAGCTTGGCGAGTTCGGACCTCATGAGACACATTGGTTGGCTTGACAAAATGGAGTTTACCCGACGCCTAGCTTTGATCCTGCTGTACACCTACATATATATATGAGCAGTGAGCTAAAGCCCAGTGAATAACATAATGCGTAAAGAGGTTTAGAATGAATGCCTTTACAGTAATGAAAACAGTTCATTAAATCAGTATTTCAGTCTTTCAGCCGATTAGTCATATATGGTACATCCATTAGCATAACAGTAAACAGTAGGTCTTAAAAGACCGAACAGTAATGATGGCTATCAATCAGTAAACAGTAGTGGTTCCATGAGGGAACCGACAGAGATCTCTGTAACAATAGCGAAACTTGAGGGTGCTAAGGATGCCACGATGATTCGAGAATATAGGACATACATTCATTGAAGAACAATATCGGTTTAGTAAGCAGATTCGATTATTGAAGATAATCATTTTGAACATATCTTTACACAATTGTTACTCACAGAGTTCTGGGTTACAATGAACTAGAGCGTCTCCTCGGAAAGCCAACCCTATACAGTTAACAGATTGAACACACACTAAGCTTCACAGTTGGGGAAAGATAATAACTTAATCCCTAAATTTGCCTTGGTGTGTTCTACATCCATATCCTCTTTAAGATGCCTTAAACATCCCCTAGGAATGCCTAGGATGGAAAGAGGATGCAAAGATGCACTTTTGAACACTTTACAAAAGTTGCTGAAAACAGGGGTCTCGCTCGAGCGAGGGTTCCTTCGCTCGAGCGGACATGCAGACAAAGGATCTCCGCTCGAGTGTGAATTCTGTCGCTCGAGTGAACTGTGTGCTACAGTAAAAATGCTAGATGCTCAAAATTTACGCTCGATGCTCGCTCGAGCGTGAGACACAGCTCTTCGCTCGAGCGTAGGTCCCTTCGCTCGAGCGTACGCCTGCGCGCTCCAAGATTCTAAGAGCTTGCAATTTAAACTTGAGCCACCATTTCATCGCTTGAGCGCAGCTTAGAGTAAACGGTGGTCGCTCGAGCGCATAATCCTTTGCTCGAGCGTAGAAGCCAAATTCTGGAATTTCCAAATTTGCCTCCCAAGCTCAAACCAAGCATTCCTAAGCTCAAAACTCGACCTCTTGGGACCAAATTCTGGAAAACACAACTAAACTCAATATACAACAAGTTTCAAAGCTCAATTTGTGAATTTAAAGCCCAAGGGTGAGTCAATTAAATCCAAATTCAAACCCATTTTCATGAACACGAAGAACATGCACACATGCATGAATTCAAATCATTTCAAAGCTTCAATTTGATGCTCTAGAGAGCCAATTGTTCCAAAAACAAGTTGAAAACATGGACCATTGCAAAATTATGAACATGCATGTGACAATTTGCCATGAAATCAACTCAAAATTTAACAATACAACCATGCATGCATGAATTCTAACATGATCCAACATGTATGAATTAAAACATGACTTAGCTCTACAATTTGACATGGACCATGCAAGAATCAACCTAGACTCAGCAATAAGAGGTTAAATTTCCTTACCTAGGTCTTGAATACAAGCTATAGAAATTCAATTGTGCAAAAACCCCTTCAATTCTACCGAGTTCCAAGCAAAATCCACAAGACCAAGTCAAGTCTCTCACGCTTCCTCTAATTCTCTTCTCTATGGTTGGCTATAGCAATGAAATGAGGCTGATGAAATGTTTTTGTTGAGTGTAAATAGGCTCAATGTGTTTTGTAGATAGTGGGCCACTAGGTGGCATTCTAGTAATTAAGTCTAACTTTGCAATTCATCCATAATTAATCTAATTTAACCATACCAAATCAGTTTTTGGATAAATACACCATAAAATCACATAAATTATGATGATTATGAAATACCAATCGATTTCGGGTTCGGCCGCCGGATAAGGCCTTCAATTAACAGTTTAAACAAAACAACCTGAACAGATAATTAAGCGAATCCAACAAATAAAATGCAATTCAAATAGATCGGGCAATCAATTCGGTTTGATTTGACTCGGTTCAATAATTGATCGGTTCAATTACTTTTCATATTCGATCTCAGTTTAGCAGTAATCGGTAATCAATCAGTCATTAATCGGTAAACAGTATGAGGGTTGTTACAATGAGATAAATTCATGAGCATTGGCTTGTTTCGCAGCCCATTCTACATCTTGTTGTTTGATGCCTCTGGAGCAACCATAACTAATGTTCGATTTCACATCCATGTGAAAAAGATGGGGTTCTTGTTCAAATAGAACATTTACGGAACAATATTGTACGATGATGTTGATGATGTTACTGATGTTTGATGATGTAATTGAAGTTTGATGTTGTTAATGATGTGAATCTGATTTTAGTTTGATATTGGTGATGTTTTATGATGTTGATGATGTTTTATGATGTTGATGATGTTGTTAGTATAGTTAATGTTGTTGATGTTCGGAAAGAAGGGAAATCTAAAAAAACCTATAGTGAGCTTTTAACATTCAAATAGGACTTATTAGTCTACAAAATAAAAAGCAGAACCAAATGGTTTAACAAATTAAAATTTGAGATTTATTGGTGTTTTGCCCTAAAAAATATCTTTGCAAACCAAAATTATAATCTCGTTTAAAAAGTTGATTATTTTAATAAGTTATTTTAATTTTTAGCTATTTTAGTAGAGTAAAATTTTTATATTTGAGAAGAAAATTAAATTTTTTTATAATTAAATGTGATATTTATGAGAAAAAATAAAATAATTATGAATTTAATGTAAAAATTTTTCTTATTAATTATTTTAACATATTATATATATATATAATATAAATTTTAGTAAAAAAAATCTAAATTTAACTTCCCAACACCGCCTCTATGTATCAGAATTACAACATAAAAAAGAAAAATGCTTGGGAGCATTAAAAAAGGAGTACTAAAAGGAGCACTAATGATATGGCAGTGAGCCCCGCTCACTTTTTATGCCTTGTTTTTTTTTTTTTTTTTTACCATTCTCAATATATTAGTGTTATTAATGATGTATTTTTTAGGGAGACTTATTTATAAGTCCTTTTTCAGAATCTTATGCTAGGCTAAATCCTGTGTAATTTCTTATAGAGTCTCAAGTCCTATTTTCATAAGAATATATTCTACAAGATCCTAACGTGACATGACACTTACATAAGCGTAACATAACGTGACACCTATATGAGCGTACGTGACACCTACATAAATGTAGCGTGGCGTGACACTTATATAAGCGTAACGTGATACCTATATAAGCGTAATGTGGCACTTACATAAGCGTAGCGTGGCACTTACATAAACGTAACGTGGCGTGTCACGTTACGTTTATAAACTTAGTAAGATTTTATTTTTTTAATCCGTTTGTTTTGAAATAGATATATAATCTTAATATATTTTTATTTTGTATTATTAATTGTAAAATTTTAAAAATTATCAATAATATATGTGAAATCTAAATTAATTAATAAAAATTATAATTTTAAATTAATTAATGGAAGGGCACACAACGCTAGGGCTCGGCTTCTCAAACGATTCAATCGACCAATTCGATTTCCATTGTTAATCTCTTCGTCGAAATCAGCCACGGTTCGCTTCAAATCTCGAAGTTCTCAACTACTGGTTGTTCAATTCAATGAAGTTGAAGATCAACAAAGCCTGTGATCTTAGCTCCATTTCAGTTCTTCCTCCTCACGCAAGGTTCAATTCCATCGCATAAATCTTTTTCAAAAACTACGTTTTAATGCACATATATGTGTGTATGTATATGTTTATGATATTAGTGTTGTAGTTAAATTTGTGTTGTTTGATTTGAAAGGAGATCGAGCAATGTCTGAGTGGTCCTGAGTCCTTGGTGTTAGAAAAAAGCCAAGGGAACTTACACTGAAAGAAGCAAGCTGCCCAGGTTAGCTGCTCGAAAATTCTTTCACCGACTCGCAAGCCTTCTTAGCATACATATCTTCTTCAACTATAATGGGTTATACCTCTACAGCTTCAATTACACAAGCAATTCATAAAACACATGAACCACATAAAGTTGCAACAACCCATAATATATATATATATATATATATGTATATATAGACAATTTCTTATATAAAAAATTAAATATTATTATAGATCATAGGTGTCACGTTACGTTTATGTAGGTGTCACGTTACGTTACGTTTATGTAGATATGTCACGTTACATTTATATAGGTGCCACGTTACGTTTATGTAGGTGTCACGTTACGTTACGTTTATGTAGATATGTCACGTTACGTTACGTTTATGTAGATATGTCACGTTACGTTATGTATAGATGTCACGTTACGTTTATGTAGGTGTCACGTTATGTTACGTTATGTTTATATCAATTTTTTATATATGGTTTTACTATTATTTGTGATATTAACAACTAATATTAAGGGTAAATGTGTCAACAAACTTCTCACAGGATTTATGAGAACATAAATTTTTTAGTAGAATCATATATAGCATAAGTCTCCCTAATAGAACTTATAAATAATTTTTCCTATTTTTTAGTAGTCTAAATTATTATTGCATAAAAATTCTTGCACTCTTCCTAAGAGTCAGTGGCGACAGCCGCTTCCACTCATACATGGGATTAACATGGTATGGTAGGCACTCAGTCGGATAAACATAGAAAGGAAAGTAGGAAGACAAAAATGTTTAAGCCGTCGTTTGTTTTTAAAAGTGGAATGGAGGAGATTTATAATGAGGGGATTAATAATAAAGGGATTGATAGTGAAGAGATTAAGTAAAATTGTGTTTGTTTTGATGATAATTGTTAGTGTAAGAATTGTTAAATTATGTTTATATAAAATAATAAAATAAATGAAAAAAATATTAAAAAATTAAACATTAATATTTTTAAAAAAATTCTCAATATATAAAACATAAAAAAAATAAAAAAATTTTCTAATTCCACTATTTTTTAATACCACCTCCACCTCTTATATCTCAATCTCCTTCCAACTTCCATTTATATCCCTCCTCCATCCTAATCCCTTTCCCAACTCTACAAACAAATACAACACTAAATAACCCCATCTCCATCCTAATCCTCCCATCCATTACACTCCAAAACAAGCGGGCCTAAGAGTACTAAGGGCTGTTTGGCTAAAGATTTTGTTTAAAAAGTGCAAAAAGATAAAATAGGTCATATAAATTAATAAAACAAAATATTACTTTTTACTCATAATCATTATATTTTTTTCTCACAAAAGTCAAAAAAGTCAAACTAAATGAGACTAAAAAAGTCAAGTGAAAAAAGTCCCAACATAAAAAAGCCAGCTAAAAAAGTCAACGCCAAACGAAGGCTAAAAGTAGAGCTCTAATGAGAGTTCTACTTATATGATAGTGAGTCCTATTTATGAATGATTTAATACTAGTGGTAACCCGTGCTATGCACAGGACTTTATAAATTAAAAAAAAAATTATTATAATTACCTTGAAATAATTTAATATTTTATCTTGCGATATATATGAAATTTATAAGTTAACTTTTATGTTTATAACTTTTTATTTTATTAGTTTAAAAAAATTAAAAAATATATATATTTAGTGTAATTTTGATAACTTGTATTAAAAAAGTTAAATATGATTAAATGAGATTAGCGAGTTATGACATACCTTTTTTGTTATGAAAATATACAAATTTAAAAGTTATAATTAAAATAAATATATAATTATATTATTAAATATGAAGTGAAGTGATATTTAACAATAATTAATATGATGTTTCGATTTTTAATCTAATAATTTAAGTTATATTTCTTCTGATTTCAATTTCATAACTAAAAATATAATATGAATATAATATAAAAACGGATTTCTAATAAGAAAATTTCAAAATATTTTCAAACTTTCATCATTTCCTTTTAATTTTTTTTTTACATAATTTGATTTTAAATTTGAATAAAAATTTTAATTTGATATGAATTACTTTTATCTTTTTCTTTAAATTTTTATCAATTTTTAAAAGAATTTTTATTGTTATCCCAATTTTTTTCTTTAATAATTTTCAACGTTTCATCATTTAAAATTTTTATCAAATTATAATTTGATAAAAAAATATATTAAGAGTTAAACATTCTCTTAATTGAAATTATAGTGAAATAACATATTGAAATTGTCAAAATTTGAGTATGTGGTTGGTTGAAATGTATAATTTAATTAATTATCTTCTCATATTTGTATAAAAATTGACACTTATGACTACATCATTATAAGTTGGATTATGAAAAAAAATTTTGAGGTATCAAATATTTTTCATTTGTAAATATCCTACATATTAAAAATGAAAAAAAATGAAAAGAAAAAAAAAAATGTGTAGCTTTTTATATGTGTTTATTAGTTTTGTTCTATGGACATAAACTATTAATGTTTCTATTTCAAAAATTAAAAAGTAAAAAAAAAAATGGATTGGGTTTTTAGAGATAAAAGAAATCATCTAACTCTTTTATATACTATTAAGATGGACTTTTTAATCACATAAAAAAATAAAAATTATATTTAGAGATTATCCTATATATTATACTATTATATACATCTATAGTGATAACAAATTAACTATAATATATATGAAAAATTATATTAAGTTTTCATTTTCAATTAATTGAATTATAATTTACAAACTAACAAATAATAATAATGGTCTAATGGGATAGAAATAAGATAAAAATAAAGAACACAATGATATTTACAAGTTTTAAAAAGTTATACAAAAATCTAATATTATAGTAAAATCTTGAATTCTCAATAAATTTTCACATTTTTGTAAAATAAAAGACAAAAAAAAATTTGATATCCAATTTTTTTTTACTTCAATTTTAAGGTCTTTACTGAAAAAAATAAAATCCGATCAAAATCCTTGGCATGGAATGGACATAGATGCTTCGATTGCAACCATAATCACCAATAATTCTTCGCTACCATGCAAACCTATAAATAAAAACATAAATCTCATTAAAACCGAAACCAAAACCAAATCAAAAGTAGAGGAAGGAAATCACATTAGGAAAAAATAAAATTAAAAAATAAATAAATTTATAAAGTGGGAGAATGTTATCTCCAACAACTTAAACCTCACCTAACCCAATCCGTTAGCTCATCTGTCAGTGCTCGCGAAGTTTAGGAGTTTGGATGACTAATCAGATTAAGACTTGAAAATTGATTAATTTGTCTCATTAAGTGATTTAAAATTTTGATATATATACATCAGAAAAATAGGTAATTATATTAAATCATAATTCAAATTTAGATATTGTCATTTTTTTTTTAGATCCATGTATGGTTTCTATTCGGGTTTTTTTTTTTTTTTTTTCTCTTCAATTTATTTAAGATGGAGTTTTGAGTTTCTATTTTTTTTAAAATTTAATTTATCTATGGTTTCTATTTATTTTTAATTATTATTATTATTTAGATAAATTATGATGTGAGTTAGATATGTGATAGACATGTGAGTTTTATTGATTTCAACTATAATGGTGGAAGATATTTTCAAATTAAATTTGTTTAGATAAACTTTAAAGATTTTTAAAATTTAAAATTGGATATTGAGATGCAAAAGAAAAATTTTAATTGAATAAATAAAAATTAAATTTATTAATTTTATCTGTTTGTATATGTGATTTTTAGTTTTTTTTTTTTTTTTGTTATGCTGTAATATAATATATAAGATATAGATAGATATCTGCAACTTTCATGAAAAATATTATCTGATTTTTTGGAAAAGAAAGAAGGAAGTTAAGTTTTAATATTTTTTTTTTTGGAAATCGGTGAGAGAGATTAGGATGAAGAGATTATGAAATATTATTATTATTAAATAAATAAATCAGTCATTAGTTTTTTTTAATCTATTTTATAGATTAAAAAATCAATAATTTTAAAAAAATTGATTAATTTGTCACATTAAGTGATTTAAAATTTTGATAGATATATATAAAAAAAATTAAAAATTATATTACTAAATTATAATTCAAATTTAGATGTTGTTATATCTTTTTGAGATCTATAGCTAAATTCTTATCTTTTTATTTTGTGTGTAATCATAGTGTATAAAAAAAATTGAAAAAATTGTTGCAGTAATTATGAGAGAAGTAAAAAAGGTTTGTGAGTTGGGAGAAGTAAATAAACGCTAAGATTTTTTTTTAAATAAAAAATTAGAAAATTAAGATTACGATTTTGGAGCTCCCACAAAACTTGTAGATTAGAAACTCACTTTTTCTTATATAATATATAGATTTGATTTGATACACTTTCCATTTGAAAGTCATAAATCAAGAGATTTTTTTTTTTTTTTTCTTTGAATGAAAGCTATCTGATTTTTTAATTATTAGAAATCATAAAATCTTTGGATCCATTAGACCTGAGGTCAGTTTATGAATAAATATTTGGACCCAAGGTTGTTTTCCCCCTTTGATATGCCCTAAGCATAACGGAATGGACCTGAGGTCGTTTTGTTTTGATGATGATCTACGTGTGCGCTCATGTGTATGATTTACCTATTTAAAAGTCTCATTCATATAACCTTTTTACTCTGGTATTATTCATTGGGCGTTAGTTCACTCTTTATCTATATGTATGTAGGTGAGTAGTGGGATGTCTAGCCCCGTAGTGATCTTGTGAGAGAACCAAGTTTTGTGGAGTCAACTTGGGATGCCTCATGAAAAGAGGCTTTGTTTTTAATCTTCGTTTTGTCCTTGGGTTGATCGTTTGACCATTTATGTATATAAGTTTTGGCTTGAAAGACTATGTTATGAATGTTCCTGGACATGTATGATGTTGTTTTTGTATGAATATGTGAGTTATTATTAATATGAGTAAAAGTTTTTGTTCCATACAATTTATGCACAAGCTCATTGGACAATGATTTACATTTTGCTTCTTTTGGCCCCTATTATCAATCTTGATTTGATTTACATGCGAGACTGAGGTAATCTCATGATTATTGACTAGTTATGATCCTCTTAATCTATAAGAGTAGGTTAGGGTTATGACAGTTACGTTATGCTTGAAGTGGTTATTGTGGTGTGAAAACCACAAAATATAACAAATTACAAATGGTACGCCAGATGTGTACTTTATTATAGAATTTCTCAAAAAAGAAAAACATAATAATAAAGTAAAAGATAAGGTCCAAACTCAAGCTAATGCAAAATTCTGAAGATATATTTCCATAAATTACTAAATAACATATAAAAATAAAAGCCCAATTTTGTAAGATTTAGGGTTAGTTTGGTATAAATTAAATAATATAAAAAGTTAAAAAGTCACTATCTTATTTAAGTCACATCATCTTATTTAAATCACATCACCTCTAACACATCACATCAAACTCAACCCAAACTCAAGCTATATAAGCCAATAAGTCAAAAAGTACACTTTTTTAGAACATCCCAAACCAACATTTAGTAAACAAACTGATACAAAAGTTGGAATGCATGTGCAAAAGTTTTTCCATCCATGTTTGCTACCATTATATACCCCAACATTGTAAAAACTCAACACTATACGGAAAATATCACTTATTCATAGCCAAATTCAGCACTAACAAAATATCCAATTTCCAAAATTTTGGGTAAGATCTCACTATCAAAAATTTTGAAATATAACAAAAGGAAAATGAAAAAATTAGATGGAAATTTAATGGCAATAGAGATTGCTACAAATTTCACGGGGTGCATGTGTAATCTAGTAGGGCGCAAGTATACTTTTTGTGGGGTGCCAGTGGACTCTTTGAAAGGTGCAAGTGTTGGAACACCAAATATGGTGGTGATTTTCCACTAATGATTTTTCATTTACACATTTCATCAAACAACTAATGAGCATACAAAAATGATACAAACAACACAAAAGTTATCAATGTAAAGAATGGTGAGAGAGAGAGAGAGAGAGAAAGGGGGAGCAAAGCAAAGAGTGAGCTGTGGTGGTAAGTCCGTTTCGGTTGAGAAGGGGTAGAAGGGAAAAAATGATGTCGTTTTGGGTGCAACGTCATTTAACATCAGAATCTCATGAGTTGGTAATAAAATTTCCAATATTCACCGCTGCTGTTATTTGCAGTCTTTCTCCATTGATTTGCTAGTTATTTCTACTGCCCCCACTGGGTTGTGTTTCCCTAATTATAACATGCTCTAACTTCCATGATTTTCTTCTAATATATAGATAGATTCTAATGTAAATAGAATAACTATTCAACCTAGTGTGATTTTCTCCTAAAGGAAAATGATTTGGAGCCCTAATTTCCCTACCCCTAATCCCCCTAATTTCCTGTTTTGCATTGTTTCCTTTTTTTTTTTTTTTTTTTTTTCTTACTTGATATGAAAATTAGGGGGATTAAGGGGAGAGAAATTAGGGGGATGTAGCAAGACCCTTCTCCTAAAATATAAATTTAGTTTTATGTTTTTGTGTTAAATCTAAAATTAGGATTTTTGGTTTTTTGAATGGCTTCAGGACTAAATGAATTATAAAAAATTAACTTAGACTAATTAGTACATAAATATTGAAAATACATTTAACATATTTTTATATATATTTTTACACATTTTAATATATTTTATGCAATTATTCAATATACATACCAACATTAATAAGGGTTGATGGTTAAATTTTTTATTTCTCATTTACTCTTAGTTAAAATCAAATTGGAGCGTACTGTTGGACTCTGTAACTCCACCATGGAGCCCACATTAATGATTCAAATCATTCAATGTGTACAGTTTGTTGAGTATTTTATTTCTGAAAAAAATCATATTGATCGGATATCGATAGCCACTTGATCAGATTAAATTTGTGTCAACGGTAATTATGATTTAAAAATAAATTGTTAATAGAAATGTGATTTGATAAAGTGGCAATTGATATCTGATTAACGTGATTTTTTACAGTAATAAAGTACTTAACAAGTATTACGCATTAAATAGTTCGGATTGTCGATGCAGGTTCCGTAGTGAATGCACGGAGGCCTAATAATATGCTCCAATTGGGAAACTCAACTGGGGGACAAAATTTCCCCGTTATCAGCATCTTCAAACATGTGCTATACAGGCTGACCAAATTTTCTAACTTGAAATGGAACTCCCAATCAGCAGCACTTTGCGAAACATTTTAAAAATAGATATACATATATAAAGGAAAACAGTAATGGTAAGACTTTGAATTTATGTTTTAAATTAAAAATAAAATAATAATAATAATATATAATCCAAATTTATTAAAGGTGTGTACTTTACTATATAAGAATTGAATTTCACTTACACATTGATTTGGCATAAATTTCAAGGTGGAATATCTAATTTTATTGAAAGAAAAAAGAAAAGAAAAGGAGAGAGAGCAGACTTTGATTTCTGTATTCCTATCTCCGTCATCTAAAGCATATTTAATATTGTCCATGAATCTTGAATTTGTTGAAGAATATGTGAACAGAAAAAAAAATATATATATAAATATAAAAAATTAATAATAAGAGAGGAGTGAGTAAAATAAATATTTTATTTTATTTATTTGCTAGTCTTCATAAATTATTTTATTAATCATTCAAAATTGAAGGTGTACTCTGGATGTGGACAATTGACTATGAATTAGATGTATAGTATTAACAACAGCAGCCAAGAATGGCGGTACGATCTCTCTCAGCTCTACCAAAACTGACCGTCTCACTCTAGTGTGTGCTGTCAAAGTTGACTATGTAGGAGGGGGTTTGTTTGGTGCGAATTGTTTATTCAATTTAAAGAAAAAGACCAATATACCCACCCTCCAATGGACTTATAAACATGGTTTCATGAGGAGAACTACTAACATACCATTTCATCAGATACAATAACCTGAAGATGATGAACGCCTCTGCCATGCTACCTCCCATTGCCCAAAGGTACGTACGCTCGCCAAAAATTCTTGCCTCGGCGTATCATTTATTTGGTCTCTGTTACACACAACACAGCTCACAACACCATATATATATGCATAAAATTTGATTTTATTAAGTAAATTAATATATATACATATGGACCTGGCTCCTCTCCAGGAGAGTAGAGTTTTCCATTGGTGGGCTTTAATTCGGACCCATCGTTTAATGTATAAAATCCGTCGAATATATTATTCTTTCAAAAAATTACGTTAATTGGATATCGATAATCATTTGATTATATCACATTTTCAAAATAATTTCAAATATAATTTTTGAAATAAATTGCGATAGAGCGATCTGATCAAGTAGTTATCAATATTCTATCAATGAAATTTTTTGTGGGGTTGATATACTTGACATGCTCTACACATGGAATGGTTTGGATTATCGACATGGGCCCAGATTAAAGCCCACTAATGCCAAACTCCCCTCTCCGGGAGAGGAGCCAAGTCTTATGCGCATATCTTCTGTATCTATATTATTATGTACGTAAAGCCTTGAGATGTTGTTGATACAAAATGTCTCGTATATTTGTCTCACATATCTCGCGTTGGTGCTAACTGTTTGAGCTACCTGTTAGTCTCTGCTGATTGTATTGATGTCTTGAAGTTTGATTTATCTGTTAGTCTTTGCTGCTACTCTCTGGTTTTTTTGTGTATTTTTTCATCTTGGTCTGATTTTGTTAGTTCCTCACCAACTGGTGCTTGGAGGCTCCAAACTCCTCTTTATTGATGTCATTTATCATATCTTTTATATTTTCATCGATAAAGATTTCCTTTGTTAATAAAAAAGAAAAACCCTCAACACATGTTTCCAATACTATTATATATGTGAAACCTTAGGATGGAGGATAAGAGTTGAAACTGAGATTATGAATTTGGCAAAGAGCATACTATGTGTGCATTTCTCTTTATCATTGTTCTTATACTGTTATATATTTATACAAGTTTGAGCAGTTTTACACTAAGTATTACAATGGTAACATTTGATTGAATCGTCTGACACATTATGATTCGACAACTAAACACGCTTGTTAATGGATTGAATCAATCACTTTATAGATTTCATCAAGTGTTTGATCTGAGAAGACTGAACAGAAATGTTTGATTAGGAGGTTACAAAACTTGATCTCAAATTTATTTCTTTACACAGCACATATGTTTTGAAATCCGTGAACTCTCATCTATGATTTTGGTGGGATCTGCATTGGTTGCAAATTCTTATCATTTTGATTTTAATCAATCAAGGTAATTTAATTTGTCTTAATAGGCGGAGCGATGATTAAACCATCCTAAAATTTGGCTATGGTCTCAACCGGGAAAAAAAGAGTATTTTTCAAGAAAAATTACTTCATTTAAATTGCTAAAATGCTAGACATAAAATTCGCAAATAGAAAAATACCCTATAAAATTAATATATAATTCAAATCCATTGTAAAGTTATGTTTGGATCGTAAATTTGGGTATATGTTTGAAAAGGAAAAAGAAAAAAGTGAGTTAAATATTTTATTCATATTTTACCTATATTTTCTTTTTATCTTTCCAAATCTCTATTTAAATCCATGATTAAATATATGCCCTATCTAACAATAATTAAATCTAAACCACATGTTATATATCTAACTAATTTTTTGTCTATGAATATGGTGCACTTATCTTTTCTGTTAAATTGCAGGCTAGAAGGTAAGGTTGCTGTAATTACCGGTGGTGCTAGCGGCATTGGCGAGACTACTGCCAGGCTTTTTGTAAGACATGGTGCCAAGGTGATTATCGCCGATGTCCAAGATGACCTTGGACACTCCCTCTGTGCAGACATTGGTTTAGAAGAAGCAATTTCCTTTGTTCATTGTGACATTACCGTTGAATCTGACGTCCAAAATGCAGTAGACACTGCCATTGCCAAACACGGCAAGCTTGACATAATGTTCAACAATGCAGGAATTACTGGTCGGAGTGATCCCAGAATCACAGCAGGAAATAGTGAAGATTTCAAGAGGGTGTTTGATGTGAATGTCTTTGGTGCATTCCTAGGAGCCAAACATGCTGCTCGAGTTATGATTCCAGCAAAAAAAGGCACCATTTTGTTCACTTCAAGCATGGCTTCTGTGATTTCCGGTCAAGGCTCTCATGCCTACACAGCTTCAAAAAATGCAGTTGTAGGCCTTACCAAAAACTTGTGCGTCGAGTTGGGCCAGCACGGGATTAGAGTCAATTGCATCTCTCCTTTTGCTTTGGCTACACC
This sequence comes from Camellia lanceoleosa, assembly GCA_025200525.1. NCBI lineage: Eukaryota > Viridiplantae > Streptophyta > Magnoliopsida > Ericales > Theaceae > Camellia > Camellia lanceoleosa. The sequence goes on from CM045767.1 coordinate 79,373,272, forward strand.
AATGATGTTAAGTAATTTGACACTGGGATGTGAGGGCAAGCAAAAGGCAGAAACGGTGGTTTCTGAGGCGGCAAACTTGAAGGGGGCGGTGTTGGAAGGCAAAGATGTGGCAGAGGCAGCGTTGTACCTAGCAAGCGATGAATCCAAGTACGTGAGTGGGTTGAACCTTGTGGTTGATGGGGGTTACAGCACTACCAATCCATCTCTCGGGGAGGCTCTCAAGAAATTGGCCATGTTTGTTGCAACTTAAGAATTGTAATTGTTAACTTTAAACTTTAGGTACATCATATATAATAATTGAACTCATGTAATCATGCTTATTTTTTTTCGTAATAAAGGTTTCTGCAACCCAACAATGATTGTCAATATCAAATGGCAAAGTCATATTTTACCCAATTCACTAATCAATCATATTTGAAGGGAAAAAAATAAAAAATAAAAAAATAAAAAAAAGAAGACAGTAATCATAGTTACTCAAATGGAAACGATTTTGGATCGGATGTCTTGAATTACGAGTCACGTTTAGAAAACTTTTCGTCAATTGAAAAGCTACTAGAATTTCTCAATGTTGTATCTACACTCTAAATTCCTATGTTCAATAATAATCACCTAGGAGAGGAGAATAGAAGGAGAAATATTTTTCTATAGAGATTTTTTAGGTAAAACTCTTACACTCAATAATGCGCATTATTGTTTCTCTATATCACATATATAGAGGATCTCTGCTGATAGAGGTAGAGTTGTAATCTCCTACAATAACTCAAACACTTCTTTAGATAATTCCCTTAATTATTTTATATTATAAATCATGTGAATTATCTACAACCTATGTGGATACTCCATGGGTTATGGATCAGGTCAAATCCAACCCAATTTCCAACATTTCACTTGTCCACATCATTGGTTATACTCACAGTCGTCATTTTCAATCTCTCATTTAATCCACTTCTCATACGGAAACAATAGGCGTGCAACCTAGTGAAAAGTTATAAGGTAGGAGCTATATTAAGCCACTATGAACTAACATTGCACATCACTCAAAATATCTCTTATGTACCCTAGATTCAATGGATCATACCAGATCAAACATTTTAAAACCCTCGTGAGTCATAGCTCAGAAACATGTTTGACCCACACACGCTCCGTATTTTATAACTCGGATAACATTATAAATATTCATTAATTAAGTCCATTTACAAATGTCAATTCATCTTTTGATGAATTGATAAATAAATAAATATACATGTTCCCTCTCGTCACACAAGTGTCATTTACATACAAATAAAAGAAATGCAGAGGCTTACATCCATATTACATACAAGAAAAATATTGATCTCTGAACTACAAGCCTCAAAATAAATTCATAAGACTACACAAGAAGGAAATTCTATGTCACGATTTTGAAATCTTCAATTACCGTAAAGTTCATCAACATGGAATGAGCACTAATGCCCTAGAGAAATCTCATAATTCTAAAATAATAATTAACACATAAATAGAAATGATCATGCATGCAGGGTGATGCTATATAGTAAGGTGATGTTTTGTATGCCTAAAATATTATACTTAGAATATCATTTTCTCAAAATTCATTTGAACATTCAAGAAAACTTTCCGCCATAAATATTATCTTTCATCATCAAAAAAACCATAAGTCTTCTTTGAAAAACAAGTATACTTAATAAACGACATCATTTTAAATTTGTTAATCCAATTCCATGACATTCCTCATTTCATTTCCTTTTTACAATTCACAAATACTATAACTCTATAACATTAAAGTCCAAGTTCCCCTTATATTAAAAAACAATCGTCGTACACTCTATTCCCACTTGTCTATCTTTTACATCGTATCAACATTTCTATCATCAGTAGTAATTCAACTTAAATTAAGAATATAAACCCCTTGCAATTCAATTTCTCAAATATCTAGAGTTGATTTCAAATCCCTCTTTCAAGTAAACATTCATCTTCAATTTATGAAACAAATCACCAACCTGATTGAAAACCCACTTTAGACCAAAATTTTGAATCTAGGGTTTTAAAGAAAATTAGGGCTTTTCCTTATCTTTTTCACAAAATCTCTAAATCATCAAAGATTACTCATCAATTCGTCAAAATACTCAAAACATTTCAAACTTGAGTGAAAGCCCCATTTTTCTCTTTTATATATTTCAAAACAAAATTTCAACTCATACACAACTATAATTATGAAGATACCACATAAACACACCAAATCATAAATATGCAAAGATAAACGTATTCCTATTTCGTTCTTTTCTCCCTTCCTTTCCTAAAACATCTTATTAAAAAGACTCATCATTTATAAGATTAAAGGATTCATTCCTCATAAAATCATTCTTCACAAGTTCACACAAGATTCTTCATTTTTACTTGAACTTCCAGCCTAATTATACCAAAATTACCATAAGTCTACAGTCCTTAACTCAAATTGATATTACTAATATTCACAAAATAAAACTCATAATATTCATTTATGGTCACAAAACAACTAGGTGAGTTCATCATCATCAACCCCTTACCCAATTACCATTTCATTTTCCATTCTTTTCAAGTAATTTCTATATGCATTTCTCTTCTATACAAAATCGCACAACAAATTGTAATTTTATAAGTTCATTACGAGTCATACACATTATCGCTGACTCAACACATTTTTTAACACATTTCTCAACACGTTCCACCTTTTGCAGCTTGATACGGCGGATAGAGGGCACCCAACTCACAACACCTTCCACCTTTTGCCAGCTTGATACAACGAGATAGCAGGCACTCGACATTTATATTTTTTTACATTTGCCGGCTCGATAAGGTGGACAATTTGACACCCAAAAATATTTCTTTTTGCACATTTTTCGGCTTGATACGACGGGGTAATTAGACACCGGAAAATATTTATTTTCCTATATTTGCCGACTCCAAAAACAATGAGGACGTACACACCCAAAACCATGTTTTTCCACATTTCTTGACTCTAAAAATGGTGGGTTCGTGGACACCCAAAATATTTTTCCACATTTGTCTGGGTGATATCTTGCAGACAGGCAATTTGGCACCTTAACTCCCCGCGCGAGTACCAATTACAACACAAAACAACACAACCCAACAAAACTCAACAAAACCCACTATAACTCAACTCAACTCAACACAACACAACTCAACGCATTTCTTAAATTTCCACTTCATCATTTCATCGCAAATCTTATATCATCAATACAATTCACAATTCAAAATTCCCAAACTCAATCTCATCACATAGCACAAGTTAGATTATCAATAACAAGAGTTCAATTGCAATTTTTACATGGATTTTCCAAACATTTTCAAAATTCAATTAAATATGGATATGTGCAATTTAACACCTCAACTTCATGATGCCACTTTCAATTTAAGTAAAATGATTAACCATCTTTATGAGCCAGAATTGAAGCTTTTCACAAAAACACTTTTTATTTCAACTCTTCTATTCATCATTCACCCAAATCCATAACCCAACCCAAAAAGGTAAACCGCAGAATATCAAACCCAAACCCCCAATCTCATGATTTATCATAAAATGCATAAAAGATAAATTTTGTATTAGGAAAAATATCACAAATCTATCCATAAATGAAAGTATTGAAAGAGAACTAGAAATTCCTACCTCAAAAGAAGAAAAGATGAGAAAACCTATAAACCAACTGCTCAACACTCGGCGCAAGACCTATATATCACACATAGCATGTACTTGAAGATTTAGAACATAAACGATGCAGCGAACGGCTTAAACCTAACTTTAACCTTATGCTTAGCTCAAAACATTGCTAACATGCTCTTAGAGTGCTAATGCAAGTTCTAGATGTCTTGAGGGGTCCCATAAGCAAGAAAACAAGAAAGGCATGATCAATTAAAACTTAATCCACGAATCAAGCCTAATTTAATGATTTACGCCGTAAATTTGAACATAAAACTCATGTTCAAAATAATCTTTTCAAGCATAACTTAACCAACCTCAATAGAGTCCCAAAGCTCCAAAAATAAGTAAAATAATTTCAATTGAGAGAATAATTGAAGATTCAAAACAATCTCCAAGTTTTTTGGTTTGTAAATTTAACATGAAAACTCATTTTAAAAATCATCAACAAACTTCAAATTCCTTTCATAAAATGAGTCATAAGGTTATAAAAACATGTTAGATAACATCAATTGAAAGATTTATTTAAGATTCAAAACAAATTTTCAGAATCTCTCATTTGCTATTTTAAACATGATGAAACTTTCTTGAATCTTCAAATACACATGTAACAAATGCTATGAATACTATCAATGCAAGATTTCTACCTTAAATCTACAATAAATGTAATGATACATGGATGGTTGTGAGTGATTGAATGAGAATCTATCTATTCCAAACCCTTGCATGCAAAACTCATGAAATCTCTCCTCAAAACTTCCATATACATGCAATTGATCCTACAAAACAAGATTGATGCATGATTTCTCTCATAAAATCATGAAAAATGCATGAATACAAGCATGAAACACAAAATAGATGCATGAACTCATCAATCTCAATCCCTAGATTGCAAAGTTCTATAAACTTCCCTACAAAACCCAAAACACAAGCTCTAGTATGTGAATCCATGCAAAACAAGATCAAAACATGAAAAAGATGGAGAAATCTTACCTTAAGATAAAGAAATCAAGAAGCTGTAACTTCTCCTCTTCCTTCTCCACTCTCTCTCTAAGCTCTCAACATAAAACACACATGCTAATACCAACTCACTCTACATCTCTATTTAACCAAAAAAGATGACTAAATCATCCAAACAATGCCTTAACTTACCAAATTAAAATTAACATAAAACAACTATCAAACTAATTAAATATAGTTAATCTAATCATATACAACCCTTAATTACAAAATTAAACTTGAATTAGGCTCATACCGATTAAATTACAATTATTCAATCATATTTAATCTAAAACTTATAAACATATAAATTTTGCAGTTAAACATGAAATAATCATTTATATATAAATTTCATAGCTATAAATTAATCTCACACATGTCAATGTAGATTGTGAAGTCTCATACAAAATTTCTAAATCAATATGAAAATTAGCGAATCAAACAAATTTGTCACATCATAAATTAAATTCTCATACATGCAATTAAACATGAGACATGACTCATATGCGAATGACATGATTATAAATCAATCCTATACATGACAAATTAAATATTTAAGGTCTCATATTAGCTCTTCTGAATTAGAATTAATCTCTTTATCACATAATTCACATAACACTTATACTAACACATGAAAAAGCGATTATCACAAGGCTAATTAACGATTAAATGATCAATTAAGCAAAAGCACGGTTGGGGTGTTACAACCCCCTACACTGTATCTGTACATATGATTGTATCATGATTTCAAATCCGACACAATCGCCCAGGCAATGAGCAACAATACAATGGTTTGATTTCCAACAATCTTCATTAGCCACTCATATCAATTCACTCAAACTTGATAGCTTTCCTAGACATGGTCATCTATGTTGTATTTATCATGGCCCTTGGATGACATGCTAAAGTAGTGACATCAAGTCATCACTTCATGATGGAGTTCTAGGTTCAAGGGCATAGAGTAGGCTTAATATTTGCCTAACAAGCGCACATAGTGCTAGAACATGGATCCATCTAGCCACTCTCTTGTGTAGTCGAGTAACACATACAAGATGACATATGCGCTAAGGTGGAGCTCCCATTAAATAGGGTTTGTGTAGATTGCTTTTCGTGCTCCTTTGAATCGATAATCCTATAGTTTGGACCCCTGTGGTTCTAAATTTGATCTCACAAGTGCAATGTGAAATAGATAAACACAAAAGAGTCCAAATCCAACAATTTTTTTAGAAAATCGATTTTGAATCAAAATGCCAAAAATGGATTGCTTTGCCAGATTACAGAGTCTCCATCGAAATATTTTTGAGAAATTTAGGAAACCCGAGACTCGTGCCAAAGGCCACTTATCGGTCATCACCAAAGTATCTCGGCTCAAGAACTTATGTATGAGAGGGGAAGGTCATAAATTGAGCACCCCACTTGCCCGATCAAAGATCGGCCTCTACTAATCATGATGTGATTATTATTTACATTATATGCTCTTGTTTTGATTATTAGGCTATTGTTACTATGTGATGAACACAAGTATAAACTAATTTGAAAAAATTGGAACTCTTTGATTTTATTTTTGTTTGAAAATTGTTTCGAATATGTACCACTTGAAAAAGTGATCTCATATGCACCTTAAGCAAATTATCCAAATTTAAGCAATTAGCTTCCATCCACAGGTATTCAAACAGTTATATCAATTAAGCACTTAGCCTCCATCCATAGGCATTCAAACAATTATATTAATTAAGTACTTAGCCTCATGGTATTCATGCTTGACATGGCAATAATCACACGCATGCGATATGCTAAAGCAAAAAATGTTCACCTAGTACTCCAAGACAAGTCGAAAGAAACAAAAGAATTAGAAAATATGCATGCTCCTCAATAATGCAATATAACAAATGCAACATATGCGATATGCAATTTAAATCTGCTCAGCTACTAACATGACATGCGAATCAATTTGATTGTATGCGGTTTGTTAGAATGATGAGCCGAACCCTATACATGTAAGACAAATGGATGCAAATCATGGAAAATGCTAAAGAAACACGATGTTCTATACTATCCATCATAAGCGGTTAAATAAAAAGGAGAAAGACGTGGGGTTGGAAGACATATACAATATTACAATTTTGCCCTCGCACAAGAGAGTCCGAATGAATGAATTAGCTAAGCTACTTAACTAATTATTACAATGCCGAAGTTAACTAACTATTCTAGCTAATTAAATAGTTATAACACACTCTAATTAACTAATACAAATTAACTAATTAGTTACATTACAGAATTAATTAATGAAATAATTAATTACAAGTTCACTAACAACATGCTACTATTAAGAAAAACAAATTTAACGGGTCCCGAGGAGCAAGGAAATGGCTTATGTATGCACACGAATTTCTCCCTTGAGAATGCCTCTGCACTGTTTTGCACCTCAGCCTCTGTTCTGCTCTGCGAAAAAAAGTGGTACTGCCTGGCTGAAAAATGTGGCCAGTAGGCCAGAAGTGATGGCCAGCCGCCCACTAATAGTGGCTTGCCGTACGGGAAAGATAGCTTGCAGGCCACTAATGTTGGGTTTCTTCTGGTGCAACAGAAAACAAACAGAGTACAAACAGAGCATTCTCAGGGGATGTTTGTCCACACTGCCTCTCCTTATCATCAGACAGCTCAATGGAGGGGTAGGCTTGATTCGCAAGATATCAATCGGTGCAAATTCATTACGTGATGACTTATGGACCATGGGATGCAGTTTCAATAAATGCACAATTAAAGACTTATGAAACTCCTTCCTATCTTGATATTGATCACGGGAAGCAGTTGACATCGACTCTTGAACCGTTTTTATCACTAACAAGTATGAAACGACTCAAGTCTCAATGGGTTCAATTAACGTCCGATTAAACTCAAACCATTTTATTATCTTGCTCCATTTTGAGCCATTGATTACCCATTTTAATTACCTTTCCATTCATTAGTCATTTTAGTCCAAAATAAGCATTAAGTCCACTAAAGGAAGGAAGTGTCAAACAAAGGGTTGTTTTGGGCATGAGAGAGATGTCATGCCATTGGTAATGAACCTTCGAAGAAATTAAACCATTAAGCACAACGATCTCTATCTTGTTGCATCCATTCTTTTCGTAAACACGTTTAGGATCATTATCATCCCATTGCATTGTTATTTCCCGGTACATCTTTCCCCGAGATCATTCCTACTTATATCATACGACCCGATCACTTGAATTCTTTCTACAAAAACATAGTTTGGCATGTGCTCACCCTTTCACGTTGAAAGATGGTTACATTATGTGTAAGCCCCATGCTACATTGAGGCGATATTGAGGGTGTAGGCACTTATCTTGTATTAGGTGTCGTTTGGTTGTGCCCACTTCTTTTCTATATAAAGCGTAGTATGATTTTGCATCTCTAAACCTTTATTGTATTCGTGTGTTTTGCACTACTTGCGGTTTGATTAGTTCATTACATTGTGTATCATTTTGCATTACGCCATTGGGCTATCTTTGGTTTGATTCCTTGTAACGAGATACATAAGCGACCCTCGGGTTCAACTAATTGCATCTGCATTTTGTTTGTTTGCCCAAGTCTTATGGCCTTGTCAAAATGGGTTGTTTTCGGGGTTTGACATTCACTCAAGTCATTTCATAACTTCGAGCTCTATCAAAAAGGGGTAATTGTAGACACCCCATTTTTGACCACCCCCAAGAATTGGACGCCATCAATTGATCACCCAATGATGAATTTATATGCTTGTCCAAATGCTCAATGTCCTTAGCAGAAAATCTCAATTTTGAGCCTTAAAAACCTATACTTCATGGTGATGACTCTGTAATCTGTGAGGTCTCCCACTGGTGGTAAACATGTGAGGTCTCTCACTGGAGAGAGGTCTGTAATCTGTGAGGTTTGTAAACAACAAACCAACTGTATCTCACCATGGCTGGCCTATATAGAGGTGGGCTCGCTCCGAACAAGTAGATCTAGGCTGCTTCCCATTAGCCTATGTCCATGTTGAAAGGGGTCAGATCACCCCTAACTCCTAAGCCTGTGATCATCGAAAAGTCATAAGGGGTCATCCTCATCTCCCTAGTGAAAGAGAAGTGGAAGGAGTTTATGGTATCCCCTCATCTCTCCACTAATGCTTTGAGTAGGGCCCAACTATCTATGTGGCACGTGAGCCCGGTGAAGAGTAAGCCAAAGCCTGCCTCATCGACAAGGTTGCAGACCTGGGGCGGAGCTTGTGAGACCTATCCCTGGCTGTCACTACCCCATAACCCCTACAAGAGCAAGAGTCCTCATGCGGCAAAGAAAGAGTGGATCAGATGAAAGGTAGTGCAAGATTGTCATATGAAAGGCAGTAAAGCATAAAAATAAAGGTTGTGCCTTAGTAGCGCCATGCAAAAGGTGGGAATCTGGCTCCCTTATCAAAATATCCTCTGGAACATCATCAATGAAGTCACCAAAGCGCATGATGCCTCCAGGAGCCATTATATACATACGGGGGTGGTAAGTGGCCGGATCAAAGGGCCGCACTCTCAATGGTAGTAACTCAGGCTCGGGCCCTGGGGTGAAGATCTCTGTATCTGCCTCGAGGTTAGCAGCAATGTCCTTCGTTGTTTCACTAGCCTCATCAGCTATAGGCTCCTCAACCTTGATAGTAGGTGAAAGCATAGGTACCTCGGGAGGAGCACTGTCGTGAGGGACATCGTCTGCCATGTGGAAAAGTGGGTGAAAATGAAGAAAAATGGAGAAAAGAGGGAAAACTTGGAAAAAGTCAACCCTAGGACAGAGAAAATGGGAGAAAAATCAAAACCCAGGTGTAGCTCAGCTTTTTTGCGCCCCACTTTCGAGAGGTCAAAATAAACCCTACAGTTTGGACTCCCGCGGTTCTGAATCTAATCTCACAAGTGCAATGTGAAATTGATAAACACCAAAGAGTCCAAATTTGGTAAATCTTTTAGAAAATTGATTTTGAATCAAAAATTCCAAAATTGGACTGCTTCGCCAGATATAGTGTCACTACCTAAATATTTTATTTTGGAGAAATTTAGGAAACCCTTGACTCGTGCCAAAGGCCACGTGTCCGTCATCACCAAGATTGTCTCGGCTTGGGAACTTAGATACGAGAGGGGAAGGTATGAATTGAGTACCCCCGCTCGCCTGATCAAAGATCGGCCTCTACTAATCATGATATAATTTTTATCAACATTATATGCTCTTGTTCTGGTTTATTAGGCTAGCATTTACTATGTGATGCGCACACACAAGCTATAGACTAGTTTGCTCGAATTGGAACAATTCAATTTCATGTTTGTTTTTCGAAAAGGGTTTGGTTTTGTCACTTAACAAAGTGGTCTTAAAGTTTGTGAATTTGCCACTTGACAAAGTGGGCTTAAACGTACATTCATTGAATCATTCCAATTCAAGCAACAAGCCTTCATCCACAGGTACTCAAACAATTTAATAAGTAAGCACTTAACCTCATGGCAAGCATGCCAGTCATGGCAGTTACTTATACTCATGCAAGTATGCTAAAACACTAAAAACTCATCTAGTACTCCAAGCTAAGATAAAACGAAAGAGTTAGAAAAATATGCATGATACCTAACTATACAAGATGGCTAATGCAACACATGCAACAATGCAACTAATAGGCTCGGCTACTAATATGGCATATGAATCAATTAAATAGCATGCGTTCTAAGCACGTATTCAAAGAAGTAATAAATGAAAATGCAAGATTGAATGATGAACTGAGCCTCGGTGTATGTAAGACAAGCGAATGAATGCAAACATGCGATATGCTAATTGAAACATGAAGCCCCTAATCTAACCATCAAAAGAGAATAAATAAAAAGGAGAAAGACGTGGGGTTGGAAGACACAGATTATTACAACATTGATGCCCTCATGCAGGAGGGTCTAAATGAATAAAAGCAAAGCTACACTACTTCACTAATTATTACAAATCGAATGAAATAAATTAACTAACTAATCTAAGCTAATTAATTATTACAACAAATTAATTAACTAATTAATTAACTATTCTAGCTAATTACAAAAACAACTAATTAACTATTCTATTTAGCTAATTAAACAATTACAACAACAAACTAACTAATTAATTACGTACAAGAAATTAACTAATTGCAACGATGAAATACTATGCTAAACTAGCCATTCCACCTTGGAAAATGAGGAATGCACAAGGATGTAAGGTTTTCCACCTGAAAATAGCCATTGTCTTACTGTTGTATGCCTTTGTTGCACAACACTTACACTGTTTTCCTTCTCCAGATCAACTCTGCTCTGCTTCAGAAGCACACTGCTAAATTTTTCACTAGTGGCTGGTAGACCAGAAGTGAGGGGTTGCTGGCCAACACTGAGGGGTTGCGCCATTAGAGGTGGCCTGCCGACCATTGTTGAGGGGTTTCCGCCCACTGAAGCCAAGTCCTTCCTTGCTATAACAGAGGACAAACAGAGCAAGAATAGGGTATTCTCAAGGGTTGTTTGCACACTTTGCCTCTCTTTATCAGCAAACAGGTCAAAGGAGGGACAAAATTTGGTTTACAAATCATCAATCAAGTAATTTCATTGCATGATGGCTTATGGACCAAAGTGCAAGTTCAATAAATGCAACAAAACAAGACTCCTAAAACCGCCTCCCCACCATGAATGATCAAGGGAAGTAGTTAACAATGAATCTTGAGCTGTTTTCATCACTAGTGAGTATGAAACAACTCAAGACTCAAGGGTTCAATTAACGTCCGATTGAACCCTACCAAATTGATTATCCTACACCATTTTAGTCCATTTAACTCCATTTTAATTACCAACCATCATTTAATTCATTAAGTCCAAGAATGAGTTAAAGTCTGCTAAGGGAAAGAGGGCTGAAATCAAGTGTTGCTTTAGGCGTGAAAGAGACATCATACCATTAGTAATGAACCCCCAAAGGGATTAAACCATTAAACATGACATCTTAATCCCATGCTTAAACAAACAAGTAATTTGAAACCACTTTCAAAGCAAGACAAAAGCCAAGAAAAGGGGGAGGTTGTAGAGACGATTAAGAGTGATCATAAGTATGAGAAGCCATAAATAAATGTAATCAACTCAAATATGATGGTGTCTAAGGCCCAAAACACCAAACTCATGAGGACAATTACACTATAAGCATGCAAAACAAAGCTCAAATGCAACTATCAACCAAAAACAATGCTAAAATAGTCCTAAATAAGTCCTAAAACATGCTGGAATTAAGACAGAAAAGGCTAGATTAATATGCTAAAACATTAGCACAAGCTAGGCTAGTAAGCAAAACACAAGGAGGGGAGGCTAACCCCTCCAAATTTGGACTTCAAAACATGATTTTGGACACTGAAATAACTCTAAAAAATAGTGTTTAAAAGCTCAAAAAAAAATATATATATAGTGTAAAGATAAGAAACACAAGGGTAAAGGCTAGAACAACAAGGTGGAAAGAAGAGAGAACCACCCCTCCACCCTTTAAGGCCTTAAACCACAAGCTTCAGCCCAAAAACAGTGGAAAAAGATGGGAAACAAGTGGTGTAGAGATGGTGCAAAAGCAAGAGAAGGTATATTGCTTGAAGATAAATGCTTCTTTGAGTTGCAAACCACTAATTTCACACTCTCAAGTGTCTTAAGAGCTCAAAATCAAGCTCAAATCACTTTAGCAAGAAGCTCTCTAGGTTTGGTTTAGAGTATTTAGGCAAAGGCTATGCAAGTAGAAAGGGAGAGAGAGAATTATAGAGAGAGAGGAATTTTCCAAAATTATTTCTTCACTCCTAAATGTTTCTAACCTTGAAAACAAGAGGAGAGGTCCTCTATATATAGAAAAACAGTCCCTCAGTCGGAAATATCTATATGTGGACAGCTGGAGCATTTGAAGGACAATTGGAAAAAATATCTGGGCTTTATACTAATGGCGGTGGCCGACAGAAATGGTGGCCTGCCATCCACAAATGGTGGTTGTCGGCCACAAGAAAATCTGCTTCCAGACCCGACTTCAAATGGGCATATCTCCTTTATCCGGACTTGGTTTTAGGTCATTCTTGAATCTAAATTGAAACTCGAAATCTACTTTCCAATGGTGGTAGCCTCACATCTAAATTATAAGTGTGCAAAGAGATATTCATATTTTTTGTGAAGGTTAATCATTTCTATCTTAAGCTGGATTGATTCCTAAGTTCAAACACCATATCTTCCTCATCGAACTTGGCTTTAGGAGATTCTTAAGTCTAAATTGAAGCCCGAAAGTCCGGTTTCAATGGTGGTGGCCTTACAACTAAAGTCTAAGTGTACAAAGAGATAGACATGATTTAGTGAAGGTTGCTCAGCTCTCCTTCAATGGTTTGAAGCCCAACCATTTCCCCAACTAGGTTTCTTCCCTCCCCTCTTATTTTCTTCGACTCGAAACCTCTAAATAAGATGTTTTAAATATTTTTAAAAGAGTTCAGCTCTCTTCTATTTATTTCTACTTTGTCCTTGCTCGGTTTACTAAAAAGTGCCACTTTTAACGAAATGCAAGCCTCGAAACATTGTAGAAACATTTTCAAAAATATTTTGAAAGAGAGGGTTTTAAGGTCTAAAATAGTTTTGGTCCAAAATGGGGTGTAAGGTTGGGATTTAGAAGCTCTTCTTGCTAGAGAAATCGAACATTTTCACAACATAACTTTCATCATCGAGTGATCAATTAGTGGCGCCCAAGTCTTAAGAGTGGTAAAAAATGGGGTGTCTACACCAGGAAAGTTCACAAACCCAAGAAAAACTCGAGGGGAACGTCAAGTCTAAGGCAACCTTAGAGTCTACCCTTGTGAGCCTTTTTAAAGTACCTCCATGATGGGATGTGCTTGGACTCAAGCGGAACCAAGCTTTGTTACCCCGTTTTTGCTTTGTTTTGTTCTTGTTATGGATGGATGCTATGTAAGAAAGTCTATCTTTGATATGATGTAAATATGTATTTATGAAGTTTAAAGTTTTAAAAACTTATGAATTCGACATGTATGTACTGCTCAATGGACTTAGTTATATTTTATTATTACTTTCGCTAAGGCCCGTTTATTATATTATGATTGATTTTGTCTTTGAGGCCAAAGGTAATCTAGGATTACTAGCCAGTCATAACCTAAACCTTTAGGGACAGGTTCAGGTCGTGACAGAGTAGTATCAAAGAACGAATTATATCTCACTCACTTGTCCATTTGAGCAATAAGGTGTCTAGAAAAGACTTAAGAATTGCATTCATATGAATTTTAGTACAAGAATGAAGTGACTTTATAACTGTGTTTGTGAATATGTGTGCATACATTTGTATTTGTTATAATATCAAGTTCATATAGATAATGGTGAGACCAAGAGCAGATGAATTAGAGGAGTCTACCTCCTTAAGACTTGACATAATGGAAAGAATGATGCACGATAGCTGAGTCTATAATATAATAACAATAATGGCAACAACAACAATTGCCACCCCCACCTCCAATGCTTGTGCCACCACCAGTGCAAGGTCACCAAGAAGATAACAGAACTATTGCATTCACCAAAGAATTTAAAAAGATAAAGCCACCATTGTTTCATGGGGGAGTTGACACATTAAAGGTAGAAGCTTAAGTCTTTGGGATAGAAAAATTATTAGAGGTGTTTCCGTGCGCTGAAGCACAAAAAGTCTTATTGGCTACATTTACTCCAGAGGATGAGGCGAGGCGATGGTTGATGTTAGTCCGGGATGACAATGGGTGGCTAGGCTCGGTTTCTATAAATCTTCAATAAGAAGTACTTCCCACAGTGTATCCGGGAGAGAAAGGTATTCGAGTTTGAGCAACTAAATTAGGGAAACAAAGCAGTGGCTGAATACGAGGTTTAATTTACTGAGTTGGCATGTTTTACGCCACACATGGTTGACATGGGTTACAAAAAGGCCAAGAAATTTGAGGGAGGTATTCCCGATTCAATATTAGAGAAGATTAATGTACTAAAACTGCCAAAGTATATTGATGTACTGGATAGAGCACAAATGTCAGAAACAAACATGGCTGCTCACAATCGAAATTTTGAATGGATGGGCAAAAGGCAAAATTTCAATAAGGGAGCAACGTCTTCAATGAACAAAAAGTCCAAATCAGAGACTTCTGGCAAATCAAGTTCAAATTAGAGTGGCAATTTCGTACCTACCTACATGGTATGTGGAAAGAAGCATCGGGGTGTTTGTTATCACGCTACAAGAGCATGTTATCATTGTGGAAAGGTTGGTCACATGGCAAGAGATTGCACACAACCTTGACAAGGTGGTAATGAGGTGCTACCAGTTCAACTAGGTAGGTTCCAACAATGAAACCGAATACAACACTTGCTGCAACAAGAAATGAACTAAGGCAAGGAATAGTCTTCGCACTAGTTCTAGGGGATACTCATAACACAAAGGTTGTAGTCTTAGGTACAATTTCTATTTGTGGCCAAACTACGTATGTATTGATTGATTTGGGTTCCACACACTCTTTTGTTGCTATGGTATTTGCTGATAAATTCAATAGACCTATGTAATCCTTAAGATACATATTGTTGTGAATTGTATTGTATTTGTTTTTTATATTCTCAATTAAGGGTAATTTAGTCTTCTAGGTTATTAGGGTTTATTCTATGAGATTATATATTTTGTACTTAGCTTTGGTTTTAATCAATTTCAATAAAACAGAATTCCTCTTCTCAGTTATCATGGTATCAGAGCCAGGTTACAAACATTAGCATACCTGTTGCAGGTCATCATCGACCATTGCATCTGTCTCTCTTTCATCGCAAGGCCATCGCAGCTCTTTCTCTCTCTTCGCAAGGTCGTTGCGAGGCTTCGCTCGGATTCTCTTCTTCGCACATTGAAGTAGTTCGTCTCACACTTGCTGGTTCTGGTTCTGGTTCAATCGAAGCCCCAGGAAGTCTTCATCACTGGTCTCTGGTCCTTTGTCATTGGTCTCTGGTTCATTCAGAAACCTAGGTTGGGTATCTCATTGATCTTCTCTCTGTTTTGACCTATCTCTATCTTTGTCTGGTTCAGTTGAGGAGGAAGACAACGACGAGGACCAAACAGGTCGTTCATATCTCTCTCTCTCTTCTCTGTTGCCTTTCACCTTGTTTTGAATTCACTGCGTAGTTTGGGTATAGCAATATGGCTGATGATAAATTGCAAGCTATCACTACTAAGTTAGATGGTAATAATTATTCTTATTGGTCTCATGTAATGAAAAATTTTATAATGGGTAAAGGTATGTGGAACTATGTTATTGGGGTAACAATTAGACCTATGGAATCCCAAGAAACTGAGGTTGATGTTGCTAAATGGGATAAGAAAAATGCACAAATTCTTACTTGGTTTCATAATTCAGTTCAAACTACCATCAGTATGAATTTTTCAAAGTATTCTACTTCTAAACAAGTTTGGGACTATTTGAAAACTATGTACCTTGAGTCTAACTTTGCAAAATAGTATGAACTTGAGATGTCTATTCGCAGTGCTAGTCCAAAAGATAAGTCCATTAAGGAATTCTACAATGTGCCTATTTGGCAGAACTTAAAAGCAGCTTATTTCAGCTTTCAGCTTAATTTAAGCTATTTTGATGTGTTTGGTTTAGCTTATAGCTTATAGCTTTTTGGAAGTCAGAAATCAGCTTATTCTTTGAGTGGGGCAGGAGATGCTTAATTTATAAGTAAAAAATCAGCTTATGTTCATAGTTATAAGCTATAAGCTGTTTAGGGATAATCTATAAGCACTTTCCCACAGCTCTACCAAACAGGGCCATTGAGATGACAACTTATTGGGATCAGCTTGCTTTAATGGAACCATCAGATTTGCAGTTATTTGATAGTTATATCAAGTATCGGGAGAAGCAACGTCTTGTTCAGTTTCTTATGGCCCTTCGTGATCAATTTGAGCCACTTCGGGGAGCTATTCTTCATTGGTCCCCCTTGCCTTCTGTTGATGGTGCTATTCGTGAGCTTATTGCGGAAGAAACTTGGTTCAAGGTGGCTCATGGTGCTCCTGCCTCCCAATCAGTTTTTGCCACTCCTCCACTCTTGCCTACCCCACCATCTCATTTATTTCAAGTTACTGGTAAGCCCAAGCCTCGGGTTTCCATGGATGAGTGCAGCTTCTATTATCAGAAAGGTCATTGGAAACATGCTTGTCCTAAACTTTTGCAGCCCAAGAGTCGTTCGTTTGGTCCACCATCTTCTAAGCCGACATCTTCAGGATCTCGCTCATCTGCTGCCTTCTCTGCACCAGTTTCTGAGAATGATCCGTCTTCCAATATACAGTCTATGTTTGAGCAGTTCAAGTCTTTCATGGTGGCTAATCCAAATTTTTCGTCCTAAGCCTTTGCTATGACTACCACTCAGTTAGGTTTGTCTGGTTCATCCTCTTCAGGTAATATCCACACTTCGTGGATTTTTTATTCTGGTTGTTCACATCATATGACTCTATTGCATCTTTCCTTAGTAATTGTGTCTCCCCTTCTTCTTCTATTACTATTGCTACCGCTAATGGTTCTTCTATGCTTGTTCACTCTAATGGTTCTATTTCCTCTTCTCATTTGTCTCTTTCTCCTGTATTTTATGTGCCTCGCCTCTCACTCAGTCTTATTTCTATTAGTCAATTATTTGATTCCGGTTTTGATATTGTTTTCTCTTCTTCTCATTGTGTTGTGCAGGATCAGGTATCCAAGAGGCAGATTGGGATCAAGCGTAGAGTTGAAGAACTATATATCTTGGATAGCTTGCATGTTCCTTTAAAAGTGTCTTCTACTGCATTGTCTTCTTTTTGTTTAAACAATAAGTCTTCTTTATTTTATATTTGGCATTTTAGGTTAGGTCATCTGTCGAGTGACCGTTTGAGGATGTTAGTCCAGTCTAGACATTTAGGCAATTTTCCTATTGATGATATTTCTGAGTGTCATGGTTGTAAAATGGCTAAAATGTTTGCTCTTCCCTTTAATAAAAGTAGTTCTATTTCTTTTTCTCCTTTTCAATTGGTTCATACTGATGTTTGGGGTCCTTCTCCTATAGTTACCAAGGGTGGTTCGCAATATTATGTGTCTTTTGCGGATGATGACAGTCGGTTTACCTGGGTGTATTTGATGACTCGAAAATCTGATTTTTACAAAATATATTCTAATTTTCACTCCATGATTTGCACTCAGTTTTCTACCACCATTAAAGTTCTCCGTTCTGATTTGGGGGGTGAGTATTACTTGTCCGAGTTTGAGGAGTTTTTAGCTACTCATGGCACTATTCATCAGTCTTCATGTTCTGTACTCTTGCCCAAAATGGTCGGTGGCGCAAAGACCGCCATCTCCTTGATACTCGTTCTTTGTTGCTCTCATCTTTTGTCCCTTCTGTCTTTTGGGGAGAAGCTGTGCTCACTGCTGCATATCTTCTCAATCGGATGCCTACTCCTCTTCTTTCTGGCTCATCCCCGTATGAGCATCTTTTTGGTGTTACTCCCAATTATTCTTTCTTGCGTATTTTCGGTTCTGTATGCTTTGTGCTCCTTCCTAAACGGGCGCACTTTAAGCTTAGTTCTCGTTGTGTCCTATGTGTCTTTTTAGGGTATGGCATTAATCAGAAAGGTTATTGATGCTATGATCCTGCCACCAAAAAGCTATATGTGTCTAGGCATGTCACATTTTTAGAAAAACTACCCTACTACACTATACCTTCCACCCTTGTTCCTCTTATCAAGGATGAATTGGTTCATGTTGATCCATTTCCACAAGATGTTTCTCCCGATGAGTTTGTTTCTAATCTCGAGGTCTCTACCTTGCCTCTTACTAGCACTTCTGATATCTCGCAAGCTCCCTCTCTAGCTCTTGGTTCCCCTGCTTCTCTTATTGTTTATCAGCGTCACAAAACACTTCCGAGCTTGCCTGTCTCTAGCTCTCTTGTCCCTCCAACTCTTTTTTGGATCCGCTCCTCTTGCACATCGCTTTCAAAAGCGAGACCGTCATCCACCGAACTGGTATGGTTTTGGTAATACATGTTTTTCCCTTTCCTATTAGTCTTTTCTTTCTTGTCTTCATACTTATTTTGAGCCCAGGTCCTACAAGGAAGCTTGTCATGATCCTAATTGGATTCTCGCCATGAATGATGAGTTAAGCTTTGGCTAACACTCGGACTTGGGATTTGGTTTCATTTCTATTTGGTAAGAATGTTGTAGGTCAGTAAATGGGTGTAGAAGGTCAAAACTCTTTTCGATGGTTCTTTTGAGCGGTACAAAGCTTCGTTTGGTTGCCTGTGGTTTTTCTCAAGAGTATGGGATTGATTACAATGAGACTTTTGCCCCCGTTGCCAAGATGACCATTGTTCGCACTCTTATTTCTGTTGCCGCTGCCCATCAATGGCCTTTGTTTCAACTTGATGTCAAAAACGCCTTTCTGAATGGGCATCTTGCTGAAAAAGTGTATATGCGTCCTCCACTGGGTCTTTCTCACCCTCCTGGTGTTGTTTGTTGTCTTCGTTGTGCTCTATATGGTCTCAAGTAGTCTCCTCGTGCTTGGTACGAGCAATTTCACTCTGTTGCACTTCAGTTGGGATTTCGCCCTAGTCATCATGATTGTGCTTTATTTGTTCGGCGCACTTCTGTTGGCCTTGTTCTCCTTCTCTTGTATGTGGATGATATGATCATCACTAGGTCTGATTCTAGTACTATTGAGGAGGTTAAGCATCAGTTGTTTTAGGAGTTCGAGATGAAGGATTTGGGGTCTCTTTGATATTTTCTTGGTATTGAGGTTGCTACTTCTCCTACTGGGTATCTTCTCTCTCAGACTAAATATGTCCATGATATTCTTTCTTGTGTCAATCTCACCGATGACAAAATTGTCGACACTCCTATTGAGTTGCATGCTAAGTTTTCTACTTCTGATGGCGTTCCTCTTGAGGATCCCACTTTGTATCGCGAGTTGGTTGGGTGTCTTGTTTATCTCACTGTTACTCGTCCGGATATCTCATATAATGTGCACATTCTCAGTCTATTTGTTTCTGCTCCGTGTTTCACACACTGGGCTGCCTTACTTCGTACTTTGCACTATCTTTGTGGCACTTTGTTGCAATGTCTGCTATTATCTGCCTCTTCGGACTTGACTCTTTGTGCCTATGTTGATGCTGATTGGGCAGGTGACGTCTCTGATCATAAATCCACTTCTGGTCTTTGTGTTTTTCTCGGAGATTCTCTTATATCTTGGAAGAGTAAGAAACAATCTGTTGTTGCTCGTTCCACCGCTGAGGCTGAATATCGTGCCATGGCTCATGCTACTTCCGAGATCGTTTAGCTTCGGTGGCTTCTTTCTGATATGTGTGTCTCTCTTTCTGATCCGACTCCATTGTATTGTGATAATTAGAGTGCTGTCCAGATTGCCCATAATTCAGTCTTCCATGAGCGGACTAAGCATATTGAAATAGATTGTCACTTTGTCAGACAGCATCTTCAGGCTGGCACTATTACTCTTCCTTTCGTTCCCTCCTCTCTTCAGTTGGCCGATTTCTTTACGAACACTCACACTGTTGCTCGTTTTCGTTTTCTTCTTGGCAAACTTTTGATGCTTTCTGCGCTCACATCCTCAGTTTGAGAGGGGGGTGTGTGTGAATTGTATTGTATTTGTATTTTATATTCTCAATTAAGGGTAATTTAGTCTTCTAGGTTATTAGGGTTTATTCTATGAGATTATATATTTTGTACTTAGCTTTGGTTTTAATCAATTTCAATAAAACAGAATTCCTTTTCTCAGTTATCAATTGTGTGTTGCATCACAACAGGAGGATCTATGTTATGTTCATTTGATTATCCTGCATGTGAATTATTACATGGGAATGCCATTTTATATGTTGATTTGTTACCCTTTGATATGGGACATTTTGATGTTATTTTGGGTATGGACTAGATATCTATGTGACAACCACACATTTTCATGCATCATGTATATTAAATTACTCATGCATTCATATCATATGTCATATGTTTATATGATTTGAGACTTGTAGTATTAGAAGAAAAGAACAAGGACTATGAAAAACTAGGTTAGAAACTTGTTTGTTATATCTTAGAATTATTTGCTATGTGTTTTGAGTTAGGGGTAGTTTAGAGCTGATTTGAAAACCATAGGTTATGCCTAAACCCTAACTGAGGAGCTTAAAGACCTTAGTCTAATGAATCTAATCTTTTCATGCTATGTGTTGTTTACTAAGTAGGATAAGTATTAATTAAGTATGATTAGGAAATCTTAAGTAAAATTAGAAATAAACTTGATTAGCTAGACATAAGCTAGATTAGTTAAGCCTAAGAAAGCAAGATTAGAGATTTAGACATGTTACAACTTTAGCCCTAGCCACATGGGATAAAACCTTTAGTTCCTAATCAAACAAATAGGATTTTTCTGGAAGGAAGGAGAACAAACGAAAGGTAGGAATAAAGAGAGGAAGAAAAGAAGGAAAAAAATGGGGAAAAAAGGAATAACTTGAAGCGACCTAATTAGAATTCGACCTAGAAGTGTTCCAAGGTGAAAATTCAATCCGAAATCTTGTAGTAGACTCTCTAAACATTTAAGAATAGGAAGAAATTAGAATTAAAATGGGTTAGAAATGGAGAACTTGGAAGAAATAGAACAAAATTGTGCTAGGAAGCAGTTATGCTAGAAAACTTGAAAAATTCATTCTTTTTGTTGAAAACTTGGTGTTCTTAGTGCATATGGATCTTGATCCTCACATACTCTTATGATTTTCAAGAGATTTTATGATTTAATCTATGTTTTGAAATAAAAGAAAAGAGAAGTTTTGGAAACGGTTTAAAAAAGAGCTAAGCCTGGAGTTTTGTTCTTTCAATCTTGCAATTTCATCAAGATTTTGATGTTTTGATTTATAAAACAAAAACAACTTTATGTTTTCCATTGATTTTGAGTGTTTTTGGGTGTTTTAGCTTGAACCCTAGCTTGAGAAATGGAAGAAAGTGATTTAGAACCAACAGATTTTTCAGACAGTAGCACTTTAGCGAGTAATACACGTGCGATAAGGCTTCCTACACGTGCGGCACACTTTTTCCAACAACAAATTTGATTCTGCTTTAATTGCATGTGCCCCCGCGCATGCGGCCAAGGTTCTGCACGTACAGTCCGGTTCCACCACATGTGCGGTTTGCAGGGTAGTCACCCGTTTCGTTTTCTTTTCATTTCTTTTGACCTCCAGATACCTCTATACATGTTTTGAACCTTAATAAAGATCAAATGCATTTAGAAACCAACCTAAAAAAAGTTTGAATAATAGCAAAGAAGTTAAGTAGAAATCGATTAATCTTGTTTGTGTTTAGGAAGTTCAATGTCTCGTTCTTGTTTTGTAGGTTAAGCCTTAAATAGTTTAGCCTTAAACAATGAGCCACTGCGAGTAGTATTATAGTAAAGTTATATTTTTAAAGCTATGATTCAAAATGCAAACATATGATCTGTTTAAGAGATTATATTATTATTTTGTTATCAATGAACACCATAAACTTTTGTATCAAGTAATGTGATGACATCTTAAATCATGCAGTTATTGGGAATCATGCCAATAACTCTTGTACTATTTGAGCTCTTTGCCACCTGCTTTGGATCACTTGCCAAGTTATGAGAATGTCCTTCGCTATGCAAATGTATGCAAGTTATGTTAACACATGAAAATTATGCAATATTCGCAATGAGCTTGTATTTGGTTTTAATGAAAATTTTCTTGGTGTTTATTCATTAACGACTTTATTGTATTGCTATACATTGGGCTTTGGCTCACCTTTCTCCTTGATATATATGTAGGTGATGCCGAGGATCCTATTTTGGATAAGAAGTCAAGCTAGAAGTCTTTCGATTTTGTTTTTCTACTTTTGGGAGCACGAGCTTCTGGATGAGGATCTTATGTTAGAACTTCGCTTTTTGTTAGTTGTACATTTGTAAATATTGTCTTTCCCTTTTGGATGTTGAGTTGCAATAGTTGAAGATAAATAAATAAAGTTGCTTGTTTGTTCATGTGAAATAAGCCCAACTCTGGATGGACTCTTAATGATTAATGGACTTTAGTTGATTTTCCGCTCAAGTCCTAATGTTTTTAGTCCAATCTCATTCTGTCTTGCTAGGCCTTTTTTAGTGAGGCACTACTGGCCGGTCATGACTACCATCCTATTTGGGGTGAGATGGGGACGTGACAGAGTGGTATCAGAGCACAAGTTTGACACACACACACACACATATACACACACAGTTCTCCGGAGCATAGGATTTCCCTAGAAGAACTTAAGGAATGCATTCATGATGAACGTGTATGATAAGGTGTGCATTTTATGTGTTCTTATGTGTTAATTGCTAACTTTATACATGCATACATTACATTGTTTGACCATTGTTTTGCATTCATAGCATTATGGTGAGGGAAAGAGCTGAATCCTCTACTAGCTGCGTGAATAAACTACAAAGAATGTTGAAAGGAGTGGCAGAAGCAGTGAAGGCCTAAAGATAGAGAAATCTATAACCAACACCACAACCACAACCGCAACTAGAACAATAACCATAGCTACAACAACAATTACCACAACAACAACTGCCTCTACAAATGGACTTCCTAGACTAGGCAACCATGGCATTGATCAAAGAATATAAGAAAATGAAACGAACTCAATTTGAGGGGGGAATTGATCCAATGAAGGTGGAAGCATGGGAGCTTGAAATAGAGAAGTTTTTTGAAGTCTTTCCTTGCACAGAGACTCAGAAAATTGCAATGGCCACCTTTACTCTAGTGGGAGAAGCACGTAGATGGTGGATGCTAATAAAGGGCCACAATTAGGATGTCACATGTAACTGCTTTTTAGAAGTCTTCTATGACAAGTACTTCCCATAATCCATGAGGGATAGGAAATCACAAAGCTCTTATCACTTAAACAAGGAGAAGATACAGTGGTAGAATATGATGCTAAATTTACGGAGTCGTCCAGGTATGCCCCACCCATGGTCAACACTGAATACAATAAAGCCAAAAAATTTGAGGAAGGACTTCAAGGACCACTACATATAGGGCACCTATGGCTGAGTCAAATGAAAAGGATGAACAAAAGTGTAAAGAATGGTTCAATAAAGACAAGGGTATGATACAAGGAAAGAACTAACCAACGTACACGAGAAGGAGTATGAAAAACTAGATTAGAAACTTGTTTGTTATGTCTTAGAATGATTTTCTATGTGTTTTGAGTTAGGGATAGTTTAGAGCTTGATTTGAAAACCATGGGTTATGCCTAAACCTTAAGTGATGAGCTTAAAGACCTTAGTCCAATGAATCTAATCTTTTCATGCTATGTGTTGTTTTACTAACTAAGATTAGTATTACTTAAGTATGATTAGGAAATCTTAAGTAAAATTAGAAATAGGATTAGTATTAGTATTAATAAAGTATGATTAGGAAATCTTAAGTAAAATTAGAAATAAACTTGATTAGCTAGACATATGCAAGATTAGTTAAGCCTAAGAAAGTAAGACTAGAGATTTACAGATGTTACCACTTTAGCCCTAGCCACCTGGGATAAAACCTTTAGTTCCTAATCAAGAAAATAAGATTTTGCTGTAAGGAATGAGAACAAATGAAAGGGAGGAGAAAAGACAGGAAGCAAAAGAAGGTAAAATGGGGAAAAATGAAGAACTTCAAGAGACCCAACCAAAATTCGACCTAGAACAGTTCCAGGTAAAAATTCAATCTGAAATCTAGTAGTAGACTCTCTAAACATCTAAGAATAGGAAGAAATTAGAATTAAAATGAGTTAGAAATGGAGAACTTGGAAGAAGTAGAACAAAAATTACACTAGGAAGGAGTTATGCTAGAAAACTAGAAAAATTCATTCTTTTGGTTGAAAACTTGGTGTTCTTAGTGCATACGGATCTTTGTCCTCATACACTCTCATGATTTTCAAGAGATTCTATGATTTTATCCTTGTTTTGAAATAAAATAAGAGAAGTTTTGAAAAAGGTTTGAAAAAGAGCTAAGTCTAGAGTTTTGATCTTTCAAGCTTGCAATTTCATCAAGATTTTGACTTGTTATAGCGACCCCGGTCTTTTTCCCATTTGATTATTGTATCCGGACTTACGTTCCACGGATTCTGCTGTTATATTTGTCGTTCTTTAATTCCTCAATTGAGTTATAGGATGTTGGATGGGTTCGAAATCAAATCTTAGTATAGACCGAGCATGCTCCTTTTCACAATTTTTGATCCAAAAACCCTAGTTCGAGTTTCTTCTTTCTCAACTCATCTTTTCCTTGGGTTTGATCTATCTAGAGGGTGTTTCTAACCTAGTTCCTTCATTAAAAAGGTAGAGGAGAGTGAGGGCTTTCATTTAATCATTGTTGGATTTGGAGCACTTTAACATTTGGGCAAACATCTTCATCTTCTTCTATTGGGTTCATTGCTTTGAGGTAGGGATTTCCTACTCCTTGTATTTTTAATCCTAAGTGTTGGTGTTCGGTATATGGGAGGGGTGGTTTGGAGAAATCTTAGGGTTTTGTCAGATTAATTCATGTAATTAATTTAAAGTATTGGGTTAAATTCATGAGATTTGAGAAATTGAGATTGGTTGATGTAATTGAATATTAAATCACTCATATGTGGATTTGATAATGTATATACATTGTGATATTTATTTCATAGCCATTGAAGGTATAATCGAATTAAGTCACATATGTTAACATTACTTGTATTGATTGTGTGTTGCATATGGCAATTTGTATGTTTCATTGCATATGCATGATGTTTGGAGGAGATAGGGGATGAACAAGATAGGGATGGACCTCTAAACCGGATTTGTTTGGAGGAGATAGGGGATGAACTCGGGAAGATAGGGGATGGACCTCTAAACCGGATTTTTGTTTGGGAGGAGATAGATGGACTCCATTAGCATCACTTTTATGTGTGCTTATTTATATTGAAGTGTTTTTATTGATGACAAAAAATGTGTGTCAATTGGGAAGTATGGAAGTGAATTGATTATGATTGATATAATATCAACTCGTGTATTTGTTATGATTAGGTTTAACTTGAATTGTTATTCTGGAATTGGAAGTCTTGTTAATAAAAGATGAAACCTGAGTTATTTGGTAAGATGTGCCATAGACAATGTGTCATAGGCAATATAGACATTCATGTCTTAAAAAGTGTATTATAGCGTGTTAACCATGTATTAGATGCTAATACTTTAGTTAATTCTTATGCTTGGTTTAGTATTTCTGGCTCACCCTATATGGGAACTTCATTTTTGGTTCACTACCTCCAAGGACTTAGCTTGTGAGGAATTGAATTGGAAGACTTGTTTTATTTTGTTTTATTTATTTTATTTGAACAATGTAAACTTTCAAGCCTAGGGCTTTATTTGTTTTGAGTTAGAACTCATGAATTTGTGTCCAAGTGTTGGCTTGGCAAGATGTAAGCCCATAGGGCATTTATTTGATGTTTTATTCCATATTACTTTGGTGACTTAAATAATATTTTAATTTTGAGTTTGAATACTTTAAGTGATTAGAATCACAATGGGTTTTGATAGAGACTTAGTGTAATGATTGCATGCTTATATGATAACATGTTTATGTGACTATGTGGGTATGGAATGTAGTTTAATGTCTTGTTGGAAAGGCACTTGATCAATGTTGTTTCCAACCGAACTTTAGCGTGATTTATTGTTGTCCAATGTATTAGGACGCAAGTGTTATAGTTTTGGCACATTATTTAGAGTGCTAACGTCTTTGTTTCCTTCATTAGGATGTAGCTTTAATTCTTCAGGTGATCCGTTTGAGATGCTTGGCATCAAGTTCACGGAAGGCTTTTGTTGATGCTTTTCTATGATTAGGGATTATTGGTTGATGAGGTTTCACAGTAGTTTTTCTAGATCCACTTTTCCACAAGTCTCTCTTGTTCACATGAAGAGGTTTGATCTTGGTTAGAGGTACCTTCTTGTTTTAGTGTATTGATCGACTCATTCCTTTGTGTATTTGCATCTATTTTGGAATTGGAGTTAGCTTAGCATCTCCTATTTGTGTAGTGTCGCCTCTTGGGGGTGAGTTGATTTTGAAACAAGGTGTTAGGGGTTGTGATATAGAGGTCGATGATCATAGAATCCCTTTCTTGTAGTGATGCCCATGAAGGGCTTCGATGTTATTTTGGGTATGTTATCATCATTTATTGATTGCGGTAACTTGTTTTGGTAGTGTTTGGTATGATCGGAGTGAGCTTAGTAGTTTACTTGCTAGTCTTGCGATTAGTGAGGATGTTGAGACGTTACCAAGGGTGGTTTGTGAGTACTCGAGATTGAGTTCTCTATTGACTTAGTGCGAGCTAGTTGAATTGAAGATAGTTGTTAGATAAGGGTTATATCCGTCCTAGTGTTTCTTTTCGTTAAAAAAGAAAGGTGGTGCTTTGAGACTTTGTATAGATTAGGAAGTTGAATGAATAAGTACCGATGCCTCGTATAGATGATTTGTTCGAAGGGTTCCGTTGTTTCTCTAAGATAGACTTGAGATCGGGTTATCAGAGAGTCGAGGAGGAGGATATTCCAAACTCACCAATGCACCGGTGTTTATGGATTTGATGAACCGGATCTTAGAGCATTTTTGGATTGTTTTGTGGACATTTTGATTTATTCACCTTGAGAGGAAGAGCACGAGGAACACTTGAGAGTGGTGCTAGAATTACTTAGAACCCATAAGCTTTATGCTAAGTTTGGGAAGTGTGAGTTAGAAGAGGTGAAGTTCTTAGGCCATGTGGTTGATACATTCAAGGCAAGATTGGGCACAACCTAAGAGTGTATTTGAGATCTTGTGAAGGATTTCTCGTGTTAGCTTCAACTAGATTGACTCGGAAGGAGTCAAATTTGTTTGGAGTGAGGCTTGTGAAAGGTCATTTCAGAGTTGAAAGTTAGATTGACCACTTTGATTATTGGTTGGGTTATTCGGTTTATCGCCTCACGAGAGGGTCTAGGTTGTGTGTTGATGCAAGAGGGAAAGTGGTTGCCTATGGCTCTTGAAAATTCACGAGAAGAATTACCATGATCTAGAGCTAGTGTGATATTTGCCCTAAAAAATTGGAGACATTATTTGTATGGTGAGAAATTTATTCTCGACCATAAGAGTTTAAAATATTTGTTCACACTTGAATTTGAGGTGGATGGAGTTCATTGAGGATTATGACTTGAGTTGCACTATCATCCAGGAAGGCCAATGTTGTGGCCGATGCCGCCATCGGAGATGAGTTTGATTTGCATTCCTTGTTTTCGATTGTTGCTACACTTGTGACTCGAGTGTTAGAGGCTCGGAGGGTGATCTTGAGGTAGAATCTCTCAGAAAAGATTTCCATTGGGAAGGTTGAGAAGGGTTTGGAGCGTGAGATAATCTTGCCGTGAGGAGGTACTCAGAGTTTCATCATTTGCATCCGGGAGGTACTAAGATGTATGGTGGCGGGGTATGAAGAGATGTGGCGATCTAAGTGCGTTTGTTGCAACCCTTGCCTATTGCCGAGTGGAAGTGGGAGCATGTCACTATGGACTTCGTGGTGGGTCTTAGTGATGCTATTTGGGTTGTGGTAGACACTTCATTCCGTGTTAGAGATGATCATCTTGCCGATTTGTATGTTCGGGACATAGTGAGGTATAGAGATCTGCTTTAGGCACTAAGTTGACCCTTATCATCCTCAGATCTGGAGGATATGCTTCGAGGTTGTGTTCTCGACCTTAATGGGTCGTGGGAGAAGCACTTGCCATTAGTGGAGTTTGCTTACAACAATAGCTTCTAGTATCGGTATGGCACCGTTTGAGGCCTTATATGGTAGATCTCCGGTTTGTTGGGCCGAGGTGGGTGACGCACCTTGTTGGGTCGGAGTTGGTAAGGGAAACCACGGAGAAAGTTGAGCTTATCAAATCTTATAGACCTTTGGTGTTTGAGGTAGGTGATCATGTCTTTCTGAAAATATCACCTAGGCGAGGTTTGATGAGATTTGGGAAGAAGTTGTCCCGGGCCTTTTGAGATCCTTGAGAGGATTGGCGACATGTGTTGGATTGAATTAGTTGTTGATGAGGATGTCTTTTGGATAGGCGGGATCAAGTTTGGCAAGACTATCCCTTTGGTGAAAGTTTGGAAGCATCAGAGTTGGAAGTCCGTGAGAAATATCTTGTTTATTGATTTGTAATCTTGTACTTAGATTATATAATATGAACTTAAGAATTTTATATATGTCTTGAGTTGGAAAACATTGAGAACAGTTTGATTGAATGTTAACATTTTGAAACTTGCCACATAATGGGAGTAATGTGTTGTTTATGAGATTGAATACGATATGGAATTTGTTAACATCGAAAGGAATAATGCATAATATTGATGTTGAAATATATGTTGGTTTATACATATTGTGAGATGCCTCTTAATGAGAGATGAAGTGACCAATATTGGTCAAGATTGTTGATTATTGTTTTATATATCATTGGGAATTAAGAAAAACTTGTTTTTACAAACTCATGCTTAATTAGGTTATACCCATTTGATTATTGTATCTATATTTGTCGTTCTTTAATTCCTCAATTGAGTTATAGGATGTGGTTTGTTGTTGGATGGGTTGAAATCAAATCTGTTTCTAGTGGCTCGAGCGATTTCTTCGCGAGCTTTCGGCGACCATGTGATCCAAAAACCCTAGTTCGAGTTTCTTCTTTCTCAACTCATCTTTTCCTTGGGTTTGATCTATCTAGAGTGTTTCTAACCTAGTTCCTTCATTAAAAAGGTAGAGGAGAGTGAGGGCTTTCATTTAACATTGTTGGATTTGGAGCACTTTAACATTTGGGCAAACATCTTCATCTTCTTCTATTGGGTTCATTGCTTTGAGGTAGGGATTTCCTACTCCTTGTATCGTTTTAATCCTAAGTGTTGGTGTTATATGGGAGGGTGGTTTAGTAAGGAGAAATCTTAGGGTTTAGATTAATTCATGTAATTAATTTAAATGTATTGGGTTAAATTCATGAGATTTGAGAAATTGAGATTGGTTGATGTAATTGAATATTAAATCACTCATATGTGGATTTGATAATGTATATACATTGTGATATTTATTTCTCGCTTAGAAATATGGAGGATAGCCATTGATTGTTGTAGACCTTGCAAGGTATAATCGAATTAAGTCACATATGTTAACATTACTTGTATTGATTGTGTGTTGCATATGGCAATTTGTATGTTTCATTGCATATGCATGATGTTTGGAGGAGATAGGGGATGAACAAGATAGGATGGACCTCTAAACCGGATTTGTTTGGAGGAGATAGGGGATGAACTCCACGGTTTAGGGAAGATAGGGGATGGACCTCTAAACCGGATTTTTGTTTGGGAGGAGATAGATGGACTCCATTAGCATCACTTTTATGTGTGCTTATTTATATTGAAGTGTTTTTATTGATCTGACACAAAAATGTGTGTCAATTGGGAAGTATGGAAGTGAATTGATTATGATTGATATAATATCAACTCGTGTATTTGTTATGATTAGGTTTAACTTGAATTGTTATTCCTGTGGAATTGGAAGTCTTGTTAATAAAAGATGAAACCCCGTTGAGTTATTTGGCCAGGTTCTGAGCCATAGAAGAAAAGTAAGATGTGCCATAGACAATGTGTCATAGGCAATATAGACATTCATGTCTTAAAAAGTGTAACTGGATTATAGCGTGTTAACCATGTATTAGATGCTAATACTTTAGTTAATTCTTATGCTTGGTTTAGTATTTCTCTATTGGGCTGTGGCTCACCCTATATGGGAACTTCATCTTTGGTTCACTACCTCCAAGGACTTAGCTTGTGAGGAATTGAATTGGAAGACTTGTTTTATTTTGTTTTATTTATTTTATTTGAACAATGTAAACTTTCAAGCCTAGGGCTTTATTTGTTTTGAGTTAGAACTCATGAATTTGTGTCCAAGTGTTGGCTTGGCAAGATGTAAGCCCATAGGGCATTTATTTGATGTTTTATTCCATATTACTTTGGTGACTTAAATAATATACTGTTTTTCTTTCAGTAATGCATGTCATGTTTCGGGTTTAATTTTGAGGGCGTTACACTTTTTGATTTAGAAAACAATAATAACTTCATGTTTTCCGTTGTTTTTTAGTGTTTTAGCTTGAACCCTAGCTTGAGCAATGGAAGAAATTGACTGAAAATCAACATGTTTTTTGAACAACAATAGTTTACCGATCACTGCACGTGTCGTGAGGCTTCCCACACGTGCGGCTCACTTTTTACAGTAACAAATTTGATTCTTCTTCAATTGTATGTGCCCCCACACGTGCGGCCAAGGTTCTGCATGTGCGGCCCTGTTCTACCACACGTTTAGTTTGCAGGGTAGTCACTTGTTTCATTTTCTTTTCATTTCTTTTGACCTCTGGATACCTGTATACATGTTTTGAACCTTAATAAAGATCAAATGCATTTAGAAACCAACCTAAAACAAGTTAGAAGAATAGAAAAAACTTAAGTAGAAACCGATTAATCTTATTTGTGCTTAGGAAGTTCAATGTCACGTTCTTGTTTTGTAGGTCAAGCCTTGAAGAGTTTAGCCTTAAACAAGGAGCCAATGTGAGTCGTAGTATAGTAAAGTTTTGTTTTTAAAGCTATGATTTGAAATGCAAACATATGATCTGTTTAGGAGATTATATTATTATTTTGTAATGAATGAACACCATACACTTTTGTATCAAGTAGTGTGGTGACTGTCACACCCCAAACTTGCCCCTAAAAATTCCGGGCATGACCTATTCAGAAATAGACACTTATCCTGCTATACATAATACCCGGGGCCTGAACGGAAGCGTTGATATAATAGAATAACATGCAGACACATCCATTGAGCTACTACAAATATACCATGACCACGACTAGGAATTAAACATATAGAGAACATGCATCTGAGATTAAGTTACATACACGTACATTTACAAGTCCAGCCCAGAGGTTGGGTATATAACAAAGCATTAGATACAAATCAACCTTGGCCAACAAGACATTAGTACAAAATAACAAAGTCTAGCAAAACTGTACTAGAATGCAAAGGGCTTCTCCGAGTGCCTGGTTGCTTAGGTTGACAAAAAGGTGGACGGGTAGTGGGGTTAGGACTGACCGCCCGGTTGATTACCTACAGCATCAGACAAAATACAGAGTGAGATAAGCTCAGTGACTAATAGTACTTTACTCTTCCACGAAACAGATTAATTATAATACATAACCAATTGTATTCATATGCAGAGTCATATGGTTAGTCTGTTGCTGTTTTACTTTCGGAATGGCCTTAGGCCTAGAAATATCTGTAACGACCTTTCGCCCGAAATATACGTAACGACCTTTCGCTCGTAAATATCTGAGAATAGCCTTTCGGCCTAGAAATATACAGAAATACGTAATGTCCTTCAATATTTACATTCCCATTGAGTTCCAATCAATTTACATATCAATGTAATAATTTATGGAAAACAGAACGTTAATAGCATTGGATGTCAACGGTAAATAAATGTACACTCATTGTACTATTACTCACAGTGTTGTTATGAGTGATGGTTCCTCCGTAGTGTGTCCTACACATATATAACACACATTAGTTGTTTTTTCCTTAATAAGAGTTTTCGTCAGTTTTTACACTTGAATCGCATTTACAACCATAAAAAACACATCATACATAAATTCCAAAAATAGTAAGGGTTAAGCACGCAAAAGCGAGTGAACAAGTTTTTCGACTTGGGCGTCGTCGGCCATCCCTTCCGCCAGGCGGCCATCTCTTCCTTCAGGCGGACATGTACCGCACGTACGGTCCCTCTCTACCGCTCGTGCGGCCAAAAACAATATGCTTCCTCAGTTTTTTCTCTCTTTTTCGCATGTGCGGCTATAACCTCCGCACGTGCGGCCTGGCCCTTGTTTGGCAGTCTGAATTTCATACAAAATCCCTTGTTTGGTGATCATCAACAAGGCCCAAAATAGATCCTTTAAATACAAAAATATGGTTCAAAGATCATGTAATTAAGGGCACAAACACACAACCATTTGAACATGGATTTGATCTTCTTCAATTAATCACCACCACAATCTATGTCTCTTACATACACATATATACATATATAGCCATATATTTACACATGTGGGTTCCAACATGGTAATTCAAGAAACAAATTATAGATTCCCCCATAGGTTAACATAAGCAAGTAGTAGAATCATCTTACTAATAAATCAATACACCCAAAACCCTCATTACAACTCTAGGGTACACAATAGCAAGTAATTCCTTCTCCAAATTAAAAAGAAAGGGTTGAATTTGGGGAACTTAGACTTACCTTGAACTACACTATCTAGATCTCCTTCAATCTTACAATTCTCTACCTTCTTTGATGAGCTACTCCTTTCAACCCTTCTCTCAACTAAGTTCTTCCTCCAGGAGATATTTCAATGAGCTTCTAAGTCAAAGTGTTCAAAGAACTTTGATATATATAGACATATTTATATAAGGGTGAATAAGACAAAATTCAATCGTTTAAGCATCCCAAATTGAAATTCCATAGAAAATCCCACTATAGCTTAAAAATCATGCGATTCTAAATGTCAAATCAATTTAGAAAATTAAGTCCCTAAGGCTTCCAATTTCGATTCCAACTTCGATATGAATCACTTTTCATAAGTTTTATTTAATCAAACCTCATTTCACATGAAATTGCATAGAAAGCAAGTAAATGCGAGTAATAAAGGACCGAAAATATACCAGAAACAGATATGAGGGTCGGGTTATTACAGTGACATCTTAAATCATGCTAGTTATTGGGAATCATGCCAATAACTCTTGTATTGACTGAGCTATTTGCCACCTACTGTGGATCACTTGCCAAGTTGTGAGAATGTCCTTCGTTATGTAAATGTATGCAAGTTATTTTTTGTTAACATATAAAAATTATGCTATATTTAAAATGAGCTTTTACTTGGTTTTAATGAAAATTTTCTTGGTGTTTATTCATTAACCACTTTACTATATTGCTATACGCTGGGCTTTGGCTCACCCCGCTCCCCTGTGTGCAGGTAGGTGATGCCTGTGATCTGTTTTGGATAAGAAGTCAAGCTAGAAGTCTTTTTATTTTGTTTTTCTACTTTTGGGAGCACGAGCTTTTGGATGAGGATCTTATGTTAGAACTTTGCTTTTTGTCAGTTGTACATTGGTAAATATTGTCTTTCCCTTTTGGATGTTGAGTTGTAATAGTTGAAGATAAATAAATAAAGTTGCTTGTAAGTTCATGTGATCTAAGCACAGCTCTGGATGGACTCTTGGTGATTAATGGACTTTAGTTGATTTTTCGCTTAAGCCCCAATGTTTTTCGTCCAACCTAGTTTTATCTTGCTAGGCCTTTGGTAGTCAGGAACTACTGGCCGATCATGTCTACCGTCCTATTTGGGGTGGGGTAGGATGGGGACATGACAATCTAAGTACCATGCAACTATTGATTGTGCTTTTAAACGAGTGATATTTCGACCTCCGGGTTAGGATGGATTTTATTTTGAGGGTAAGGGTGTAGTTCCTCTATCATATTTAATAACTGCAATGAAAATTCGTAAATTGATTAGTAAGGGTTGTCAAGGGTACTTGTGTAGTGTAATGAATGATCAAACAATGGACATTAACTTAGACACTATATCAGTAGTAAGGGATTTTCTAGAGGTATTTCTGGAAGAGTTACCAGAACAATTGATTGATAGGGAGATTGAGTTTGCAATTGATGTAGTACTGGATACTTGACCGATATCTAAAACTCCATATCGCATGTCTACTACAGAAATGAAAGAATTGAAAATCCAATTGCAGGAATTACTTGATAAGGGATTTATCCGTCCAAGTACATCGTCGTGGATTGGTCCTTTTTGTAAAGAAGAAAGATGGCACCCTTCGATTGTGTATTGATTGCCAGGAACTCAGTATTGTAACTATGAAGAACAAATATCCTTCGCCGTGTATTTATGATTTGTTTGATCAGTTATAAGGTGATGGGGTATTTTCCAAGATTGGTTTAAGATCGAGATATAATTAGTTGAAGGTTAAGGCTAAGGATATTGAGAAAATTGCTTTTTGAACCAAGTATAGACATTATGAATTTTTAGTCATGCCTTTTGGAGTTACTAATACACCTGCTGCTTTCATGGACGTAATGAATAGAATCTTTAAACCATTCTTGGATGAATTTGTTGTTGTATTTATTGATGATATTCTAATCTATTCGAGAAGTAAGGATGACCATGAACAACACTTGAGAATAATTCTTCAAACACTTAGGGAGAAACAATTATATGGAAAATTGAAGAAATGTGAATTCGGGTTGGATGAGATTACCTTTGTGAGGCATGTTATTAACAAGGATGGCGTTTTAGTTGACCCACAGAAAATTGAAGCAATTTTAAATTGGCCTACTCCAGCAAATGTAACAGAGGTCTGAAGTTTTATGGGATTGGCAGATTATTATCGGAGATTTGTCAAAGACTTTTTGAAGATTGCTTTGCCATTGACTCAACTGGCTCAGAAAGGGGAACCATTTGAGTGGACAAACCGAAGGGAAATCATTTCATGAGCTGAAGACAAGACTAA
Organism: Camellia lanceoleosa; assembly: GCA_025200525.1. NCBI lineage: Eukaryota > Viridiplantae > Streptophyta > Magnoliopsida > Ericales > Theaceae > Camellia > Camellia lanceoleosa. The sequence continues at coordinate 79,408,643 of CM045767.1, forward strand.
CCACAACCGCAATTCTTACTATACCATCAGGTACTGAAGGATTTGTGATTTTTAGTGATGCTTCTGATAAAGTCTTGGGTTGTGTCTTAACGCAAAATGGCAAAGTATTCGCTTTTGCATCACGACAATTGAGACTACATGAGAAGAACTACTCGATACATGATTTGGAACTTATCGCTATTGTATTTGCATTGAAAATATAGTGCCATTACCTTTATGGGGCAAAATGTGAAGTGTATACAGACCACAAGAGCTTGAATAACTTCTTTTCACAGAAATAATTAAATGATTAAAGATTATGACTTGCAAATTTAGTATCATCCGAGCAAGGCCAACACCGATGCACTAAGTAGAAAGAATATGGAAAATTTGGCTTGTTTTCTTACAGATCAGAGAGAGCTCTTGCAAATATTTGAAAGATTTGAAATAGAAGTGGTACCTTTTGAGCAAGATAATTTATTAGCCACAATTTCAGCATAGCCAACAATCATAAAAGTGGTCAAATAGAAGCAAGCAAATGATGACTTCCTTAAGAAGATATATAACAAATTCGAGACTAAGCCTAGACCGGGGTTCCCAATTGAAGATCAAGTGTTAAAATTTTAAGGGAGGCTTTATGTTCCTAATGATGCAGAATTGAAAAGAAGGATCTTAGAGGAAGCCTACAAGTCAATGTTCGCTATGCATCCGAGATATTCCAAAATGTACCAAGACTTGAAGCAAGTGTATTGATGGCCGAACATGAAGAGAGCAATTGCTGAATTCAATTCTAGATGTCTCCAATGTCAACAACTAAAAGCTGAGCACCAGAAACCGATAGGGTTACTTCAATCACTTCTATTCTCGAGTAGAAGTGAGAGCACATAACCATAGACTTCATTGTCAGTCTACCTCCTACACCTGAAGATAAGAATTCTATATGGGTTATTATTGATAAATTGACAAAATCTACTCACTTTCTTCTCGTGAAAGCTTCTTTCAATGCTTATAAATTTGCTACTATTTATATTAATGACATTATTCGTTTACATGGGGTCCACACATTTGTTGTTTCGGATAGATATCCTAAATTTGTTTATAGATTTTGGCAAAGTCTACAGAATGCAATGGTAATATAGTTGAGATTCAACACTGCTTTTCATCCACAAATCGACGGACAAACGAATAGAACTATCCAAACCTTAGAGGATATGCTTCATATTTGTGTTTTGTAGTTTCATGATAGGTGGGAAACATATTTTCCATTAGCTGAGTTTGCATATAACAACAGTTTCCACGCTAGTATCGGCATGGAACCATATGAAGCATTGTATGGAAGAAAGTGTTGATCTCCAATTTACTGGACATAAGTTGGGGATATGGCTTTGTATGGGTCCAAACTTGTGCAAGAAGCAACTGAAAAAAATAAAAATCATTCAGCAAAGGCTTAAGAATGCTCAAAGCCGGTAAAAAGTTATGCTAATCAAAGGAGGAGAGATTTGGAGTATGAAGCGGGCAATCATGTGTTTATCAGAGTCACATTGATAAAAGGGAAAACGAGGTTTGGCAAAAAAGAAAAATTGACTCCATACTACATCGGACCATTTCAAATTTTGGAGAGACTTAGCCTAGTTGCCTACCGAATTGCTTTACTACTAGGGATGGAATAGATGCATAATGTGTTTCATGTATCGATGCTTTGTGATTATCATTAGGATCAGTTTCATGTGATAGATTACCATCGGATAGCCTTATATGATGATATGAAATATGAAGAATGGTCAGTACAGATCATTAATTAACAAGTGAAACAACTTAGAAATAGATCGATTCCAATGGTCAAGGTAGAGTGGAAAGAACATTATAGAAAAAAGGCTACTTGGGAGAAAGAGGATGAGATGCAACAACAGTATCCACACCTATTCTAGAATTGAGGTAACCTAAGTTTGGAGGACCAAACTTACTAAGGGGGAGAGACTGTGACGACCCCGACGTACATATTATTTTTACATATTATTTTATTGAGCATAATTGCATGATTATGTGTTTAATGTGTGTCTGCATGTTTGTTTTTGGATAATTTGTTGGAGTGCCAACTTTGACTTTGAAATTGAAAGCCCAAATGGATTTAGAAATTGAAATTGGCTAGTTCAGTAGGCTAATTAGAATATTTAGAATCATATAGTAAGTTTGATTAAAATTTGATTCGGATCAAAATAATTGGAATAAATCAATTAGTCTTGATAAGATCAATTAGGCTTAAGCTAGATTAATTAGCCTTAATCTCACTTTATTAGTCTAACCTAGTCCACCCTATATATGCATATAAGCTTAATGAACTCATATTTTCTACAAATTTGAGCTGAAATTATAAAGAGAGCGCAAGAACAACATTTTTAGAGAGAGAATGAGAAGATTGTAGAGGTTCAAGAGGAATTGAAGAATTAAGCAAGTTTATATACTCACATTCAAGCTCTAGGTATGTATCTCACCCATAATCTGTGTAGATAATCCATGTAGAAGTTGAAGTCATAAAGTTTATAGGATCATTTACATGAATTTGAAAAGGAGATGCTAGAATCACCATGAATTTAGTGAGCAAGAATTGAATTGGGACATGCATGCATAATTCATCATCTTTAACTTTGATTTTCATAAAAATTCATGCATGCATGGAGCTTACACTTGTTGTTTCTAAGAGTTCTCCACAATTTTTCCCTCATCATTCCATACATTGGTATTTTGAAGGAAAAGAATTTATTACCTTTATACGCATGGAAAAATTATGAGTTTTTGAGTTTTGTTTTGAAAATGAAAAGAGGTTTTGAATCTTTTGTTTGAAATAGATCATTTATCGAAGAGTTATGGAGCATTCTACATGTTCTTGTTAGCCATGCAAACTTTGGGGGTTAAAACTCATGTTTTTGAACTTTAAATGCAATTATGGAAAATCTAGAATTCATCCACTTCGCTCGAACAATGCATATGTCCCTCGAGCACACTTTGCATGCTCCCAGTATTTTTTGCAGACCTTTGCAGTTGGCTTGAGTGACCAAGTGTGCACTTGAGCAAACTCAACTTTGCATTGTGGCTCAAGTGACCAAGTGATGGCTTGAGCCCACTTTGATACCATCTAATACTTTTGCAGACAGACCACACCACTCGAGTAACCAAAGGTGCGCTCGAGCGAATTGCCCTATTTTTTGCATTTTTGAAACACACTCTCATGTGCATATTCCCATCCTTATGCTCTCATAAACATTCTTGAGCATTGTTTAGACATTTATAATAAGAAAGTGAATTAGTAACACGTTAAAAGAGGATTAGAATAAGATGGAACATTCATTTAAGTCACGTGTTTCAATGTGTGTTTTGTTATGTATTTTGTGTAGGTGGTCTCCTGAGGCTTAAAATTGGTACAACCCACTGTGAGTAATATCTCTATGAAGATATGTTCAAACTATGTTTTGAAGTTGTTCAATAATGAAGTTTATGAAATCTTATTTTGTATCTATGAATGAATGTTCCTTTTGAAAATGTATTCATGGCATCCTTTAGTGAGGCCTTAGCTTGGGGGACATAATTCCATGGCCCATGGATTAATTGAAACACAGTGATCTCTGATGTTAGACCTTAATGATCCACATTGAATTACGGGTTATTGATTGACACATGGTGGTCCCATTGGATTGACCCTAGTAGTCTTATTGGCTTCGGCACATTGTTACATTGTTACTCTATTGGATGTACTGTATATAAAGATTTGAATGATTATTTTTATCGCAAGTATTGATATGATTGGACACATGATTGCTAATCAAATTGTTTTGATTATTGAAATGAAAGATATGCTTTGTACCATGTTGAACTTCATTCATTAACCCTTTATACCGATGTTACTCACTGGGCTCTAGGTCATCCATCTCCTTTATATATATGTAGATAAGCAAGTGGATCGTCAAGTCTAAGGCAGCCTTAGAGTCTACCCTTGTGAAGCCATTTTTGAAATTCCCCCGTGACGGGGCGTACTTGGACTTGAGTAGAGCCAAGCTTTGTTACCCCTTTGTTGATTTGTTTTGTTTTTGTTTTGGAAACTTGTTATGGATGGATGCTATGTAAGAAAGTCTATCTTTGATATGATGTAAATATTTATGTATGAAGTTGAAAGTTTTAAATATTTATGAATTTGGCATGTATGCATTGCTCAATGGACTTAATTATATTTTATTATTGTTTCCGCTAAGCCCCATTTATGATTGATTCTGTCTTTGAGACCGAAGGTAATTCGAGATTATTGGTGGTCATGACCTAAACCTATAGGGACGGGTTCGGATCGTGACAACAGTACGGATCTCTCATTCCATACTTATACATTTATATGTTTATAGGAATTAAAAAATAGATTAAAAACACAATCCTAATTAAATGTGCTGGATGGTAACACTCCAAATGATAGTTAATCAATTCCAAACTTCACTCCATTTAAACTAAAAATTGAGCTCTACATAGAAGCTAATATTTATTAAACAATTTGCATTAAAACAAATAATTAAATTAAAGGATCACATTGCAAAATCCAATTAACAAAAGAAGATCCCATAATTTAATCTCGTCAATTCCCACAAAACAAAATAAGTGAGTATTGAAACACTTCAAATAAAACCCTTAAAGAGAGAAAAAAGAAGAAAAAAGTGAGCGTGCTTCTAATCCGATTAATTACATTATGCAATTCAATGAATAAAAACCAATATTACAGCACCCAAAATTTAGTTCACCCACATAAGCAATTAGTAGAGAATGAAAATTGAAGTGAGAGAAACATAGAAGGGTAGAGAGAGAGAGAGAGAGAGAGAGAGAGAGAGAGAGAGAGAGAGGAACTAGCAAGGTCTTATTGGGAAGTAATGACTTTGTGCATCTCAACAAGTTGGTCGTAGATGGTGGCATAGGCGGAGATCTGACAGCCTAAAAGCTCCATTTGCTCGTCGATCATTTGAGATAACATAAAATCAAATCAACGCAAAAAAAAAAAATAAAAATGACATGTATAGCATACGCACAAACATGTATTTGAGTAGTTGGAAACCAAAAATTTCAGCATAATGTATATCTGAACCCTAGGGTTTGAAATTGGAATTGAGGAATAAGGAATTGGGAGTTGCCAAAAGAAATCTTGATAGAGAATGAAATCTTTGTCATTTATGTTGGAATCAATGTCGATATTGAGAGGAGAAGATGATGGAAGTTGTTGCGATTCAAAGGGTTGAGCTTTAGATTCAAGGAGAGTGTGGAATCAGGATGGGTTGGAGGAGGATTGTTGGTGGAGAGGGAAGAAAGAGACTTGACCTACCTGCTGAACAGTCACTTGATAAATACTATCCAAATGTATCTCTAAAACATTTTCAAAAATAGATATGTTTTATTATATAGATGAAAAAAGCAATCACACTTAGAAAAAAGATATAATTACACTTCTAATAAAAGTGAGATTAAAAATAAATACTATCACATTCAATTAAATTAACTATGATTAAAATATCATTCTAATTTTTAATCACACTTCTAATAAAAGTGAGAGATTTTAAATTTCTCTTGTATGATCTTTATGTATTATTGTAGTAGTGGTATTTTAGTGTCCTTGATAGTTCAAACCCTTGGTCTGGTTTCACGAGTGCAATGTGAAGTAGAATGAGAGTCCAAATTTGACAAATCCATAAAAAATTTGTTAATCACAAGAAATGTTCAAAAATGGACTATATAGCGATCCCGGTTTTCCCTTCCTTTGTTTATTGTATTCTGGACTTGGTTTCGTGGTTGTGTTATTGTCTCATTCTCATTTCCATCCTTTACTCTTGGTATTTGAGTCTTGGGTTATGTTGGGCAGGTTTGAAATAGGTTGGTTGTGGTTTGGAACTAAATGTTGATGCTCAAAATTTGGCCTTCACGCTTGAGTGAGGCTTTTGATGCTCGAGCGGGCCCTTTGTTGTTGCTTCTCCGCTCGAGCGGGCATTTTGACACTCGAGCGTGAATTTCCATCTCCTAGGATTTTTCTCTACATGTCTTCGTACGCTCGAGTGGGAGTTTTGACGCTTGAGCGTGACCCTTTGATTTTGTTCGTCCGCTCGAGCAGGGAGTTTGACGCTCGAGCGGGGACCATGTTTGCAAAACTTCTACAGGTATGCAATCGACACTCGGCGGGCGCTTGACGCCGAGCGTGAGTCTGTCTGGCCGACGCCGAGCGGGGCGACTTTTATATCACTTCGGGATTTCACTTTTTGGATCACTTTTCAACATCCTTTCTCCCTCTTACTTTTCGAAAACCACCATTGGAGAGCTTCTTTCTCTAAAACCTTACCTTCTCTTTAAGAAATCATCTAGCCCTAGTGATCTCCCACCATTGGGCCTTTGTAAAAAGTGTTGATCTTGGTGTGGGCTATCTTTTGATCCGAAAATCTTGGGTTTTGGAGCATCCCGAAATTCTTCATCTTCTCCATTGGGTCTCATCTCTTGAGGTAGGGATAACTATTCATTTTTATGATCTTTGACATAAGTATTTAGTCATTTTGATTTAATGTTGAAGTTGGGTGATTTTGGGTGTTAGGGTTTCAAATGAATAAAGAGGGGTTTTGTTATTTTGATTCCTAAATGTGTATTTTGGGTCTTAAAATAACAGTATTGATGTTATTAGAGTTATTTTGGACCTTTGGGCCAATATTGAGAAAAAGGAAAAAGCCCTAAATTGTTATGACAAATTAATTTACCTAATTAATTTGGGAAATTATGGAAACATGAAATTAAGTTAGAAATAATGAAATTGGCATAATATGGGATGGAATGGTGGAATTGGATTTATTAATCACTCACCTTTGAAAATTGTTGATAAATTATCTGTTGATGTAAATATTTTCTGTTTAGAAATAATTGCTTTGGGCTATCGGTGGAGGATAGTCTTGATTATTGTAGACAATGCATGATGATTAGGCGAACTAAAACTAATCAATTGAATATGTCATCGAATATGACGATTGGAATAATACATCAAATTTATGTATTGAGTGATTATGTATATGATACGTGTTTATATACATTGTGTTGTGTGGGAGGAGATAGGGGATGCACTCCACGGTTTAGGGAAAGATAAGGGATGGACTCCTAAACCGGATAGTGTTTGGGAGGAGATAGGGGATGGACTCCACCGATACAGCAAATATGTGTATCTATTAAAGTATTGATCTGACAAATCATGTATCATATATAAAGTCTGAAAGTGTTTTATTTGAGATTGATACCGCAATTATGTGTATCTAATGTGAAGTATGAAGTGTTTAATTTTGAGTTGTTACCTCATTTGAAATGGAAATCTTGTTGATCTGAGATGTAATCTCATTTAAATCGTTTGGCCAGGTTCTGAGCCATGGTTATGAATTGGAAATGGATTAAGTAAAGGAAAGAGGAATGATACATGGACACATTTGTCATGTAATTGAAATGAGTCATTAGTTGATTTATGTGAATTAAAAATTTATCAAATGTTGATGTTTTAGTTAATGCTCATATTATGTTTAGCATATCTCTACTGGGCGTTGGCTCACCCTATATGTGAGATCATTTTCAGGTGCAGGTAGCATGCCACCTCCAAGGACGTAGCTTGAGAGGCTTAGTGGCTAGGGCATCTTTTGTGATTACATTTTTGTATTACATGTATATCAAGCCAAAGGCTTATTTTGTGTAGAGTTAGTACTCTTTTTTTGTAACCAAGTGTTGACTTGGAAAGTTGTAAGCGTATAGGACATCTACTTTTGTTGTCAACATGTAATACATTTTGTAATAAATACTCTGATGAAATTTAATTATGCTTTATTTTCTTATGTCTAAGCATGTCAAGAATGTATGATTTATGGCTTTTTTTTAGGGCATTACAACTTGGTATTAGAGCGTATCGGGTTTGAATACTTTAGGTACGTGGGAAGTGATTAGTATCAAAATGGGTTTATCTCGCTTGGTTGAGACTTAGATGTAGTGTTATATGCTTATGTGATAACATGTTTATGTGACTATATGGGTATGGGATTTAGTTTCTAGGATGTTGATTGGATCCTTGGGTTTACGTGAGTCTTGTTGGAAAAGCACTTGATCAATCTTTGTTTCTAACCGGAACTCTAGTAACGCCTCGGGACTATCATTATCCAGAAATGAAATTCGTAAGTGCTTACGTGATTATGTGCTTACGTGGAGTGAATTACAGTTGTCCGTGCATTAGGACGCGAGTGTTATAGCTTCAGCACATTTGTGAATGTGCTAATGTTCTTCGTTACCTTTATTAGGATATTTGGACGAGGATGAGGGTGTGGAGGTAGACGTGGTAGGCGTGGTAGGCAGGAGATCCCTTTACCGGATGATATTCCGGCGTAGCAGGAGGGTGCTAGTCAGGCCAATGTGGCCGAGCCAGTGGGACAGCAGGCCATGGGTGCCTTAGCCCGCGAGATAGCAGGAGCTATGAGGGACTCCATAGGCATTCTCAGAGCCGAGAATCCAGTTCAAGCCTAGGTTGTTGATGCAGGGCCTTCCTTTCTGAAGAGGGAGTTCTTCCGGTCTAATCCGGATGAGTTTATTGGGGATCCTAAGGAGCCATTTAAGGCTGATGAGTGGTTGGAGCAGATGACAAAGACGTTTGAGATGCTTGGCATCGAAGATGGGGCATTGAAGGTGACCTTGGCACTTTCCAGCTTAAGGGGAGTGCCAGTCAGTGGTGGAAGTACACGAGAGGTCATATTGGTGGCACGTGGGAGGCTTTTGTAGATGCTTTCCAGGAGAAGTTTCTATCTCCAGCTGTCAGGGAGAAGCTGAGAGACCAGTTTTGTCAGCTCAAGCAGCTGAGTTTATCAGTGGCCGAGTTTGAGGCCGCATTTACCAGTCTATCTAGGTTCGCACTTGAGCTTGTGGCATCTAAGGAACGCCGTTGCCTTGAGTTCGAGAAGAAGCTGAGGCACAGGCTCAAGATAAGAGTTGAGGGTTCTATGACCCAGGATTATGGGCACCTTGTGGATGCTGCGGCCCATATGGAGATTATGACGCGGGAGGAGGACGAGAGACAGAGGGGCTCCAAGAGGAGTCAAGATGGTCAGGGGGACGATAGGAGGCAGAGGGGTTCTAACCTCAGCAGTCCCAGGGAGCTTTTGTGAGATCGACCTTTCCAGTACCGAGTTTGGGTTCTGGGAGAGGCAATTAGGGAGATATCACCTGTTACAAATGTGGTCAGCTGGGCCACAAGTCTCCAGCTTGCCCGCAGAAGGGCGGAGGGCAGAGAGCAGCTTCATCTTCGGCTCGACCTCAGAGCTAGAGTCAGGGTAGAGGCCAGCTACTCTCTTGTTACCAGTGTGGTCAGGCGGGGCACCTGAAGAGTTTTTGCCCGCAGTTGAGTGGCACTTCTGGTGCATCTGGGCGGCGAGTTTTCATCGGCTTAGTCGATTCGGGCCTCGAGGGCCAATCAGGGAGCTTTGTCGTCCCAGTCTGTGCAACAATCTTTTGCTCCTAGAGGTGAGCAGGTAGATCAGGGGCCTACAGGGCGTGTGTATGCTATTACCACGTAGGATCTTATACCGGCTCCATCCGTTGTGAGAGGTACCTTCTTGTTTTGCAACTCGGTTGCCAATGTGTTGATTGATACGGGTGCATCCCATTCTTTTATATCTGCTGCATTTGCATCTGTTTTGGGTTTGGAGTTGGCACAGTTAGCATCTCCTATTTGTGTTGTATCACCTATTAGGGGTGAGTTGATTCTGAAACAAGAATGTAGAGGGTGCGATATAGAGGTAGCTGATCGCCAACTTCCATTTTCTTTTGTAGTTATGGCTATGTCGGGTCTTGATGTTATTTTGGGTATGGGCTATCGTCATACCGGGCTGTTATTGATTGCTACCGCCGGTAGTCACAAGATGTACCTTGAGGATTGTTTCCATTCTGGGGATCGGGTTGGTAGTGTGTTGCCACCGATATATGATCCGTGGTGAGTGAGCTTAGTGGTCTTCTCATTAGCCTTTTGAGTAGTGAGTGTGATGAGACCCAGATTGTATTGCCGAGAGTGGTTTGTGAGTATTCGGATGTCTTTCCTGAGGATCTTGTTAGTTTGCCACCTCATCGAGAAACAGAGTTATCCATTGATTTAGTGCCTGGCACATCGCTGATTTCTATGGCACCTTATCGTTTTGCCCCAGCCGAGTTGAGTGAGTTGAAGATTCAACTCCAGGAGTTGCTAGATAAGGGTTTTATTCGCCCAAGTATTTCATCGTGGGGAGCACCGGCCCTCTTTGCTAAAAAGAAAGATGGTGCCTTGAGACTTTGCATTGATTACTGAAAGTTGAATCGGGCTACGGTCAAGAATAAGTACCCTATGCCCCGTATAGATGATTTGTTTGACCTGTTGAAAGGTTCCCGTTGTTTCTCTAAGATAGACTTGAGATCGGGTTACAACCAGTTGAGGGTCAGGGAGGAGGATATTCCGAAGACGGCATTCCGTACGCGATATGGCCATTATGAGTTCCTGGTGATGCCATTTGGGCTCACAATGTCTTGGCGATGTTTATGGATTTGATGAACCGGATATTCCGAGAATTCTTAGATTGTTTTGTGGTCGTTTTCGTGGACGACATTATGATTTATTTTCCTTCAGAGGAGGAGCACGAGGAAAACTTGAGAGTGGTGCTTGAGTTGCTTAGAGCCCATAGCTGTATGCCAAGCTTGGGAAGTGTGAGTTCTGGCTAGGAGAGGTCAAGTTCTTAGGCCATGTGGTTTCCGGGGAAGGGGTGTCTGTTGATACATCCAAGGTAGAGGTAGTGTAGGTTCGGGCACAACCTAAGAGTGTTTTTGAGATCCGCAGTTTTCTGGGATTAGCTGGGTATTATCGTCGGTTTGTGAAGGATTTCTCCAGGCTAGCTTCGCTGTTGACTAGATTGACGTGGAAAGGGGTCAAGTTTGTATGGAGTGAGACTTGTGAAAAGTCGTTTCAAGAGCTGAAGGTTAGATTGACCACCGCTCCGGTCTTGATTATTCCGGAGAGAGGTTTGGGTTATGCAGTTTATTGTGATGCCTCACGAGAGGGTTTGGGTTGTGTGTTGATGCAAGAAGGGAAAGTGGTAGCCTATGACTCACGTTAGTTGAAAATACACGAGAGGAATTACCCTACACATGACCAAGAGTTAGCAGGAGTGATCTTTGCCCTAAAGATTTGGAGACACTACCTTTATGGTGAGAGATTCGAGGTATTCTCAGATCATAAGAGTTTGAAGTATCTGTTCACACAGAGAGACTTGAATTTGAGGCAGAGGAGATGGATGGAGTTCATAGAGGATTATGACTTTGAGTTGCACTATTACCCGGGAAAGGCCAATGTTGTGGCCGATGCCCTTAGTAGGAAATCCATCGGTGATATAGCTTGTATAGCCATCCGGGAGTGGGAGATGTTGGGTGCACTTGGCGAGTTTAATTTGCTTCTGGGCAAACCCGTTGAGGCTGCGACCTTGTTTTCTGTTATTATGCAGCCTATACTTGTGACTCGAGTGTTAGAGGCACAGGGAGGTGACCTTGAGGTAGAATCCTTCGAGAGAAGATCTCCGATGGGAAGGTGAGAAGGGTTTGTCTGTATCCCGACCTGAGTGTGAGATACCGAGACCGTTTGTTTGTGCCGGAGTCTTGTCGAGGGGAGGTACTCCGAGAGTTTCACCATTCACGCCTTGCAGTGCATCCAGGAGGCACCAAGATGTATCGTGATTTGGGTCGCCAATTTTGGTAGCGGGGTATGAAGAAAGATGTGGCAGTTTCCGTATCGAAATGCTTTACTTGTCAGGAAGTGAAGGCCGAGCATCAGAGGCCAGCGGGTTTGTTGCAACGCTTGCCTATTGCCGAGTGGAAGTGGGAGCATGTCACTATAGATTTCGTTATGGGTCTCCCGAGGACTCAGCGGGGTAGTGATGCTATTTGGGTAGTTGTAGACCGGTTGACTAAGTCGGCACACTTTATCCATATGCACGTAAGAGATTTAGTAGATCATCTTGCTGACTTGTATATTCGGGACATAGTGAGGTTGCACGGGGTCCCAGTGTCAATCATCTTAGATAGAGATCCACGTTTCTTTGCTAGGTTATGGCGAGTTTGCGAGTGCCTTGGGCACTAGATTGACCTTTAGCACGGCTTATCATCCTCAGTTGACGTGTAGTCGAGCGTACTATTCAGATCCTTGAGGATATGCTTGAGATTGTGTCCTTGACTTTAGTGGGATGTGGGAGAGGCACTTGCCCTTGGTGGGTTGCCTACAACAACGGTTTTGATCGAGTATCGGTATGGCACCGTTTGAGGCCTTGTATGGCCGACCTTGTAGGTCTCCAGTTTGTTGGGCGAGGTGGGTGATGCACTTTGTTGGGCAGGAGTTGGTGAGAGAAATAACATAGAAGGTTGAGTTTATCCGTAGGAGGCTTATTCTGACCTAGAGTCGCCAAAAGAGTTATGCGGACCGTAGGAGGAGGCCTTTAGCATTTGAGACGGGTGATCATGTCTTCCTAAAAATATCACCTAGGCGGGGTTTGATGAGATTTGGGAAGACTGGGAAGTTGTCTCCTCAGTTTGTTGGTCCTTTTGAGATCCTTGAGAGGATTCGCGAAGCTGCCTATCGCTTGGCTTTGAGCTTGTCCGAAGTGCATGGCGTGTTTCATGTTAGTATGCTTCGGAAGTGTGAGCGGATCCGTCCCATGTGCTGGATTGGACCGATTTGGAGGTTGACGAGGATATCTCGTATGAAGAGACCGGTTTGGGTCTTGGATAGGCGGGATCGGTCTTGCAGGCAAGACCATTCCCTGCTTAAAGTTTTGTGGAAACATCACGAGTGGAGGAGGCCACTTGGGAGTGTGAGGTGGATGTCCGTGAGAAATATCCAGACTTGTTTGTAAATGTTTAACCATATATTGGGATTTTGTAATATTGATGAGCTTTAAGAGCATTAAATATGTCTTGAGTTATAAAGCATTGTGTATGTTTTGATTTATGGAAGTATTTTGAAACTTTCCTTGAAATGGAAGTTTAGTGTAACATTGCATATGTTGAATGTATTGTAGAAATGGAAATATATCATGAATATTGAATATGATATAGAATTGTGAAATATGTGTTGAAATTGATAAATTTCAAGAGAAAGCATGCTAATAATGCATATTGAGTATATATTGTGAAATGCCTCTTCAATAGAGATGGAATGACCGGTAATGGGTCAGTTGTTGAATGTTGAGTTGTAATACTTTTGAGAATTGAGAAAATCACGTTTTGAAAAACTTGTATTTAATTTTGGGGACGAAATTCTTTAAGGGGAAGGTTATAGTGATCTCGGTTTTTCCTTCCTGCTTATTGTATTCGGACTTGGTTCCGTGGTTGTGTTGTTGTCTCATTCTCATTTCCATCCTTTACTCTTGGTATTTGAGTCTTGGGTTGTGTTGGGCAGGTTTGAAATAGGTTGGTTGTGCTTTGGAACCAAATGTTGATGCCCAGAATTTGGCCTTCACGCTCGAGCCGGCCCTTTGTTGTCGCTTCTCCGCTTGAGCGGGTGTTTTGACGCTCGAGTGTGAATTTCCATCTCCCAATATTTTTTCTCTGCAGGTCTTTGTACGCTCGAGCGGGAGTCTTGACGCTCGAGCGTGACCCTTTGATTTTGTTCCTCCGCTCGAGCGGGGAGTTTGTCGCTTAAGCGGGGACCATGTTTGCAAAAATTCTGCAGGTATGCAATCGATGCTCGTGCGGTGCTTTTAACGCCGGCGTGAGTCTAATGTCGATGCTCGGCGGGGTTTCCACGCTCGGCGGGCGACTTTATATCACTTGGGATTTCACTTTTGGATCACTTTTCAACATCCTTTCTTCCTCTTACTTTTTGAAAACCACCATTGGAGAGTTTCTCTCTAAAACCTTACCTTCTCTCTAAGAAATCATCTAGCCCTAGTGATCTCCCACCTTTGGGCCTTTGTAAAAAGTGTTGATCTTGGTGTGGGCAATCTTTTGATCCGAAAATCTTGGGTTTGGAGCATCCTGAAATTCTTCATCTTCTCCATTGGGTCTCATCTCTTGAGGTAGGGATAACTATTCATTTTTATGATCTTTGACATAAGTATTTAGTCATTTTGATTTAATGTTGAAGTTGAGTGATTTTGGATGTTAGGGTTTCAAATGAATAGAGAGGGGTTTTGTTATTTTGATTCCTAAATGTGTATTTTGGGTCTTAAAATAACAGTATTGATGTTATTAGAGTTATTTTGGACCTTTGGGCCAATATTGAGAAAAGGGGGGAAAAAGCCCTAAATTGTTATGACAAATTAATTTACCTAATTAATTTGGGAAATTATGGAAACATGAAATTAAGTTAGAAATAATGAAATTGGCATAATATGGGATGGAATGGTGGAATTGGATTTATTAATCACTCACCTTTGAAAATTGTTGATAAATTATCTGTTGATGTAAATATTTTTATTTAGAAATAATTGCTTTGGGCTATCGGTGGAGGATAGTCTTGATTATTGTAGACAATGCATGATGATTAGGCGAACTAAAACTAATCAATTGTATATGTCATCGAATATGACGATTGGAATAATACATCAAATTTATGTATTGAGTGATTATGTATATGATAGGTGTTTATATACATTGTGTTGTGTGGGAGGAGATAGGGGTTACACTCTACGGTTAAGGGGAAGATAGGGGATGGACTCTTAAACCGGATAGTGTTTGGGAGGAGATAGGGGATGGACTCCACCGTCTGACAAATATGTGTATCTATTAAAGTATTGATCTGACAAATCTGTGTATCATATATGAAATCTGAAAGTGTTTTATTTGAGATTGATACCGCAATTATGTGTATCTAATGTGAAGTATGAAGTGTTTAATTTTGAGTTGTTACCTCATTTGAAATGGAAGTACTATTGATCCGAGATGTAATCTCATTTAAATCGTTGGAGTTATGAATTAGAAATGGATTAAGTAAAGGAAAGAGGAATGATACATGGACACATTTGTCATGTAATTGAAATGAGTCATGAGTTGATTTATGTGAATTAAACATTTATCAAATGCTGATGTTTTAGTTAATGCTCATATTATGTTTAGCATATCTCTACTGGGCGTTGGCTCACCCTACGTGGGACATCATTTTCAGGTGCACGTAGCATGCCACCTCCAAGGACGTAGCTTAAGAGGCTTGGTGGTTGGGGCATCTTTTGTGATTACATTTTTGTATTACATGTATATCAAGCCAAGGGCTTATTTTGTGTAGAGTTAGTACTATTCTTTTGTAACCAAGTGTTGACTTGGAAAGTTGTAAACCTATAGGGCATTTACTTTTGTTGTCAATATGTAATGCATTTTGTAATGAATACTCTGATGAAATGTAATTATGCTTTATTCTCTTATGTCTAAGCATGTCAAGAATGTATGATTTATGGCTTTTTTTTTAGGGCGTTACAGACTATATCACCAAACTCAAAGTCACAAGAAATGTCTATCACAACCAAAGTGTCTCGACTCAGAAACTTAAGTATGAGGAGGGAAGATCATGAATTGAGCACCTCCACTCACCCGATCATAGATCAACCTGTAAAATTCAGAATATGATATTCATTATCAAGATATGCTCATATTTCGATTATTAATGCTAAAATTACTATGTGAAGCAACTAAATTGCTTATTTTGAAATGCTTTGATCTCATGTGTTTTTAGAATAGAGTTTGAAAATGTGGAACTCAAAAGGAAAGATGAGTTCACACGCATAGAAATCAAGATCATCGCAACATAAGAGAAATAACCTTTATCCATCGGCAATCAAAGTGATATCTCAAGTAAGTAGGTAGCTACATAGTAGAATGTTAGACATAGTAAGAAAAACAAGCATAAACAGGATGCAGAAGATGAAAGAAGCTCACCCACTACTCTTTCGCACCAGGCCAAGTGAAAAGGATTAGAAAAATATGCATGATCTTAGATGCAAAGAAACCAATGCAAAACATACAAAAAATGCAAATAAAGATTTGACTACTAGTCATATGATATATGAACCATCTCAAGGCATGTGGTAGTGCACATAATCACATAAGAAGTAAAGGAATGAGAGACAAAATGAGCCAAGTCTTATGCTTGAGAAATGAATGCAACCCATGGAAGAATGATGAAGAAAACATGATGCCAAGATAGGGAAAACCCTAAACAAGAGGGATAGAAAGAAAGAGATAGCATATATATATATATCAAAGCTATAAACAAAAGGAACTTCTCAACAAGGATAATGGAAGCAACTACTAAAATAAAAGCTAACATGGATGATTTAACTATTTTAATAAACGTATCAACCAAAAATGGAAAAGCTACTAGGCATCAGAAAATGCTACATGATAATCATAGAAATAATCCAATAAAGAATGAAAATAAATCAAATCCATCATTCTCATCATGGAGGAGATGAGATGATAGTCTTTCTTAGTCACCAATGGATATAGAAAATCACACGATGGTCATGGAAGCAAAACAAGGAGAGACTAAAATGAAGACTACCATACTCATAGACTTCTTTGATCATCAAAGATAAAGGAAATCAATGATGATCACATAAGCAACAATCATGATATGGAAACTAAATGAAAAGTAAATCAAAGAAGTGAATATGAGTCTACATCATCCCTCATGGAAAAGGGTAAATAGATGCCCAAATCCATGTTAAGAGTAGATGGGGAGAGTATATTACAAATCACTTCTAGGTGAAAGCCATGTTTGGCTTCCAAGAAAGTAGAGAGAAAATGAAAGAAAGTAAGAGAAGATGAAAGAAGATGGAATCTATAAATCTCTAACCAAGAATTTATGCCCATGGGTCACCCAATTAATTTCAAAAAACAATCCAAATGCTCATTAGAGTGTGAACATAGGTTGATTCATGAGAATTAAACTTCTTTGGATGATAAGAAAATTAGCGAGAAAGTGATGGAAAATGAAAGAAAATGAAAACAAGCAAGAGAATTGTAAAAACAAATCATAGAGTATGACTAGAACCCTCTATACAAGTTCAAAACTAA
This sequence comes from Camellia lanceoleosa, assembly GCA_025200525.1. Classification (NCBI taxonomy): domain Eukaryota; kingdom Viridiplantae; phylum Streptophyta; class Magnoliopsida; order Ericales; family Theaceae; genus Camellia; species Camellia lanceoleosa. Next base: position 79,425,713 of record CM045767.1, read on the forward strand.
TCTATATTATGAAAGAAAATTAGAAAATATAGTGTTTGAGAGGTGAGAAAATGAGAAAGAATGTGCGAGAAAAAAAGAATCAACATAATCCAACACATCCTATGGAGGGGTGGATAATCCGCTAATCCCCTCCACTATCCACAAGGCCTAATCACATCAATCAGATCTCAAATAATATTAATAACTAGAGAGTGTTTGGGAGAAGAGAAAAGAAAAAGAAAAGAAAAGAAAAGAAAGTAGAGAATATGAGAGAAAATACCTTATGAGAGCGAAACAATAAGAATCAACATTAATTTTTCTCTCAAGCTTCAATGGAGACTCATGGATCTTCAAGCTTGGTCTTCAATGGAGGAGAGAGAGTGTTTTGAAAGTATTTAGGAAAAGTTTTTAGAAAAGTGAGGAGAGAGTGTAGACACCCTATTTTTGACCGTCCTCAAGACTTGGACGTCACCATTTGAACACTCGGTGATCATCCATGTTCGTGTTTGTTTTGAGTTCTTGGAGGCCTCAGCCGCGTGCCTTGCCTCAAGACCTCTCAACTTGTTTGTTTTCTGCTTGGTTGGACTGGTTTTAGCTTTAAAGGGTAGAGAGTGGCTTGTTTTCCATTCCCTCAACCCACTGGCCATGGCATGATGCCACCGGCCTTGTTTCCTTGCCATCGGCCAAAGGTTTTGGCCGGTCGGCACTATTGGTAGTCGGCCAGCCCTTGGTGTTGGTCAATCGGCCATTTTTGCTGGTCGACCCCTTTCTATCTGCTTTTGGCAGATATTTTATGCCAGCTGTAATAGCTGGCATGCACAATTGACCCCCACCATACACGTGTATGGAGGGATTTGCTTCTCTTGCTAAGCTTCTTCAACAAGCTTTGAGATTGGAATTCTATAAAGAGGAAGCCTCTCCTCCCTCCTTAAGGGTTCTAGAGGTCTGGAGATTAGGGTTAGAAATAGTTGTATCTATCTATCTCTATATCTCCCTCTCTTTACATATTTGTGTGTGTATAAGGTTGCTTTGTTCATACTTTTGCACACAAACACCTAGCATTACACCATCCTCTTGGAGCTGAGGTCCTTGGAGGTTGATTTTGGTGTTCTTGAGTTGCTTTGGACTCAAAAAACCTGCTGGACCATTGTTCTTGGAGAAGGTCTACAAGGGTGAGTGTTCTTGTTTTAGTTTCCCCATTTTTGTACAAGCTATTTGTCTACCTTGCATCTGTTTTTAAGCTTAACCTATAACTAATAAAAGTTCTGATTTTGTGTGCTTTAGAACTTTGTTTAAGGTTGCTTTGAGGTTTGGGGTTTTCTCCCACCTCCAAGGCCTTGTTAGGCCTTGTCGTAGGCCATACATTTTGGTCATTGTTTTGGTCTTTGCATGACCTCTCTACCACAAAAATCTAGAGGATTTTTAGTGGTGGAGAGTTGGTTTTGGTGTCCTAAATAGGAGAGGGTCATCCCCTCTCCTTGTTGTCTTTGATGCTTGCACAAATGGCTTGTGTTGTAACTTGTATGCCTAGCTTGCTTTAGCTTCATTTCAGTAGGTATTAGGCCTTGTTTTTTCATGATATACCTTTGTTTTAAGTTGTTTTAGACATGCCATGTATGCTTCATACACTTGTCTTGTAATCCCATGTTTTAGCCTTAACATGCATCATGTTGTAACATGCCTTTTTAGCATGATTTTGGCTTAACCTCATGAAGCTTCTAGACTTGTTTTAACATGCTTGAGGTCTGATTTTGGTTGCTTGGGTCATCCATGACTTGCTTTGTATAGCTACCATGCAATCTAGCTTGTAAGCTTTGAGTGTTGAATCCTCTAGCATGCTCTACTTGGCTTATTTCAGTGGTTTGGCATCACTTCTAATGTCATTTCAGTCCATATGGTATGCTTGTATGCTTGCATTTATCACTCCTTTAATGCTTTAAAGGGTTTGTGTTTTATGCCTCATAAACATGACATTGTGCATGCCAACATGCTTAGGTCATTGGGATGCTATCTAAGTAGGTTTTTGGGCTCATTTTGGCATGTTAAAACTCTGTTTTGGGTTTCTTAAATCGTGACATGTTTGGTCGCATTAGGTGTGGTGTAATGCCTTTTTTATGATCTTGTATGCCTCATGCCTTGCCCCTTTGTTCTAGGTTGTTTTGGCTTTGATCATTGCATGTTTTAGGCTTACTTTGCCATGATTTAGGACTATTTTGGGTCATACTTTCCATATGCTCTTTGTTTTGTGTAGCTTTGGTCCAAGTCCCTTGCCTAGTTTTGAGCTTGAAGCCTTAATCTTGCATGCTTGGCTTATTCATGTGATTTGGCATCACTCTTAGCACCATTTCAGAGCATGAATTGTTGTCACATTTGCATGCTTTTCTCTCCTTTTAAGTGTTCTTAAAAGTTGCCCTTCTATGCTTAAGTGTTGGACCATTATCCATGCATGTTTGTATGTGACTTTGTCCCTTATCCTTTAGTATATTGGCCGCTGATTTGGGCTTATTTGAGAGCTGCCCAAATTGGTTTAAGACCAATCCCGCATGTTGTTGCATGCTTGCCTTGTATGTTGTTGTATACTTGGCCCATTGACATGTCGTTACATGTTTAAGTGGTGTTGCATTTGGCATGCATCTTGTGTTAAATTGCTTTGCATATTTGCATGAGTTTGTCCCTCACATGTTGTTACATGCTTGCCCAACCATGAACATTGTCACATGCCTTGCATGTTTGCATATTAGTTTAGGTTGCATTACATTTGGCATGTTTATTATACATTGCTTGTTGGCATGCCCATGTTGCACTAGTGTGATTGCATGTTTAGGATTGCATAACATTGAGCATGCATTCCTTGCCTCTGGATCAACCATGATTGAGGTTGGAGGTCTCTTGTTTGTTTTGTGTGCATTTCATTTGATATCAAATGCATACTCGACTCATTTAGCCATCACGCATTGAAATGCGCGATTGATGGCCCGAGGGTCGAGGACCACACTCCTTTGAGTTCATAACATGATGAGGAGTGTGGTGGTGCAAACATTGCATTGTAAATGCTTTGCTATGCTTTGTCTGTCCTCTGTTGCTGTCAAACAGGATTCTGCAGTGATAGATGGCCGGTCGGCCATCTTAAGTGCCGGCCGGCTATCCATATTTGGCCAAGAGCTTCATTTGTGGTCAATGACCACTTTTCCATGGCCGGTGACCATTTCTCTTGGCCGGTGACATCCCATAGTGTTCAGGGAGCGCTCCAGAACCAACCTTGGGACTTGTGCAATTTACAGAGGCATAAAACAGTGCAAACAGAGGCAGCATGAGTACGGCATTGGATTTCTGAGCAAAGCCGAGCGTGCATGCATGCACCCCTCTCCTCGAGGCTGTTTTACTACTTTCAGTAGCTTAATTAATTTGTTTAATTAGTTAAGTGGTTTTGTAATATTCAATCAGCTAGGATAGTTGATCATTTATTTAATTTGTATTATTCTTTCGGACCCTCCGAGCAAGGGCAATTGTGTAAGAAGTGTGCGTGCGTGTGTGCATGTCTTCCAATCCTCATTTCTTTCTCCCTTTTACTTAACCGCTTATGATGGTTAGTTCTAGGTCATTTTCAATTTAGCATCCTTATGCTATGCATGTTTGCATTCATTCATCTGTATTGCATGCACCGGGCTCGGTGTATCATTCTAACTGCATCGCATTTCAATTCCAAATTGAATACCTGTTATCTGTAGCATCTCATATGCCATCTTAGAATAGTCGAGCCTATCTTAGTTGCATCTTGCATATGTTGTATTAGCCATCTTAACATGAATTAGGACATGCATTGATTACTAACTAGTTCCTGTTTTGGCTCGGAGTACTCGGTAAGTGCTTATGCTTTAGCATCCTTGCATGTGTGTGAGTGATTGCCATAATAGCATGCTTGCCATGAGGCTATTTGCTTATGTGATATAACTGGCTGAATGCCTGTGGGTGAAGGTTGGGTTGCTTGAGTTGGAATAATTTGTTGAAACCCATGTTTTAGCCTACTTACGAGTAGCAAACTTCAATCCATTTTCAAAATAAACGGATATACGATGTTTTGTTCCAACTTAGACAATCTAGTCTATACTTGTATGCTGTGGGCATCACATAGTAAATCTAGGCTAATAACCGGAATAAGAACGCATAATGTTTTCAAAACTAGATATCATGGTTAGTAGAGGCCGATCTTTGATCGAGGGAGCGGGGGTGCTCACGAAGTGATCTTCCCCAATTGTACCCAAGTTCCCGAGCCGAGGCAACTTTGGTGATGATGGACACGTGGCCTTAGGCAACGGGTCAGGGTTTGCTTAATTCCCCAAAATAAAATATTTAGGTGGCGACTCTATATCTGGCAAAGCAGTCCATGTTTGGCACTTCTTTACAACAAATTAGTTTTCCAAAACGAATTGCCAAATTTTAGACTCTTTGGTAATTTATCGATCTTGCATTGCACTTTGCAAGAATAGATTCAGAACCGTGACATTTGAGTCCGAACTGTAGTAAGCCCCAAATGAACAAAACGAGATTCCCTCCCAGGACGTTTGGGGACGTCCATAGTTTCTGGCGACTCCGCTGGGGAGTTAGAGAACTTGACTCGAACTCATGATATCTTGTTTTGACTACACTTATGTGTTTCTTTGCATTGCATTTGCATTGGTTCGCCTAAGTCATAGTGTTTGCATTGGCTCTCACTTCTTTGCTATGTGCTTTAGAGTTGACCTCTACAGGAATACACATATCAGTTTGCAAGTCTGGGTATCAGGCCTGAGGGCACCAGTATCGGTATTTTGGGAATCAGTTATATCCGGGGGTATCGATTGATTTGGGCGATAATTTTGGGAACGATGATCGAGTAGAGTACAGTTATTCAACTCTGTCCATGTCTGTATCGATTGGGCTGAGAAAATACCTGTTTTGTCTTTTAGTTCAGAGACTCGGTTCAGAGCAACCAGTATTCTCCTTTTGCTGAGGCAATATAGGGAAAGGGCTCACCGGTTCGTCAGATCCGTCAGTCACTGGTTACATCATCTCCGTTCAGTTCAGCGGACTTATGATGACACAAAATTCAGAGAAAATTGTGGTTATGGCAACCGCATTAAACCAAGGAATCATCTTCCAAGATGAGACCGATTTTGAAGTACCACATCCGCATAGGTCGCCTGCCGTGCACCCGATCTGGACACCCCAGTTGTTTCAAACTCGTGAGCCCACCACATTTGAGTTAATGAGAATGATTGGCAACCTTTAGAGGTCTGTGGCTGATCTCGCCTATGGAATGTCAGCTTCGCCACCAACCACATCGTATGCCGAGAACTTCATGCGCGAGAGCCCTCGCCATCTTGGCGCTTGGTGTGATTGAGCTTAGCCAACCTGAAGCTGTCTCAAACTCTGGCAATGACATGTCGGCAACAACAAAGCTCCACTCTGATCAAGCAACCCAAACCTTCCACCAAGCTGAGGCCAGTGGAAAGAATAAGATGAAGGTGGACACTGAACAACTTCAGCAAGCTGTTGAGGCTCTAAAAGCCGAGGGGTTGAATAAGCAACAAGCACTAGCGGTTTTGGCTAAGACTGTGGATGACATCTTCCCGACTCGGACCGAGAGTAGTTCAAGCCAGAGGGAAAATCGAGATAGGGACCGTCGCACCGAAACTGTTCTTGCCAATCCTAACCCTGCGCCCAAAAAAGATCAGAGAGCCAAGGTAGCACCTGCCGATCCCTTTGCTAGTGTGTCTAGCAAAAATCCGCAGACTTCAAAGTATTTGCCCCGAGGTCGCAGAGTCTTTCATGCCCTCTGCCTTTGTCTAAGGCACTTCAAATCCTGGCTGAAAAGGGGCATCTTAAACCCCTTGAGCCTCGGCCTCTCCCAAGTAACCTCCCTCTTTCAGATGATGCTACTCAATACTGCGCGTATCATCAACAGATCGGTCACCCCACCGACAACTGCTTCCGCCTTCGCCACGAAGTGCAAGATTTGATTGACAATGAAGTCATCCTCCTGCTAAACTCAGCGAAGTCTGTCAGTGCTAGATTGGTGGATTTTGATGATAATACGAGTATGTGATCAAAGGTTGGACCACCTGCGGGTGGCGCTTGGTTCAACTCGGATGTGGCGTTTGGCACGCACTATTTTGAGCATTTGCAAATGCTGGTTTTTGTAATTTCTGACTTGGGTGTTGAGTCAGTTTTGTTATGTCATTTAGAGTCTCTCCTGTTGTATATAGTCATTCTTTTTGTACTAAGTCAATCAGGTCTGTCTTGTTATATCGAGTCAGTCCTGTTGTATAGAAGTCGGGTGATTCTGGGGGTGTTACCTCGGGCATCACCATTTTGTTTTGCGTTTGTCTGTTCGTTTTGTTTTGAGTCTGTTTCTGCCTAGAGCCAGTTACACCAACAAATTTGAATGGAACAACAGTAATTTTCACACTCTTGCATTTGCTTATGCCATGTGCCAGTTGTGCCAGAAGTTTGAATGAAACGGTGATGCATTTCACCTATTTCTTCTGTGCTTTTAGATCATTGTATTTGACCTAAGTTTTTAAAAACTTTTTTGAACATTGTGATGAAAACGAAGAGGAAGGAATTCCTCGAGATTTGCAAAAATTTGATCAATTGAGAGAAAGAGAGGCATGCTAAACCCTTAATGAATCAAATCATGCTTGTTAGTGTGGGTATTGAGAAGGATCCTGGCTTGATCCAGATTGGTTCTACACTGTCTTCAGCGTGAGCGATTTGTCACTTTCTTAAAAAATTTCAAAAAATGTTTTGTGTTGTTGTGAAATCACTCTTGAGATTGTGCAGCCTATGATTGCTCTCAGCCTCGGGACTCGACCCCTTGCTTTCAAACCTTGAACTTAGATTCAGAACATTCAATGGTTAACCACAACGTGAGGCCTGTGTGGCCAGATTTGAAGTAGCCCTCGAACAAGTGGCAAGAAAGTCAGATCAAAGAAGATCGGATATGATCAAAAGAAGCTTGCAAAGCTAGATCAGAAGCACCCCTCGAACTATAGGCAAAAAAAATCAGACGTGTTTGAAGAGCCGAAGATGGATCATTCTACAAATCAATGAAGACTAGGAAGAATGCCAAATCCCAGAAGGGAGGGAAGAAGAAAGTTTGTGCTAAAGGACAACTGAGTTCCTATCCACAACACTAGGGGCAAATTTAGCCCCCCATTGGATGGACTCTTGCATCGTCAGCGAACAACAGCCATTCTCCTGGATTCAGATGACTTCAGGATCTCAAAACCATTTGACATGGACAAAGTTATACTTTTACCCTTGAGAGGCTCGCTGGGCCGAAAACCCGGAAGGGCGACCCAGGCAAAAGTTAGAGCAAGAAAAAGAACAAAAAGAACAAAAAAAAAAGAAAAAAGAAAAATGCAAAGAATGAAAAAAAAGAAGAAGAAGAAGAAGAAGAAAGAGATGAAAAGAAATGAACAAGAAAAACAAAGCTCGCAAGGTTGAAAACTCAGAAGGGCGGCCTTGGCAAAAGTTAGAGCATAAAAGGAGAGGTTAAATACCCGAGTGTACCTTAACCCGAACTATGTAAGGCTTGATTCCCATGTTTGGGATACGTAGGCAACTTCATTCTGAAGTCCAGCCACATAAACACTTTCAATTCGACTATGTCCATGTAATGGTTTTGATCATCTTTCGCCTTCTCTGAATCCGAGAGTTTGGTTGTGATCATCACTATGATAACTATTTACAATATGCTGTGGCGCTATCCAGACAAGGGGCAACTTTCTGTTGCCATGAGTTGCTATTCAAACAAGGGGCAACTTTCCGTTGCCATGCAGTGTCTTTCAGATAAGGGGCAGCTTTTCCATTATTATGGATCCGAGGTTGTGCATCTCAAGAGTAAGTTCCATGTTCGTTGAGCAGTGGCCATTTGCAAAAATAGTTTTTGAGAATTTTTACTGAGGTTGACTAATTTTCTCAAAAATTATTCCATTTTTCCAAAACTGGACCCTTTCTTGGACCCAAAAAGAGGAAAATTTTTAGTGCTCAAAACCTGACTTGCATGTTTTCAAATCAGAAAATCGAACAAGCATGATAATCTAACTCTCATATTGATTAAAATTGTTTTAGTAGAAAGCAAAAACAAAAAATGGTCAAAATGATGAACTAGGGGCACAGGTGTCTTGTCTTTTCCCCATTGTCAATACACTTGCCAAGAAGGGCACCCTATTTGCTAGAAAGAGCACAACTGAAGCTAACCGAAAAGGGCTGAAAGCTCTCAATATCCTCCAAGCAGCGAGGTGTCAACCCAAGCGTGAAGCGCAAATTGGAATGGATCAAGATATTCCACTCCCTTATCTGTGGCACCAACTAGACGTCACTGAAAGAATGGCCGCGAGCTGGTATGTTGGGCATTAACCCACGATCTTCTTGTTTATCCATCAACCACCCAGGGGAGAGATAAAAAATGAGAGATTAAAGAATAGAGAGGTGTACGATGAGAGAAAAAGTGAGAAAATGGCTTTTTTTCAGAAAAACAGAGCCTGAGTGCCGAGCGATGTGAGGATCACAAAGAAGAAAGGGTGGGAAACAATACCTGGAGGAACTGGCTCCTCGCAAACTGAAGTTTCTCATCTTTGTAACACGTCTGAGTGTCGTGTCTTTTGTTTTGTCTGCCTCGATTCTTGTCTTGAGTCGTTTCAAATGTCTGTGTTTGTCTTTAGGTTGTATACCTTTTGTTTTCTGTTGTTGAGTCTTTTTCGCTGTGTTCAATCGTAGGCTCAATACCCGTTCGAGAATTCACTTCTCATTTTCCAAATAGTTTGTTTTGTGCTTAGAGTGCTATGCCATTCTCCACGTTTGTTCTTCCTCATTTGAAGCATCTGAGTATGTTTTAACTTTTGCCAATTCCATCTTTGCATCCTGCCTGTTCGGATTGAAATGTTTGTTCAAAATCAGCTGTGTGCCGAATAAACCAAGCACCATGTTATGGGTTGTATGTTCAGAATGAGCAGTATACTGTATGAGCTGTGTGCCGAATGAATAGAATGTTGTGTTATGGACTGTGAGTTCAGAATGAGCAGTATTTAGAATGGGTTGTGCGTTCAGAATCAGTAGTGTCCTGCATGAGCTGTATATTCAAAATAGACAGAGTACTGTGTTGTGAGCTGTGTGTTAAGAATGAGCAGTCTACGTGTTGAATATGTTGGGAACTCGTGATTAGTTCCGCTGCTAGTGCCTTCTGGTATTGATTTTGCAAAGTCACACCTGTGTTACTTCAATTTGCTTATCGAGTTGTTGCTCATTTGCTTACCGAGTTGTTGCTCATTTGCTTACCGAGTTGTTGCTCATTTGCTTATTGAGTTGTTGCTCATTTTTTTACCGAGTTGTTGCTCTTTGCTTATCAAATTGTAAACTCGTTAAGGTCTTATTGTTGATTATTGAGTTAATTTGTTTTATTTGTTACGCTGGCCTACCTGACTTGGTAATACATGCATGTTCAAGTTCCATTCGATTACATTGTTATGTAATATGATGTTATGTAATGCGATGCGATGCGCTGCGACACGATGCGATGCGATGTACAAATGTAACACTTTTTCAGCAAAAAGCTTGTTTCATTCCATCATCTTTTCAAGTATGTAGTTTTGAAGAAAATAAAACCTACTTGCAGCAGTACAGTGTACTCAAACTACTAGCAAAAAAAGAAGAGTAAAACAAAAAGAAGAAAGGCAACAAAATTCTGAATCAGCATCAGTCACATCAGGTCTAAGAGTCTGTCCTCGTCCTCTTCCTGGACGAAGGTCCAGGGGCATCGTCGCCGACTCCGCCATCTAAACCAGAGCTCGAGTCATCTCCAGTCTCGTCCTCGGACGACTCCGCCTTCGCCTCTGCCTCGGACTCATCATCGTCTGGAATTGGCGCTCGTGAGCTGCTCCCAACATGAATGCGCCCCGCTTTGGTGCAGAGGTGAACTGTGGTCCCTCGACCTGCTCTCCCTCCTCCTCGGGCAGATACAGATGGTCCTGCTGGAACACCTCCTGCAGCCGATGTTTGGAATGGGGCCTGAAAAGGACAAATAGTACATGAATCAGTCATGCTGCAGAATGCAGTGTATGAGTACGGTGTATGAATGATGTTGAGCAGTGTATCAGAACAGAATGCAGTGTATGAGTATAGTGTATGAATGATGTTGAGCAGTGTATCAGAACAGAATGCAATGTATGAGTACAGTGTATGAATGATGTTGAGTAGTGTATCAGAACAGAATGCAGTGTATGAGTACAGTGTATGAATGCCGTGAGCAATGCTGTGAACAATCCGTGGAGTTACAGTGCATCAAATGCCGTGAGGGCCATGTATCAAGTGCCACGATTGACAGTGTGATGCATCAAATTATGTATGAAACAGATTATGCGCAATTTGAGATTGTGGATTGAAAGAGCTTACCGGGATACTGTAAATGGCCAGCAGGTCGAGGCTCCGCTGTAGCATCCCCATCACGGAAGCAATCAACTCCAAGGACTGGCGAGTGTACTCGGCGGAAGTCTGCAAGAGTGTTAGAAACATTAGTATTCTGCGGAATATCAGGAAAAATGAAATGAAATAACTGTACAAGATGCAAAGTGCAGCAGTACATACCGGAGGCAAGCCGTAAATCCGACTAGCTCATGATCAGGTGGAGGGGAAATGATGGGGATCTAGTAAGTCTCCCCGCCCTGCCTTCGGTACGTCATCATGGTAGGCAGTGTAGGCCAATCGGCTCTCTGCCCTCTCTGAGATCCACTTCTACCACGGGCTTGAGCCATCCTCGGTGCTCCTACTCCTGCTTCAGCAGCCGATTCTGCAGGCCTCTCCCTCTCAACTCGGCGAGCACTACTCAGAGGCTGCATAATATAGGTCTGGACGTACTCCTCATAGTCGCCCTCGCCTCTAAAACGCTCCGCATCCCATCCGATCGTGTAATCGGCCATGTCCTCGAAGGAGAACCTCTCAGTGTGCCTCATATGGGTAGGGGGCGGACCTAGGACTATCTGCTCTGGTAAACGTAAGGTGCAGCACAGAAGCGCCGCCAGTACCAAGCCCAATGCATCGCCCTCTAGCAAAATCCTAAATCGGGCGGTCTCTTCAATGCCCGCATACCGCTCTCGAACTGCGGCTGGCAACGGAGTCCAGGGCTGCCAGGTGATTTGTAAATGATATGCAGTTTGTTATCTACTATTATTGAAAGAATAATGTAAAGCAAAGCTTAAATGAACTGTAAATTCTAAAATACCTCTGCGGCGGTGATAGTATCGAAATATTGTCAGAATAATATGAGAAACTCTTGTGGTCTCTGCTCACACCTCACGTCGAAGCGGCGAGAGAATGGAACGCCGAGGGGGACCTCCTTGTCTGGCACTGGGGCAAGCCTCGGGAAGTAGGCATAGACCCACAACTACAGAAGTGTAACAGAGCAAATACCAGTATGCTTATCAGATAAAGCAGAATGCAGAATAAAGCATAAATCGCAGAACCGTGTATTGTGCGATGTATTGACAGTGTGCAATATATAGTCGATAAAAGCAGATTATATATGTGCCGTGTATGCGATATCGACGATGTAAGGTGAAGCAGTGTGTGCAGTGTACAGAGTACAGATAATGTAAAGCAAGAATGTAAAACAGAAAAGAAGATATACCTCCCAAGCTCGCCAGTAGCCCCTGAGCAACTGTCCGCTGCAACGGGAGGATGAGCTCATATATCCATAAAGAGTGGCCAAGCTAGTGCCACCCCAGTCGTAGCCACGGATCCTGGTCACGTCAACCAGTGCACTCAGCAGACAAAGGGGCACAGTGTTCGCCCGGTCAGTGGAGAGAGTGGTCCCCAGCAGGAACATAAGAAAGCCGCGTGCATACTGCTCCACCTCCTCCTGAGCCATCAGTGCCTCCTGAGTCAAAGATGGCTGAATCCTGAAGTGGTCCTCAAACCACGAGTACCTCATGAATCCCGAGCGGGCAAGAGGTGACAGCTCGCCAAGCAAGTATATCTGAGCAGCCTCCCACTTGTCCATATCTGTATCGAAGGGGATCGGATCACCCCCTACCCCGATGCCGGTAAGCATCGAGAAATCGAAGGGAGTCATCGTCATGTCCCCAGTGGCGGAAAGGTGGAAAGAGTCGGTGGTGTCCCACCACCTTTTCACCAAGGCAGCAAGAAGAGGCCTGCTCGCAGTAAGGTGCGAGAGTCTCCTGCAGAAAGTGCCGAAGCTGGCCTGGTTGACGATGTGGTGGACAGCGTCGGGTAGCTCCATGTACCATCCTCGAGCGGCGACATTCCCATACCCCTGAAAGGTATGGGAATCTCCCTATATTCAAAAACAAACAGATGCGAAGCTATGTCAGATATACAATGTTTGAATGCCTTCAGAGTTTGCAGAAATGCAGTGAGGGTGCATGTGTTCGAGTTTACATAGATTTCAAATAAATTATAAGCATATGATGTAACAGTTTATTGGATCGTTTCAGTTGAAAATGTAGTGTGTGCATGTGTTTGGGTGCGCTCAGAATGGATGAAAATGCAGTGTGTATGCATGTGTTCAAGTTTGGACAAATAATGCGCGCAGGTGTGTTCACAGTGAACTACAGCATGAGGTATATCCGTGTATCCGGGCCAAACAGTTAATGAACAGAATCGACTATTGCAGTTGTGTATTCTACGTTGCAGAAAATGAAATAGAGAAGAGTGTACCTCAGAAGCCGTAAGAAGAGATCGACTTTGGCTCATGTGAGAAGCTCGTGGCACGCCCCTGCCAAAACTCCTGAACTGGTGAAGACCATCAGGAGGTAACACGTGTATCGCCAGCCTGTAGGTCGCCAGGTCAAACGGTCGAATGCTTAAAGGCAAGAGCTCGGCCTCGGGGTCCATATCCACCTCTAGGGAAGCCCCATCGCCTGGGATATCGTCCACCATCTCAAGAGTAGTGCGAAAAAATGGCCGAAATGTGAAAAACAGGCGAGAATGTGAAAAGTCAACTGAAAAGTCAACCCCGAGAGGGCGAAAAATGGGCGGAAAGGTCGAAGTCCGGAAAAGGCACGGAGATCGAGGAAAACTTGGGGGAAACAAACCCCGAATGGTGGGAAATCAAGAAAAATACACCGAAAACAAGTTTTGTTCGGTTCAAAACGTGCGAAACGCATAGGTCTTCGCGAATCAAACGACGAAAAGGGCTTGAAAATGCAACAAAAGTGGGGATAGAAGGTTGGAAAATAATCTAGAGAGAGAGGGGAGAGAATTTCGACCAACAGGGAAGTGAGAAATAAGGGCTAGAAGCCCTATATTTAAAGACCCGTGGCCAAAGGACAAAACTGCCTCGATACAGGCATTTTTGTCTGGTCGGCCACATTGTTGGCCATTCAGCCAAATATATGGCCGATGACCTTGTTTTGTGGCCGATGGATGGCTGATGGTTTTCCCTGGTGGCCGGTGAACCTCCTACACCCTTGTTTGGGTCTTTGATGTGGTTTGGGACCTTCTTTGTTCAACACAGTACAAGAGAGTGCATTTTCGAAGCTTAGCCGGCTTTCGTGTTGACCTCGAGACGTGTCTTTTGTGCGTGGTACTTGATACGTGCGCGGTGTATCCTTTTTTTATTTTTTATTTTTGTATCCTTTTGTCTCTTACGAGATTCGAAAGTTGCTCCACATGCGTTACATTACAAAGTTTTGTCGTGAACGCGCGTGGGTTATACGTCATTTCACTCGCATTGTTATGCACACATTTCGTGCGTTGTCACACACGCCTTGCTTGCATTGTTATGTATCTTCTTTAGGTAGCATTGTCATGCGTACCTCACATGCATTGTCATGCACTCCCATTCGCATTGTTATGCACATATGTTATACGTTGTCACGCACGCCACATTTGCATTGTCATGCATTTCCTTATCATGCATTGTCATGTATGTCTCATTTGCATTGTCATGCATTTCTCTTATCTTGCATTGTTATGCATGTTTCATTTGCATTGTCATGCATCTCTCTACCGCATTATCTAGTACGCCTATTGCATTGTACAAAGCATACATTACATACATTCATTGCATATAAAATATATATCGCATTGTCATGCATTTTTCACTTGCGTCGACACACATGTTTCGCCTCCATCTGCATTGTCGTGCATTCTTCACTTGCGTTGACATGCATGTTTCGCCTCCACCCGCATTGTCATGCATTCTTCACTTGCATCGACACGCATGTTTCGTCTCCACCCGCATTGTCGTGCATTCTTCATTTGCGTCGACACGCATCGCATTGCCATGCATTCTTCACTTGCGTCGACACGCATGTTTTGCCTCCACCCGCATTGTCGTGCATTCTTCACTTGCGTCGACACGCACGTTTCGCTTCCACCTACATTGTCATGCACTCTTCACTTGCGTCGACACGCATGTTTTGCCCCCACCCGCATTTTCATGCATTCTTCACTTGCGTCGACACGCATGTTTCACCTCCACCTGCATTGTCATGCATTCTTCACTTGCGTCGGCATGCATGTTTCGCTTCCACCTGCATTGCCATGCATTCTTCACTTGTGTCGACACGCATATTTCGTCTCCACTTGCATTGTCATGCACTTCATTCCTTCCATTGCATATAGAATATGTATTGCATTGTAGTTTGCATGCATTTACTGCATTATCCATCTATGGTTTGCACCTTTCCATGTTGAGCTTGGTCAGGTATGTGCCCATACTTTTCGCGTTGACGCACGGTTATGATATTATGTGTACGCACATAGTGTTGAGGGTGACGGCACCATTTACGTGTTAGACGTGGTTTTTGTGTCCATGCCTTTCCTAGGCAAGATACGGTTTGGCCGCGCGCCTTATCCATTACATTCATTGCATTGTAGTGTAGTATGTTGCATCCAGCATTTAGGATCACGATCTTTCCTCAAGCGGGTCATTCCTCACTTATATCATGCCACCCAATTACTTGTATTTTGTGTTCTGCCTACACACGCATAGTTCTGTATGTGTACGCACCTATTCCATTGATGAGATTGTGGTTGAGGGTGTCGGCACCTTTTCTATGGTCGACGGATTTTGCATCTCCATCCCTTTATGATATTTGTGTGGTTTTGAACTACCTGTGGTCTGATTGATTCAATTGCAAATCATTCGCATTGTTTTAATACATTATACTATACATAGTTTTGTAAATATTGCATATCATTTTGCATCTCTTATCCGCATTGTTATGCGCCACACTTAGGTTGCATTGTCATGCATCCATTTCGCATTGTTATGCGTCACACATGGGTTGCATTGTCATGCACTCCTTCACTTGCGTTGTCACGCAGTTTTAAATTGCATTGTTATGAATATTTCTAACAATATTGTACCTGTTAAGTTTATTTCTTTTTCACGCACGATATTATATGTACGTTTGGAGCTGGCACGACCAGACGAGCCGGGCAACTATTGCATTCTCCGTGTGAGACGTGGTGAAAATTGAATAATTCTCTCACATCCTCTCTGCATTGTAATGTAGTTTGGTTTACGCTAGCTTAAAACTGTTGTATGTTATGCTTCGTTACAGCTTTCTTTGCATGATCATAAGTTATGCTCGGCTTTGTACATTGTTCTTGCATTTTGCCCCTGTCTTCGGGCGCATACCTTCGTCTGTAACTTGTATGCTTTGTCTAAGTCTTCGGCCTTGTCAAAAATGGGTCGTCTTTGGGCTTTGACATTCACTCCCGTCATTGTTATGACTTTCGAGTTCTGTCAAACAGGGGCAACTGTAGACACCCCATTTTTGACTGTCCTCAAGACTTTGACGTCACCGCTTGAACAATCGGTGATCATTTATGTTCGTGTTCGTTTTGAGTTCCTGGAGGTCTCGGCCGCGCGCCTTGCCTCAAGACCTCTCAACTTGTTTGTTTTGTGCTTGGTTGGACCAAACACTTGTTGGTTTTAGCTTTAAAGGGTAGAGAGTGGCTTGTTTGCCATTCCCTCAACCCACCGGCCATGGCATGATGCCATCGGCCTTGTTTCCTTGCCATCGGCCAAAGGTTTTGGCTGGTCGGCACTATTGGTGGTCGGCCGGCCCTTTGTGTTGGTCAATCGGCCATTTTTGCGGGTCGACCCCTTTCTATATGCTTTTGGCAGATATTTTATGCCAGCTGTAATAGCTGGCATGCACAATTGACCCCCACCATACACGTGTATGGAGGGATTTGCTTCTTTTGCTAAGCTTCTTCAACAAGCTTTGAGATTGGAATTCTATAAAGAGGGAGCCTCTCCTCCCTCCTTAAGGGTTCCAGAGGTCTAGAGATTAGGGTTAGAAATATTTGTATCTATCTATCTCTATATCTCCCTCTCTTTACATATTTGTGTGTGTATAAGGTTGCTTTGTTCATACTTTTGCACACAAACACCTAGCATTACACCATCCTCTTGGAGCTGAGGTCCTTGGAGGTTGATTTTGGTGTTCTTGAGTTGCTTTGAACTCAAAAAACCTGCTGGACCATTGTTCTTGGAGAAGGTCTACAAGGGTGAGTGTTCTTGTTTTAGTTTCCCCATTTTTGTACAAGCTTTTTGTCTATGTTGCATCTGTTTTTAAGCTTAACCTATAACTGATAAAAGTTCTGATTTTGTGTGCTTTAGAACTTTGTTTAAGGTTGCTTTGAGGTTTGGGGTTGTCTCCCCCCTCCAAGGCCTTGTTAGGCCTTGTCGTGGGCCATACATTTTGGCCATTGTTTTGGTCTTTGCATGACCTCTCTACCACTGAAATCCAGAGAATTTTCAGTGGTGGAGAGGTGGTTTTGGTGTCCTAAATAGGAGAGGGTCATCCCCTCTCCTTGTTGTCGTTGATGCTTGCACAAATGGCTTGTGTTGTAACTTGTATACCTAGCTTGCTTTAGCTTCATTTCAGTAGGTATTAGGCCTTGTTTTTCCATGATATACCTCTGTTTTAAGTTGTTTTAGACATGCCATGCATGCTTCATACACTTGTCTTGTAATCCCATGTTTTAGCCTTAACATGCATCATGTTGTAACATGCCTTTTTAGCATGATTTTGGCTTAACCTCATGAAGCTTCTAGACTTTTTTTTAACATGCTTGAGGTTTGATTTTGGTTGCTTGGGTCATCCATGACTTGCTTTGTATAGCTACCATGCAATCTAGCTTGTAAGCTTTGAGTGTTGAATCCTCTAGCATGCTCTACTTGGCTTATTTCAGTGGTTTGTCATCACTTCTAATGTCATTTCAGTTCATATGGTATGCTTGTATGCTTGCATTTATCACTCCTTTAATGCTTTAAAGGGTTTGTGTTTTATGCCTCATAAACATGACATTGTGCATGCCAACATGCTTAGTTCATTGGGATGCTATCTAAGTAGGTTTTTGGGCTCATTTTGGCATGTTAAAACTCTGTTTTGGGTTGCTTAAATTGTGACATGTTTGGTCGCATTAGGTGTGGTGTAATGCCTCTTTTATGGTCTTGTATGCCTCATGCCCTGCCCCTTTGTTCTAGGTTGTTTTGGCTTTGATCATTGCATGTTTTAGGCTTACTTTGTCATGATTTAGGACTTTTGGGTCATACTTTCCATATGCTCTTTGTTTTGTGTAGCTTTGGTCCAAGTCCCTTGCCTAGTTTTAAGCTTTAAGCCTTAATCTTGCATGCTTGGCTTATTCATGTGATTAGGCATCACTCTTAGCACCATTTGAGCATGAATTGTTGTCATATTTGCATGCTTTTCTCTCCTTTTAAGTGTCCTTAAAAGTTTCCTTTATGCTTAAGTGTTGGACCATTATCCATGCATGTTTGTATGTGACTTTGTCCCTTATCCTTTAGTATATTGGCACTGATTTGGGCTTATTTGAGAGCTGCCCAAATTGGTTTAAGACCAATCCTGCATGTTGTTGCATGCTTGCCTTGTATGTTGTTGTATACATGGCCCATTGACATGTCGTTGCATGTTTAAGTGGTGTTGCATTTGGCATGCATCTTGTGTTAAATTGCTTTGCATATTTGCATGAGCTTGTCCCTCACATGTTGTTACATGCTTGCCCAACCATGAATATTGTCACATGCCTTGCATGTTTGCATATTAGTTTAGGTTGCATTACATTTGGCATGTTTATTATACATTGCTTGTTGGCATGCCCATGTTGCGCTAGCGTGATTGCATGTTTAGGATTGCATAGCATTGAGCATGCATCCCTTGCCTCTTGATCAACCATGATTGAGGTTGGAGGCCTCTTGTTTGTTTTGTGTGCATTTCATTTGATATCAAATGCATACTCGACTCATTTAGCCATCACGCATTGAAATGCGCGATTGATGGCCCGAGGGTCGAGGACCACACTCCTTTGAGTTCATAACATGATGAGGAGTGTGGTGGTGCAAACATTGCATTGTAAATGCTTTGCCATGCTTTGTCTGTCCTCTGTTGCTGTTAAACAGGATTCTACATGAATAGATGGCCGGTCGGCCATCTTAAGTGCCGGCCGGCTATCCATATTTGGCCGAGAGCTTCATTTGTGGTCGATGACCACTTTTCCATGGCCGGTGACCATTTCTCTTGGCCGGTGACATCCCATAGTGTTCAGGGAGCGCTCCAGAACCAACCTTGGGACTTGTGCAATTTACAGAGGCATAAAACAGTGCAAACAGAGGCAGCATGAGTACGGCATTGGATTTCCGAGCAAAGCCGAGCGTGCATGCATGCACCCCTCTCCCGGAGGCTATTTTACTGGTTTCAGTAGCTTAATTAATTTGTTTAATTAGTTAAGTAGTTTTGTAATATTCAATCAGCTAGGATAGTTGATTATTTATTTAATTTGTATTATTCTTTCGAACCCTCCGAGCAAGGGCAATTGTGTAATAAGTGTGCGTGCGTGTGTGCATGTCTTCCAACCCCCATTTCTTTCTTCCTTTTACTTAACTGCTTATGATGGTTAGTTCTAGGTCATTTTCAATTTAGCATCCTTATGCTATGCATGTTTGCATTCATTCATCTGTATTGCATGCACCGGGCTCGGCGCATCATACTAACTGCATCGTATTTCAATTCCAAATTGAATACCTGTTATTTGTAGCATCTCATATGCCATCTTAGAATAGTCGAGCCTATCTTAGTTGCATCTTGGATATGTTGCATTAGCCATCTTAACGAACTAGGACATGCATTGATTACTAACTAGTTCCTGTTTTGGCTCGGAGTACTCGGTAAGTGCTTATGCTTTAGCATCCTTGCATGCATGTAAGTGATTGCCATAATAGCATGCTTGCCATGAGGCTATTTGCTTATGTGATATAACTGGCTGAATACCTGTGGGTGAAGGTTGGGTTACTTGAGTTGGAATAATTCGTCCAAACCCGTGTTTTAGCCTACTTGCGAGTAGCAAACTTCAATTCATTTTCAAAACAAACGGATATGCGATATTTTGTTCCAACTTAGGTAATCTAGTCTATACTTGTATGTTGTGCGCATCACATAGTAAATCTAGGCTAATAACCGGAATAAGAATGCATAATGTTTTCAAAACTAGATATCATGGTTAGTAGAGGCCAATCTTTGATCGGGCGAGCGGGGGTGCTTAAGAAGTGACCTTCCCCAATCGTAGCCAAGTTCCCGAGCCGAGGCAACTTTGGTGATGACGGACACGTGGCCTTAGGCAACGAGTCAGGGTTTCCTAAATTCCCCGAAATAAAATATTTAGGTGGCGACTCTATATCTGGCAAAGCAGTCCATGTTTGGCACTTTTTTACAACAAATCAGTTTTTCAAAACGATTTGCCAGATTTTAGACTCTTAGGTAATTTATCGATCTTGCATTACACTTTGTGAGATTAGATTCAGAACCGTGACATTTGAGTCCGAACTGTAATAAGTCCCAAATGAACAAAACGGGATTCCCTCCTGGGACGTTCGGGGACGTCCACAGAGAGCAAAGCTTTTTTAAATCTATACCCAAATAGTTGTATTTATTGGCCAAAGAAAGTTATCAACTAAGAGAATATGCTTAGGATATTCACACGGAATATTTCAAAATGCATGGGGACCACTTTTATTCCAAATAGAATATTCCAAGATGCTAGGAGAACCACTCAGGGTTCGTTTGGAAAATTGGTTAGCTTTTTAGCTTTTTTGGCTATTTAGCATGGGGCTAAAAAGCCTCGTTTGGGAAGGGCTTTTGGCTTCTTTTTTTTTTTTGGCTTTTAAAGCTTTTTTTTAGGAGAAAGAATGTAATGATTATGGATTGGATGTGATATTTTGTCTTATTGGGCTAAAAGCCTATTTTGTTTTTTGTGGCAATTTTAGCCAAAAAAGCCCAAACCTTCACTTTCCAAACGAGCCCTCAAGAAGTTGTTTGGTTGAGAATTTTAGGGATTTTCAAAAAATGGGAACCTTTTGGAATTGGGAATTGGGAACCTCTAATTCTCCAAAGGAAATGGGGTTTTATAGGTTTTGGGGGCTTGGAATATCTCTCAAGAAACTATTCAGCGAATGTGATAGCAGAATGCGAGTAGCCCGGCGTGTTTCCTTAAAAATGCTGTGGCAAAGGCCTAAATGGCTTTGAGACACATCCACGGATTATAGTTGCTCGCCGCGTTACATAGATAATGTTTGACGAAGTAGAAAAGATCCAAGCACACAGCCACAAGCTAGAATGGTTCGGTGTGTATTTTGACAAGAGGTTTGACCGGCGAAAGCTTATCCGACTGTTTTTCTTGAAAGATTTCTCTTATTTTCTGATTCATTCTGGTTTTCCAAGCTAGCTCTTTTGAAAAGCGATTCAAACATTTTTTTTGGAAAACACAATGCTACGAATGGCCAAAATGAATGAAAAAGTACCCATTGCCTTAAAAACATTTTTTGAAAATAGATTTTAGGGTTCCGAAAATATTTTGGCCAAAAAGGGGTAGTCCTTTTGAAAGACTTGCTTGAGGACAACTTGAGATCCATTTTTCTTTCATCATCGAGGAATCACTTCGTGACTACCCAAGTCTTTGGGGCTAGTCAAAAATGGGGTGTCCATAGGTGTGTGACGGGTCATTTAGCACACCAAAGATATAGAACTAAACTAAATCTCAATTCTGTAGAATAATGGTAAGTTCAGATATCAATCCAAAAGGACTAAAAGACTATGTTGTTTAAATATTAGAAAATTAATTCTAAATTAATTCGAATCAGATGAATATTTTGATTTTAATCTAAAGTGAACTAAAAAAAATTATTAAATAAAAAGAAAGATTCAGGTGGACTTTAAGTAGAAAATAGTTTGGAGTTTTGAATTCACCTCTAATCTCATAAGTAAGTAAATTAATATATTGAATTTTAGTAAATATGACTCAGATGTGTCATGGCTACATGTCTGATATCATCGTCATAAGAATGAGTATAATCAAATCATGACATGAATTATTTTCATTAGATATGAATTGTCTACACTGAACAAGAGTTGTAGCATGACTTGTCTTCTTTAGGTATGACTCGTCTCACGGTTTGTATATACAAATGAATAAAACAATTCTATAACAATATATTCTCAATCACATAAATCAAATACATTCATTAGATGAAAAATTTACTTGAATAAACAATCTTTAAAAGTTATACAATAATTATCTAAGCCAAATCAAAACTAAAATCACAACACATTAATATAAGTTACTTGATTAGGGTTTTATCTCAATACAGAAAAAGAAGATTAGCCGCTCATGGTTGAAGTGAAGAACCTCTTCTCCTTGCCTCTCTCCACTTTTGTCCAGAATCCCCCCATCACCCTAATGATCAATAGACTTCTGTATTTATAAACATTGGACACATGTAAATAATCCCGAAGAAGCTAGAATTCTCCAAAATAAAAGGGAAATTTGGATAGAATTATTTCTATATTTTTTTTACTCACCTTGCAAACCCATTTTGACCTAGTAAATGTCAAAATTAGAGAATTCTTATTTCATACAAAATTGTAGCCCTTTAAGTTAGATTTCTAAAGCTTCTTGACTCACCTTAATTCGATATCAAATAAGAGATATGCCTAAAATACCAAATGTTATGCATAGCCTTCTAGTGGGATTGTATCAAATCTAACTTTTATTTGTTCAAACTTTATGGATTTGGCTTTTCTTGCTTGATTAATTTATTTAAATTCCTCTAGGTCTTCCCAGTTGAATTGGAGTTTGGTCTCGGATTTCAGAGATGAAATTAAATCCAATTTCTATTCATAAGCATGAGTGACCCGCACAAATACAAACATATTAAAATCATCAAATAACATTGATTAAAGGACCTAACAAATATACTTTAAGGGTTCTAAATGTGTATATTTCGGTAACTACCAGAGTGTGTTTAAATTTTTAAGAATTTTTTTTCTATATTTATTCTTAATGCATGAAAATTTTATTGTAAATAGTTTTGACCAAATTCCGCTATATATTATAAAGAAGAAAAGAAACTGAATATTATATTCATTTCGTTCATTCTGAACATACATCCATACCTCTTATATACACACAAGTGCTATATATCTAAACTATATCTATCTGTCTAACCAACTCATTAACTAACTAACCAACTGTTACAATAAATGTTTACAAGTGTAGATTGTCTACACCTGTTCTTCACCTTTGTTACTGTGTTCCATTAGTTTGATTTAATCTTTTTTAGTATGAATCTCATTAGGGCCCCTCAAGCAAATGGGTGAGGAACGAACCAAGAGCTTGTCTTAAAGGAAAGAAAAGCAAGTAGTAGAGAGAGGTTTGGTGAGGATGTCAACAACTTGATCAAAGGAAGACACATGCTTGACCACAACTAGCTTAGCCATAACCTGATCACGGATAAAGTGATAGTCAATAGCGATATGCTTAGAGTGAGCATAGAACACAGGGTTAGAGGCAAGATAAATTGCAAATAAATTGTCACACCATAACAGAGGAGGAGAGACAGAGGGAACATGAAGCTCACGGAGAAGCATGAGAAGCTAGGTCAATTCAGAAGCAGTCTGAGCAAGGGCATGGTACTCTGCTTTAGTGGAGGATTGAGAGATGGTACACTACTTTTTAGCAGCCTAAGTGATCAAGTTAGGACCTAAAAAAACACAATAACCAGTAGTGGACTTCCTATTAAGGACACTACCAGCCCAATCAGAGTTGGAATAGGCATGAAAAGTCAATGGACTAGGAGTAAAAACCAAACCATAAGATAAGGTGCCCTGAAGATATCGGAGCAGCCGTTTGACAGCATTGAAATGGCCACTGTGGAAGCATGCATGAACTGGTAAGCACAATTAACAACATAAGAGAGGTCAGGCCAAGTAAGAGTAAGGTATTGCAAGGCACCCACTATATTGCGATAGAGAGAGGGCTGGAAAAAAGCAACAGAGGTCTCAGAAGAAGAGCAAGACTTGGTGGCCATAGGAGAATTATAGGCTTTGCAGTTTAACATACCAGCTTTGGCCAGAATATTAGAGGTATATTTGTACTGAGATAGAAAAAGACCAGAAGCAGTGTGATGGATAACAATCCCAAGAAAGTAAGAAAGAGACCCCAGCTTTTTCATAGAGAAAGCTGACTGCATATGCTTGATAAGAGAGGAAATTTGAGAAGAATCATTGCCAGTGATAAGGATATCATCAACATAAACCAGAAGAAGAGTGATAGAGGAACCAGAATGGAGAATAAAAATAGAAGTATTACATTTGCTATTGATAAAGCCACAAGAGAGCAGTAAAGAAGAAAAAGTGGAATACCAAGCGCGAGGGGCTTGCTAAAGGCCATAAAGAGGCCTTTTTAAGTAAACAGCCATGAAAAGGATTAGTAGAATCCTCAAACCTTGGAGGTTAAGTCATAAACACCTCCACGTCCAAGATGCCATGAAGAAATGCATTGGAGATATCTAGCTGGCGTATGGACCAAGCAAAATGAAGAGCCAAACTAAGAAACACCCGAATAGTAGGCTGCTTGGCCACAGGACTGAAGGTTTCACGGAACAAGTCGAGCCTTGTGCCGAGCTATGGACCCATCAGAGTTCTTCTTGATTTGAAAGACCCATTTTGCAACCAATTTGTTGCTTACTAGAAGGAAGAGGCACCAATTGCCAAGTCCGTTGGCGTTAGAGAGCCTAATATTCCTTATTCATGGCCTCAGCCCAAACAGGAGTCTTAATAGCATCTGAGAAGGAATGAGGCTCAATAAGAATAGGATCAAGAGCAGTAAAAGCTAAGAGGGATTGATGAGAGATGGAGGCTTTAGACCTTGTAAGCATGGAATAAGTGTTAATTGGAAGAGAAGAACTAGGAAGAGGTGGTTGAATAGGATAAGAAGTAAGATCAACAGCAAGAGAAGTAATAGGAATAGGGGTTGTAGAAGAGGGAAAATTAGATGTAGATGGTAAAGAATGAGAAATAAGAGAATTAGGAAGTAGATGAGAGGAGGGAGGAAGAGGAGAATTAATAGAAAAGTGAGTTGAACCAGTGGGTGGCCAGAAAAAGGTTTGAAGTTAAGAAAGAGTAGGAGAAGGAATAGAAGTGATAGGATGATCAACCAAAGGAAACACAGATTCATCAAAAATAGCATGTCGAGATAAGTACACTCGGCCGGAGAGAGGATCTAGACATTTATATCCTTTGATAGAAGGATGATAACCAATGAAAATGCTAGGAATGGACCGAGGTTGAAGCTTATGGGCAGTATAAGGTCGAAGCCAAGGGAAACACCTACATTCAAAACACTTAAAAGAAGAAAAATCAAGGATTTTATGATAAAGCATTTCAAAACGAGTAATGTTACGAAGCTTGGAAGAGGGCAGTCGATTAATGAGAAACATAGAGGTAGCAAGATAGTCAAACCAAAAGAAAAAAGGAAGACTAGATTGGTGAAGTAAAGCAATAGGGGTAGTGATGAGATGGCGATGTTTCCTTTCAGCCATGCCATTTTGGGGAGGAGTATGAGGACAAGACATGTGATGCAAAATACCATGAGACTTGAGATAATGTTCAAACTGATGCCCTGTATATTCACCCCACCATCTGTGTGAAACACTTTAAGAGAAGTAGAAAATTGTGTTTCAACAAAAAATTTAAATTCTTTGAATTTGGAGAACATTTCATTTTTAAAAGAAAGAGGATACACCCAAGAGAATTTACTATAATCATCCACAAACAACAAATAAAATTTGAAACCAGAACTAGAGGAGGAAAATGGACCCCAAACATCACCGTAGATGAGGGATAAAAGTGCATTAACAGTGGAATTGGACAAAGTAAATGAAAGTTTGTGATACTTAGCTCTAGCACACTGAGTACAAACATGTTTAGTACAAGACTTATGAACAGGTAAATGAAATTTATTCAAAACAAAATCAAGCTTTTGCGAGAAGGGATGGCCTAACCGTTGATGCCAAGTAGTAGTAGGAATAGATGCAACATATACAGCAGCATGAGCAGATGTAGATGATGATGAAGAAGTAAGAAAAGACAAAGATCTAGACAAGCATGTAGGTAACTGATAAAGACCTTTACTGTAAGAGCCTTTATACAGAGGAATCTTGGAATGTTTGTCTTGTATGACAAAGAAGTATCATCAAATGTGATAGAGCAATTGTTATCAGAAACCAATTGATGAATTGATAAAATATTAGAAGAGATAGATGGAGCATGAAGCATATTACGAAGTTTGAAAGGAAAGGAAGGAGTAGGAAGAATACCTTGGCCTGTATGCATAATAGGAACAGTAGAACCATTACCCACAGTTACATGATCAGATCCATGATACGGATGATACTGCTGAAAATTAAAGAGATCATTGGAAACATGAGTAGTAGCAGTAGAGTCAACAGATCAATTTGCAAGAGGAGAAATAGACGAAGAAGCCATACATGCAGTAGATGGAGAATTGGACTGAGAGTTGGAATTTGGCAGAGAATTGTAAGAAGAATCCATTCGAAACCAATAACTAAGAGCTGTATGATTTGTCTTGCCACAAATTTGACAATAGAGAGTGAAACTAGAACCACCAGAACTAGAGAAGGAAGAAGA
Organism: Camellia lanceoleosa; assembly: GCA_025200525.1. Classification (NCBI taxonomy): domain Eukaryota; kingdom Viridiplantae; phylum Streptophyta; class Magnoliopsida; order Ericales; family Theaceae; genus Camellia; species Camellia lanceoleosa. Next base: position 79,451,710 of record CM045767.1, read on the forward strand.
TGAAGATTGTCTACCGGAATTAGAAAATCGGCCTCGACGATTACTGTGAAATTGACCTCCTCTTGAAGAATTATTTCCTATACAAAACTGATTTTGATTCCCTCGATAGTGAGAAGATGACTGGTTTTGAAACCTAGACTGATTGTTGTGATCTTTTGTGATGGAGTAAGCAATAGTTAGATCAGAACTTGAAGACTTAGTAGTTGAATCAACATGTAAAGCCTTAGAACAGAGTAAAGAAGAGAGTTCTTCCATGGTGATAGGTTCAATTCTTGCATGAACTGTGGTCTTAAGTGCATTAAATTCTGCAGGAAGTCCATTCAAGGTGATAAAAACCAGATCTTCTTCATCAATTGGAGATCCAGAGAGAGATAATTGATCAGAAATAGTTTTGATCTGAAGCAAATATTACTCCATCGATGAAGATTTCTTCGAGAGACTGGTAAGTTTATTCTTTAGTTGGTGAATATGAGACCTAGAGAGAGAAGTAAATCTTCTAGAAATAATAGACCAAACTCCATTGCAAGTGACACATTGAACAACAAATGTGAAAACTGTAGGTGTCAAAGTTACAGTAATGCAACTCAGAAGATGTGAGTCAATCAATTTCCATTGCAAGAATTCTAGATTAGCCACAGTTTTTCCAGATGAATCAAGAATAGTTGTAGATGGAGAAACAACAGATCCATCAACATAGCTCAGAAGATTTGTGGCTTTGAGCATATTCTGAAATTGATTTTTCCATGCAATGAAATTTGTAGTATCTAACTTGACTGTAACAAATGAGTTCAAGTTAGAGATAAGAAGCATAAGATTTGAAGGTAGAGATGAAGATAACTCTGTGGATGATTGCTCGTTGGAGCAACTAGCTCTGATACCATAAAGAAGAAAAAAAATTGAATATTATCTTCATTTCGTTCATTTTGAACATACATCCATACCTCTTATATACACACAAGTGCCATATATCTAAACTATATCTATTTGTCTAACCAACTCATTAACTAACTAACTGTTATAATAACTGTTTATAAGTATAGATTGTCTGCACCTCTTCTTCACCTTTGTTAATGTGTTCCATTAGTTTGATTTGATTTGTTTTAGTATGAATCTCATCATATTATTGCCCTCTCCTTGTGCAAATTATTATTGTGTTGTTGAGCATTTTAATTCAATCAAGTCGTTTGAAATAATCTTTTGACTAGTTTAATCAAATCAACCTTTTAAAATGACTTTTCCCTTTTTATTCAAATGAGGTGGCTTAAAGTAACCATTTATTCAAATTAAATAGTTTAAGATAAGATGAAAGTCAATAAAACATAATTTGTTGTCCACTTTAATTAAATCAAGCCACGTGCAAATGCTTTAAAGTAAGACAAGTTGGGCATTTTATTCAAATCAAACAATTTAAAATAATCAATGGACTCTAACTTAATTGGTTTGTTGGTTGGCCATCAAGTCTCGCTTAACTAAGAGGTCTTAGGTTCATTCCTGAGAATATAATCGGAGGGTAAGATTTTTTTACTAGTTATATGGATGTAAGTTTCATCTTTCTAAAAGTATTGACTTAACAATTAATCACTAATTTTCGTTGATAAGAAAAAAATCAAACGATCTAAAATAACATACACGATAACATATAAAAGTTTTAGATATTAAATTTTTTTGTCTCTAAATATATAAATTTTGTTGCTAAAAATATTTAGTAACTAAGGGGTTGTTTGGGGTGTTTTAAATAATTGCACTTTTTATTTTTTTAGACTAAAAAATTGAAGAAAAAAAATATGGATGTTTGAGCTAACTTTTTGACTTTTTATGAAAAAATGTGTATTAAAAAATTGTATAAATTAGTGTGTAGGGAAAAATTAAGATTGAGAGTTGTGCCGCCGTAATTTTTGACTTTTGATAAATAGTGATAACTTTTTAACTTTTTGAATAACTTTTTAGTTTTTTAACTTTTTTTTTAACTTGCTAAACTTGACCTAATTTTAGTTGTCGAGAGGGGCAGTCACTAAAAAGCTGTCTAGAAAAGTAAAAAATGAAGCTTTTAAAGACAAATTTTAGAAATGTCACTAACAAATGCAGTTTTAGGGACAAAATAACTTGGTTCTAAAAAGTTTTATTTTTCGAGACAAAATTTTTTGTCCCAAAAAGTTTGTAATTCATTATTAAATGTCTAATTTTGTCGGTAAAAATAAAACAACACTACTTTTAGCAATAAAAATATTTTATATCTAAAAAATAATTTTATTCCTAAATTTTTGTGTGTAAAATTTTAATTTCTTGGTCAGTTTCAAGACGTTATTAATTAATAAAGACACGTCATTTCATTTGTGAATTGTGCTGCTGCCTTAAATGCATTCAATGGCTGTTAAATGGGGTGCATGCGTTAAAAGGGCTATGTACCAAAACGTTCCCTACTATTAGTTACTACTACTACTAGTAGTATTGATTAACATAGAATGACAAGTCTCAGCTTCATATTTAGGCAAATCAAAGGATTCATGGGCAGGCAAAGTTGATATTCCTTGGAAATCATGGATGGTGGTAGTGGAGGCGGCCGTGCTCACGGTAAGTTGGTAGAGCCAGAAGGCCGCCAACTACTCGACCATCAAAAGAATTATCACCACCATTACAACCACCGTCATTTCTTTCATAAGATTAACAAGATTGCGTTGTTATTTGGCGTGATTGTTGTTACCTTCTTTGTTTTTTATCGCTCCACCTATCCTTACCTACTTTTCTCCAAGTCTCCTTCATTGGTAAGTTAGTTGTATCTTTTGTTTATGGTTAATCTATTTGGCCTTGTTTGTTTCAAGATTATTTTAGGCCTTGTTTGGGATGTAGAGAATAATCCAAAAAGTCAAAAAGTTACTCAAAAAGTTAAAAAGTTAACACTATTCACCAAAAGTCAACAATTACGGCTGTACAATTCCCAATTCAAATTTCCTCTAAAAACTAATTTTTACAATTTTTTATTACACATTTTTCCATAAAAAGTCAAAAAGTTAACCCAAATATCCATATTTTCAACCTCACTTTTTTAGTCAAAAAAGACAAAAAGTGCACTTATTTAATCTTCCCAAACAAGGCGTTAGTCTGAAAATATTATTATCATATTAGCTTATTCTCATCTTACTTGTAAATTTTAAAATTTGATCTGGTTTTTTAAATTTGTAGGGTCCTGTAGTTACTTAAAAACCGAAACAAAATTTTACATCAAATTTTTTTAAAAAGGGAAGTCATAATAAGAGGAAATATACTGTTGTCTGAAATTGGGTTACTTTTATCTTATTTTGACTTTTTTTTCCTTCAATTTTGACAATTTCAGTATAGGTTCCTGTAGACTTATCAAACCTAAAAATGAAAAGGTAATCAGTCGAATTGAATTTTTTTTTAATAAGATGAAAATAAGTTGATTTTCGTAGGCCAAAATACGAACCAAATTAGACCCAAATTTGACATGTTAGAGCAACTCCAATCATACATTTTCATATTTTACTAATTCAAATATAAAAAAAAAATAAAAATAATTCTCTATTTTGCCTAATTACATTTTAGAAATAGATATATAAGTTCATTTTCTAAACTCATTTTCTAGACTCAATGATGTGTAATGAGATGATTGGTTGATAATTAGAGAAGATAGAAAAAAGAGGTTTGTCATAGATATTCTGAATAATTGTTACATCATTGGGTTTGAAAAGTGAGTCCAATTTTTTGACATAAATAGCAATGTTTTTTCTTTTGTCTATGTATTCTAATGCTACTCTTTATGGAAAAGAAAAAAAAAAAGAAAGTAAAATCAAAGTTGCGTTGGAGCACATAGATAAAAAAAAGAATTAGGAAAAATAAATAATTAGCTTTTTTATATTTTAACTAGTAAAATATGAGGAGTGTGATTGGAGTTGCTCTTAACGCATGAATAATTATGATTTTAAAAAAAAAAAAAAATCAATGATGTGTTTTAAAAACCACATTTTTCGTCTAAATTTTTTATTTCTTTGATCGGCAAAAAAAGAATTTTATTGATGAAATAAACAAGTACCAAGTACTGAGCGAATTACATCAATAAAAAAAAAGGGAGGTGCAAATGCATCACAATAAGTTAAATCATTCCAACGAGTTGGCACCATCTAACTCATCCTATCATTTGCTAGTACCCCTGAGGTGGTAAGAGACCGATGAGAAAGAAACCACCCAACATGATAAAGAAACCATCTAGCTCGTCTATTTTTTTTCATGATAAAATAAAAATATTACGATTATCAGATTAACTTAGTTTTTTTCATCAAAGTTTGTTGGTAGTTTACTTCAATGAATCCTTGATCATGTTTCCTTATGTATACAAATAGAATGAATTACACTTCATAGCCTACATTTGATTAAATTTTCTGTTGATCTCTCATATCCAATTGTAATGATAATTTTTTTATATTTGTAATGTAATCTTTCCATCAATCTGTGTTAAATAATTCGCTTTGGATGGTCTCTCACAATGTAATCTTTCCATCAATCTTGGTCTGTGCTGTTGTTGTCGTGTTGGGTGGTCTCTCTTTTTGTTGGTCTCTCACTAACTCTGGAGGTGCTAGTAAATGATAGGATGAGTTAGATGGTGCCAACCTTGTTAGGATGATTTAGCCCATTATGATGTTTTTGCACCTTCCTTTTCTTTATTGATGTAATTCGCTTTGTACTTTGCACTTGTTTATTCCATCAATAAAATTCTTTTTTTTTGCCAATCAAAAAAAAAAAAAAATGTGTTAAATACATTGATAGAAATGAAATGCGACCTTCACAAGAAATTGTTTTTAGCTAGCCTAGAAAATACAACGAAGAGAAGATAGATAAAATACAGTGATGAAATTACATAAAGAAGAGCGATTTCTCTAGTAATGAAATAAAGAAGAAGAAATTTGGTGTGCAATAGACTGATGGAAGGTTACAGTGTGCAACATGATTGAAAGTGCAAGGAATTAATCATTACAATTGAGAATTGAGGGATTACACTGGGAATTTGGTGTTTAGAGAAGCAAAATGTATTTTTTGTGTTTGTATCAATAAAGATTTCTTATGCGAATCTAAAAAGCAAAAAAACAAACAAAAAGAAGTGTATTCTTTTTTGACAAATACTATTAGCGGTGGTATTTTTGTAACTAAATGTCATTGTAATGAATAATTTGATTAAAAATGCGAACTCCCGAACAAAATGTATATACTTTGTGTGTACATTGTTACTTGGTTCTTTCTTCAATACTCATCATTATTTTATTTTCCATTCATACATAATTTTTTTTTTCCTTAATAATATTTTTAGGACAAGGAGGGAGTAGTTAGATTGAAGGGAATATTGGAAAAAGCGGCAATGGCGGACAAAACAGTGATAATAACAACTGTAAATGGAGCATGGACGGAACCAGGTTCTATATTTGATCTGTTTCTTGAGAGCTTTAGAATAGGGAATCAAACTAGAAGGCTTTTGAATCATTTGGTAGTAATAGCCTTGGACCAAAAGGCATATGATCGTTGCTCAGCTCTACACCTTCATTGTTATGCTCTTAGCACCCACGGCAAGGACTTCTCTGGTGTGGTATACTTTATGAGCACTGGCTACGTGGACATGATGTGGAGAAGAATTGATTTATTACATTCTGTTCTTAAGTTGGGATACAACTTCATTTTCACGGTACACAAGCTCAATCTCTCCTCCTTTAATTTTTATTTTTTCTATTGAAAATTATTGATAGTAGAACATATTGAAATTTCAGCAATCCTATAATATATAAGCACTCACAAATATATATACATAGAGACGGATTTAGGATTTTTCATGTAGTGTCAAACATATATATTCTAACAAAATTTTTAAAAATAAAATATCAATTATAATGTCAATTTTTACTAGTATAAAAAATGAAAATAAGATGAAAATATATATAAATAGCATGTTTTTTGTATCCACATTTAGTTACAAAAAATAACAACTATAAAACAATCTATTTATTAAAGTAAGACATCTTGAATTGCTGTGTTTGACAAGTTTATGCCATTAAAAATGTCTATAATAAAATCGATATTAAATTCTCTTACAATGTTTTTCTCAATGAACGTGATTATGTAATTATCTATACCTTATTCCATTTTTTAAAAACATGAACTTGTAATTAACAATAGTTATACAAAAAACAACTTTTTTTTTTAAAATATTTTTTTGTTTGTTTTTTTAATATTATATTTTGATCCTATTATTTTTATATATATACAGTCATAGTGACTTAAATTTTTTCTAAAAGAAGAAAAACATAGATGGACTGAGTCTCTATAATATGTAAATAATTGTAATCAATACTACTACAATAAATGGCGTTTTTGAATATATAGGGAAATTCTATATACACTTTTGGTTATCACCTTTGCGGTTTTTAGTTATAATGTATTGTGATGTTAGTTATGATATTATTTTAGTTATGATCCAAGAACTCTTTGGATGTACCTTATGTAGTGTTTAATTATAATTTAATTTACTTTTTTTTAAGTTATGAGTCTTATAGTGAGAATCAAGAGTGTGTACCATAGCATTATACATATCAGAAGTGATATATCCCCTTAAAAATGGAGTTCTATACACTTGACAACGAAAAAAAAAAGGACCAAAATATCACATCACATGAGACACAACACTCCTTAAAACTCCACTAGAACTCTTATTTTAGAGCTATAAAACATTTTATATATATATATATAATTGTTATATTGTCTAGTTCAATGTCAGTAACCATCCAATAATAAAATACTATATACAAAGCTAAATTGTACCATCTAAATGAAGTTGTTCTATCCAAATCATCCCACTACTTGACACATCTATATAATGGGATAAATCACGCTTACATAATGTAATGATTGAATGACAATATCATATGCCAATAATGACTTAATATCACAATTGTAATAAATTATTTTTTCCTCATAGTTCCTCTTTGTCAGTTTTACTTGGCTTTTCCCTTTGCTCACTTTAGGAGGCTTTTGTTTTTCTTCTTACCCTTATACAACTCTGTATGTGAAGAGACATATTTTTATACATGCATTAGGACAATTCAAGAGAGTCTTCATAATCAAGAAATTCTAAAAGAATTTAATTCGCTTTGATTCTTACATCACTCTGTGGACTAGATTTCCATTATCATTCTAGAGTCCTCAGATATTTGTAAGCATAAATTAGACTTCATTTTTTGGGATTAAGTTAAAAATACGGTATCCTCTAATGTTTGATTTATAACAAAAGTCAAAAAAATAAAAATAAAAAAATAGCTTCTTATTCCCTCAATTTGCTTCTCTTCCATGGTTCTTAATAGCAGTATCGGGATGCATATCGGTATCAGTATCAATATCGGTAGTTATGTAATGATATCAGGAGTATCGAGCGCTATGTATTGAGAATCAAACAATACGAACGTGAAATTTTGAAAATTATTCACAACTCTCCTAAAATTCAATGATAATTTTTTTTTTGACTAATAAATATCATTCGTCACATTTTGATGAATGTATTGATATATATAATCAATTTTTGCTTCATAAAATAGCCAAAATAAATCAATTAGAAGATAAGTCATCGAGTTTACATGAAATATATACGATATACACATATTGGCAATATGAGTTACCAAAACAAAGTGTCACTTAGATTTCAAAGTCAAACACTAGAGCTCACTTTTTTCTTTTGACATCCAGACCTGCCCCACACCCACCATTATAACTGATGTGGGCAGAGTAAATTTGGAAAAACTTGCAGGCCACCTTAAACCCCGGCTTCCACTTAAATGTAAGGGGATTTGAATCCTTACTAGTAAACCCCTTTTACATAAGTTTTGTCCAAAATTTATTTTGTCCCACATCGAATAACTACACCAAGCTTTGTAGTCAAAAGCTTTTATAAAGAAAGGCCTAAGCGGCCGTAAAGAACACAGAGCCTAAGCTGTATGCGAGCTGGCCCACACTAAAGCCTTGGTTAGGGAAATATTTTTTATTTGTTGAACGTCTAGGCGTAGTAAAATATAGGCTTTTTGTTCTTTTTTACTTGTTAAGCAAGATGAATCGGCCGGTTCGTTTGCGATTTTGGTTCATAGTGGCATACCAGCTAATATGCAAATTAGTTGTGTTTACGATATTGGTTCATAGTGGTATTTTGGTTAATATCCGTATCGGTCTACTGAAAATCTGGTATGAACAGGCTGGATTCAGTTGAGATATTGGTTTTGGTTCATAGTGGTATATTGGCTAGGGATATTGTATCAGTCCTATGCTCTGAGGGATAAACATGTAGATCAGAGGCCTTCAGGGCTTGTGTATGTTGTTAGCATGCCGGATCAGTTGCCAGCACCTTCTGTAATGAGAGATAACAAAAATTTCAACTCTATTGCCAATATGTTGATTGATACCAATGCATCTCATTCATTCATATCATCTTCTTTTGCATCCGCTTTGGATTTGGATTTTGAACTGTTGGAGTCTTCTCTGTTAGTTGAAACACCTATTGGGGGTAGAGTGGCATTGGGTCGAGTATGCCGCTCTTGTAAGATTGAGGTTGCAAATCTTTAGCTCTATTTCAATTTTATTGTTCTTGAAATGCATGCTTTTGACGTAATCTTGGGTATAGATTGGTTGACTCATTATCGGGATTTGATAGACTACCATTGTAGGAGGGTATCATTGTGTACACCATCAGAAGAGTGCTTCTATTTTATGTATGACAGAGGTGGTAGTCTTACTCCTCCGTTGTATGACCTTAAGGGTCAAGGAGAATTGAGTTTTCTTTCTGCTATCTCAATAGCTGATGAGTGTAGTATGATTCGAGATGAATTGTCGAGAGTAGTTTGAGAGTATCCAGATGGTTTTTCATAGGATCTCACAAAGTTGCCACCACATAGAGAGATTGATTTCTCAATTAACTTAGTGCCAGGCATGGCTCTGATTTCTATGACACTATGTAGGTTCATACCAACTAAGTTGTGTGAGTTGACGGTGCAACTTCAGGATTTGTTTGATAAGGGCTTCATTCGTCCTAGTACATCACCTTAGAGAGCACCAACTCTTTTTTCTAAGAAGAAAGACGGCACATTGCGATTGTGCATCGATTATCGAAAGTTGAACTGGGTAACTATTCAGAACAAGTACCCATTATCACGAATAAATGACCGATTCGACCAATTAAAGGGGTCTCATTGTTTTCTAAGATTGATTTGAGATCGGGGTGTCACCAGTTGAGGATGAAGGAGGGGGATGTTTAGAAAACAACATTTCATATGCGGTATGGCCATTATGAGTTCTTAGTAATGCCTTTTAGGTTGACTAACTCACCGGCTTTGTTTATGGACTTGATGAATCGAATCTTTCGTGAGTTCTTAGATCGATTCGTGGTTGTCTTCGTTGACGACATCTTAGTCTACTCACCTCTCAAGAAGGAACATAAGGGACATTTACGGGTTATACCTGAGTTGCTTAGAGCACATCGATTGTATGTTAAGGTTGGGAAATGTGAGTTTTAGCTTAGTGAAGTTAATTTCCTAGTCCATATGGTGTTTGGGAAGGGATGATCATGGATTCCTCTAAGATAGATGTAGTGCAAGATTGGGAACAACTTAAGAACGCCTTTGAAATTCAGAGTTTCTTGGGCTTAGCCGGGTATTACTGACGTTTTGTGAAAGATTTCTCTAGATTGGCCTCACCATTAACTAGATTGATGGGGAAAGGGGCTAGATTTGTGTGCAGTGAGGCTTGCAAAAATTCGTTTCAAGAACTTTAGGTTTGACTCACCACTGCTCCAGTTTTGATTTTCCCGAAAAGGGGTTTGGGTTACTCGATTTATTGTGATGCGACTTGAGAAGGTTTGCATTGTGTGTTGATACAATAAGGGAAAGTGGTAGCATACGGTTCATGGTAGTTGAAGACACATAAGAGAAACTATCCCACTCACGACCTAGAGTTAGCAGCGGTGATTTTTGCCTTAAAAATCTGGAGGCGTTACCTTTACGGGGAGAGATTTGAGGTGTTTTTCGATCACAAGAGTTTGAAGTATTTGTTTTCACAGAAGGACTTAAATTTGAGGTAAAGGAGATGGATGGAGTTTATGGAGGATTACGATTTCGAGTTGTATTATCATTCGGGAAAGGCCAATGTAGTGGCTGATGCTTTGAGTAAGAAATCCGTAAGCAGTGCAGTTAATATCTCCATCCAGCAATGGGAGATGTTGGGTGCTGTTGGTGAGTTGGACTTGTACCTGGGCGAATTTGTTGAGTTGGCCACCTTATTTACTACAATTGCACAACCTACCTTAATTAGCCGCGCCATAGAGGCATAACAAGGTAATCTTGAAGTAGAGGCTATCTGACAGAAGGTATCTAGTGGGAAGGTAGAACAAGGCTTGAATGTTTACTCTGATTTGAGTGTAAGATATCTAGAACGACTTTATGTATTTGAATCTTGTAGGGAGGAGGTACTCCAAGAGTTCCATCATTCATGCCTTGCGGTGCACTCGAGAGGCACAAAGATGTATCGTAACCTTAGTCACTAGTTTTGGTTGAGGGGGATGAAGAAAGATGTAGCCTTGTTTGTTTTGATATGCCTTACTTGTCAACAAATGAATGTTGAGCATCAGAGACTAGTAGGTTTGTTGCAACCCTTACCTATAGCTAAGTGGAAGTAAGAGTATGTCACGATGGATTTTGTTATGGGTCTTCCCAGGACTCAACGGGGTAATGACGTTATATGGGTAGTAGTTCATCGGTTAATCAAATCTACCCGTTTTATACTTATGCCCATGAGTGACTCGGTAGACTACCTTGTCGATCTGTATGTTAGAGATATAGTGCAACTTCATGGGGCTCTAGTGACTATTATCTCAGATGGGGATCTACGTTTTACTGCTCAGTTATGGCAGAGCCTATAGGGCCTTGAGCACTAAGTTGACCTTTAGTACCATCTATCATCGTAATATTGACGGGCAGTCCAAGCGCACCATTCAAATATTAGAAGACATGCTTCGGGCTTATGTTCTCGATTTTAAGGAGTCGTGGGAAAGATACTTGCCTTTGGTGGAATTTGCCTACACTAATAGTTTTTAGACGAGTACTGGTATGGCACCTTTTGAGGCCTTGTATGGCTGACCATGTAGATCTCATATGTGTTAGGCTGAGGTGGGTGATACACCTATGTTGGGCCTGGAGTTAGTCTGGGAAACTATGGAGAAGATTGTGCTTATTCGTAAGAGATTGGTTTCGGCTTAGAGTCGCCAAAAGAGCAATGCTGACCATAGGAGGAGGCCTTTGTCTTTTGAGGTGGTAGATCATGTGTTTCTGAAAATATTGTCGAGACGGGGTTTGATGAGTCTTGGAAAGAGCAAAAAATTGTCTTCTAGATTTATTGGGCCTTCTGAGATTCTAGAGCGAATTAGGGAGGTAGCTTATCGTTTGGCCTTACTGCCCTAACTTTCCAAGGTTCATGATGTGTTTCATATTTGTGTGCTCTAGAAGTACGAGCCCAATCCTTCACACGTGTTGGATTGAACCGAGTTACAGGTAGATGAGGATGTCTCATATAAAGAGAGGCCAGTTCAGGTGTTAGATACCCGATATCTAGTCTTGAGGAGCAAGACCATCCCATTGGTTAAGGTGTTGTGACAACATCATGGAGTCAAGGAGGCAACTTGGAAGTGTGAGGTAGAAGTTCGTGAGAAGTATTCGGACCTATTTGTTGATATTTGAAACTTGTATTGAAAATCTTGTTCACATTGTAATATGTATACATTGTAAATGTTTTGGGAACTTGAATCGTAATATTTTATGTTAAAGGAGTTAGTTTTATCATTATTACTAATGTGGATGGTTAATGGAATTAAAATATGATGGTTATTGCTTTGATTTAAATTTCAGAGACAAAATTTCATAAGACGGAAAGATTATAACGGTTTTGGTTTAGACCTGACCTATTCCGTGCTCTTAGATGTGGGATTCTGTGTCTTTAACTATTATATATGTCCTTTATCGTCTTGTTGGTAGTTAAGTTTGGTTGTTGGTTGTGTTTGAAATAGGTTGGGAGTTAGTTTTTCAAAAGTGTTGTTGTCCAGTGTTCTTTTTGTTCGCTTGAGTGGTGTACTGGTCGCTCGAGCGGTCTTTGAGATTTCTCAGTACTTTTGTAGGTCTACAAAACTTCTAGGAGTAAGGTGATCTTCACTTCGCTCAAGTTGTACTTGTTGTGCTCAAGCGGTTTCTGCTGTCTGCAAAACTTTTAGGAGGGGGTCATTGCGCACTCGAGCGGTGTTTTGGTCGCTTGAGCGGTCTTACTTAGTGTGTCTTATGCTCGAGCGGTATTTTTGTCGCTTGAGCAGTCTATGCGTATATTAGTTTAGGAAAGGGGATTTTTGAATCGCTTTTTCATTTATCTCTCTCTCTAAAACATTGCAAAACCCTAATTTCTTCACTATCTCTCTCTAGTTCTTGCTTAAAACCCTCCCATACATCCTTATTCATTGATTTTACCACAATTGTGCTCTGGAGTGAAACATAGAGCTCGTCGAGGAGGTCAATCTAATCAGAATAGATTTCATTTTCGGCTCTGCCAAACTTCAAAACTTGCTCTTTTCTTCTTCTAAACTTGAGGTAGGGATTTCTTCAACCTTCTAGCATGATTCTTAACTTAGTTATGTGTTCCTTGACTAGTATTTAGATTTGAAAATGGAAATTTTGATTTAGGGTTTAGATTTTGAAAAGTGAAAGAAGGGTTTTTGATTGGATTCTTGAGAGGGGTTCTGGGTATGTGTTTATTGTTGAGTTATGTTGAAAGGTTGGAAATATCTTCTTTAAAAATGTTTTTCAAAGAAAAAGGTGTGTGATTTCAAAATCATAAATGTTTGATTTATGAAAGAAAAAAGAATGTTGTTGGGTTTTTGAAAGGATGAAATGAACGTATATGTTGATAATGAGGGTGGAGTTGGATATATATCTCTCCCATTTTGAAGAATTATGAGATTATAGTTGTTGTTAGAAAATTATTAGTTGATTAGAAATATCTGTTATGGGCTATCGGTGGAGGATAGTTTTGATTATTGTAGAAATTGTATGAGGATTAGGTTAATTGAAACTAGTTACTCATACATCTTGCATTGAGCATCGTTTCATACTTAAACATTGAAAATGTATTAGTTTGGGGGAAAAAAAAAAGGGTGTATACCTTGGTGAATCTGGTTAGCGAGTGTGGTCGTAGTTATTTTGTTGGCCTGTATGTCTTTAGTGAAAGTCCAAAAATCCGCGCAATTAGGTGCTGATCCTTCTAGTTATTAGTAGTGTAGGCCAACAAACTCATATAAGAAATGAGTGTAAAAATCAAATGAATATTGGTGGATGTATGCCAAGAAGAAATGCACATCCAAGTCGACATCAGTAGAGTGTGAATAGAACTCATGAACCATCGCTTTGCAAGTCGGTTTGGCCCCAGTCAAGATACCAAGCCAATCCCATGTGCAAAAAATCTTAGGCATCGTAGTAGTGGAGAGGGTGCCTAATGTAAGCATAATCGGCTTGGGCAAGTGCAATTGACTTAAAGTTTCATATTTCATTAACAGACAAATCAAATAGACAAGACAATAATTAATAGTCAAATAGCCTTTTATCTAATAGCCTACTAGATCCACCATATGACTTGCATGAATCTTTATTTCGATTCCTACATAAGCTAGGTGACCAAAAACCAAAAGTTTCAAAATTGAAGTTGTCACTTAGTCTAGGGTCCAAGAACTGATATTGACTTGAACCCTTAAGAAAAAGTTTTTTGTATCCAATGAACTTGCTCGAGAGCTTAGGTATGACATGGGATGATTTTACGTATCCATCTTGTCTGACACAAGGTGAGCCTCTACTCATCATCTCCTTGATTCATAGTTTTAAATTTGAAAAGTAGAATGAATTATGACAAATTATACAACACTAAGATAACCTGATTAGGGGAATAGGTCAATCCAAGAGGATACCTTCTTTGAAAGGAGAGTTTTGTAATTATTTGAGAAAAATTGTTCTAGTGAAAATTTAGATTTTATGAAAATGTCCAATTTTTTGAAAAAGAGAGGAGTTCGATTTAATTTTGAAAAATTAGGTCAAAACTCCAATCAAACCTATTTTAGCAATTATCTCATTGCTCCCCATAAAACACATAAAAATGAAACTTCATCCACAGAATGAGAGAAAAAAGATAAGGGAAAACAAAGGGGTAAAACATCTATACAAATAAACCATCGACGGAATAAAGGCTTAAAAGGAAGCGAGAAACTAGGATGAAGAGAGCTTACAACAAGTTTATTATTAAATAAAAACCCAAGAAATCATACTTTATGTTTGTTTAAGGGAAATAATACAACTATCATGACCCCATCCCACCACAAACAGGATGGTAGCTATGACTGGCCAGTAGTGTCCGACTACCAAAGGCCTGGCAAAACAAGGCAAGACTGAACTATAACCTTGGGGCTTATGCGGAATAACTTGTTCATTATATTAATCCAAAATCCATTCAGAGCATGTGCATAAGTTAGATGAAAACAAAAACAAGCATACTTCTTATTTATTTATCTTGGTAATTGCATGTCCAAACAAGAAAACAAAAGATTACAACATTAAAAGGCGTCCTTACAAAAACCAAAACATATGAACAAGTCTCTTGTCTCAAGGTTACATTTTCCAAAAGAAACAAAGAAACGAAAAAGGTTCTAGTGTGACTCATTCTCATGTCCCTGCTCTTCATCTTCACCTATATATATATATATATATATAAGGGAGAGAGGTAAGCCATTGCCTAATAAATAGTAATAAAGTGTGGTGGTAAATAAATGTACATTAAAAGCTTTAAATACCTTTCAAAATAATCTAAGTTTGAACAAGACAAAACATAGCTTGGCTTGCGAACAAAATACAAAATGATGAGCATTTCACGGATTACAAGGTGCTTAACTGTCCCGAGTACCTGCTAAACATAACAAGATGAGCTTTGCCATAATACATGATTGGATAATCCCCAAATTATGGGACATGATCCAAGAATGCCATCTAAGTACATGATAAAAGAGTATAAGTGTTCATTCATGACAAGATATGTCAAGTTTGTAAACATAATCAAGGTTTGTATTGAAAACATGTTTAATTAAATATAGCGTTACTAAATTACTGCTCACAAATAGCTTGGTTTGACAAGAGGTTTCTTCCCTCCAAAGCTTGCTTTACATCAAACAATAACATAACATTGAAGTACAAACCTAACTCAAATAAGCTTAACAAACTGAATGCTTAATGTTTCCTTAAAATTTTTGAAGTGTTTATTATTGTTCTAGATCTAGTTCAAGCTTTAACTAAGTATCAAATGCATAAAAGAGGTGTTCCATGCGATTAGGGTCTTTGTTACAAAAATCAGATAAAAATAGGTATTTTCGCATGTGCGAAAAACAGGGCCGCACATGCAGTTGACCACGGCATGTGCCCCAACGTGCATACAATTATTTCAGTCATGCGCTAGGGTCGAAGGTAGCTGGCTGCACGTGCGAGAATGGCTCTCGCACGTATGGAAATGGCTGTTCGAATGAGATAGATTTAGGTCATAAATGGTTTGTCTTCTTCCTTTTTCCCCTTTCTTTCTAGGGTTCATAGACATGAATTTTAGCTTCCAAACTACTTGAAAATCATAAGAAAAGATGCATCCTAATTTCTTTTAAAAACAAAATACGATAACAAAAACTAAATCTTCAAGTTTCTATCTTTTGATTCCTTTCATTTTACCTCCAAACCTCTTCTTTCACACATGGATTCAAGTATGCAAAACTCTTAGAAATGCTACAAACATGTGAACATAAGAACCTAGTTACATCAAATTCATCAAATCTTTAATCAAAGTGGTGAAATCCTACGCTATTTATCTAATTTTCCACCATAACCTATCCTTTTTCATTCTTGCTCCATTTATTCCTTTCTAAACCAAATCAATCATAGTTTCTTCTTGATTTTAGAGGTTTGGGATGATAACTACAAGCTTTTGGGTAGAAACCTTACCTTAGATTGATTAGGTATTGAGGTTTGGTTAGATCTCCTTTGAGTTCTTCCTTTTCCTCTTATTTCTTTCTTCATACTTTCCTTCTCCTTTTCTCTAGCTTCTTCTAAATTTCTCCAATAAATTTCCTTTGGCTTGTTTGGTTTTGATAAGTTAGACTTAAGGTTTTATTTGGGTGTGGTTGGGCAAAAGTTGCAACAGCATTAATCTTGGTTACTTAATTTAGCTAATCTAGGTGAGAACTAATTAATCAAGGTTTATACACTTAATCTTATTTAAGTTAATTATTCCTAATTAAGATTCACTAATCATATTTAATTACTACTAATCCTAATTAGAAAAATAGCAAATAGCATAAAATGGAACAGCACATCAGACCAATGTCCTTAGGCTCCTCAATTAAGGCTAAAGCATTTATTATGGTTCTCAAATCGAGTTCTAAGTTATCCCCTAACTTGAAACATAGAACAAGGAATTCTCTAAACTTAAGGTTTCAAACTAACTCCTCATTCTCTTATAATTCCTATCAAGTCCTAGTTCAAACAAGTAACATTTAACATAATTTAAAATACATGAATGTTATGATATGCAATATGCATGAAAGGTTGGTTGTCACAATAACTACATCAATAGTGACGTAATCATGTTATCGATTCAACCTAGTACAATACACACTAGAAAATCAATGGTGATTTGATCTCAGACATTATAACAAATAGAAATTAGTAAGTCAATCATGTTGTGATAGCAAGAGCAAGTAAAAAATCAAAGAAAACCAAACTAAAAGAAAATACTAACTGTCACGACCCATACCCGCTCCTAGAGGTTTAGGGCGTAATCGGCCAGTAATCTCAGATTACCTGACC
Organism: Camellia lanceoleosa; assembly: GCA_025200525.1. Lineage (NCBI taxonomy): Eukaryota > Viridiplantae > Streptophyta > Magnoliopsida > Ericales > Theaceae > Camellia > Camellia lanceoleosa. The sequence goes on from CM045767.1 coordinate 79,468,659, forward strand.
TCAAAGAAAGAATTAACAGAACATATAATTAATATACAGGGCTTGAAGCAGAAGCAATCTATAACCTTTGTTCATTGAGCTATGCATACGTGCTATGAATAGAAACGCACACAATATTACACCTCACACCATAGTATTTACAAACATTCATTATATATAGATACATAACCCAAGATTAAAGATTTATAACATAACAAACTGTACAAAACCAAATCTTCTTGAGCTTGACCAAAATAAAAGCTAAAGCCTCAAAGCGGAGGCGTATCCCAGGTGGCATTACAAAAGGCCTGACTCCAAAGTAAGCTCTAATGTCGAACGTCCCAATACTCACCGACATACATATGTATAAACAGAGTGAGCTGGAAGCTCAAGGAGTAATCTCAATGTAAGGGGTTAAAATGAATGAGTTTTATAACTTATCAAAATGATATTAAGTTCTTGACATAATTGAAGATTGTTTCGAAAACACACAATAACAAATACAGCTTATCAAACCTTTCACAACTTAACAAATAGCGAAATGCCTATAGGCCTTATTCAACTTGTCGAAATACCATACGAAACATTCATATAGAATGACTTCATTTGGAACACCCGTATTTGTGACTCATATGAAACATTACTTAGATGGCTTATATGGAACATCGCATTGATGGCTCATACAAAACATCACATTTGATGCCTTATACAGAATGCGGAACATCACTTAGATGACTTATACAGAATGCAGAACATCACTTAGATGACTTATACATATTGAGCTCATTCAGAACATCTTTTACGTGTAGATATCATACAGAATGATTACTATCGAAATCATGCAAAACAATCATTAAAGATCGACATCATATAGAACGTTTACTACGATTCAATAACTTATACAGAACGTCATTTACAAGTCAAAAACAAAATAGTAGTTTTCGTATAATCATATCACATTTCATAAATGTTGTTCAAAGGGAAACTCATTCATTGTTTAGCAAATCTTATTTTCAAAAAACTTATCACATTGTACACGATTCAGAGTTCTAAAGCATAACTTGATGTCTCAAAGTACTTATTCAAAATTCTTGTCATATCTCATATCTTGTACCGAGTATAGGTTTCATAAGTTATCGTATAGGAAAACTAATGTCAATGTAGTTCATACAAAAATACTGTTACAAAGATATTACTCACCTTGATTAATCCGATGGTTCTTTTCAATGTTCGAACCTATACATTACGCATAACCATACACACATATTGAAACTCAATGTTCAAACCGAATGAATCTTTCTTCTCTATGGTAATCATTTACTTAGGTTGTTTCTTAGCTTATTAATCCTTAATAAGTCACAATTCACGCCCAAGAATGCTCGGAAAGAGATAGGAACGAAGATATGAACTCAAAACATTTTATGAAAACATGTTGAAAATAAGCTGGTGGCTAGAACCAACTTTTGGTTGCTAGGGCCATCTTAATACATATGCTTAGTTAGGTCAAGCCACCACTTGATTGCTCGAACCAACTACGAAGATTGCAAAAGTACTAGGAGCTTGTAATGTTTGGTCGAGCCATTAGTTGGTCACTCGAGTGGTCTACAGAATTTTTGGGTTTTCCAGAACAAAATTTGAGCTCCAAAAATGCATTATAACATGTAGAAGCTTGCATGGCTATTCCAAACTCATGAAAACACTTTGATAATTATAAAAACATTTTAGAAAATCAAACACATGATCTTTCATAAATCATTTGCTCAAAATCTCATGAATTCACTAAAATTGAATTCAAACCTTCATTCATGTAAGGATTAATTTCAAAATTCATGGCTTTCCAAACATAAATTAAGCTTTGAAAACTCAAGAAACAATGATGCATGTAAAAAATAACTTCCAATTTCATCATGGATCATCAAATTCATGATAAAATTCTACATATTCATTCATGGATGTAAAGTTACAACACTTTCTTGACATCCTCTAACAAAATACATGCAAATGATCATGTTAATTCCATGAACTTGACTCCAAAACACATTATCTTCAAGAATTGAGGGTTAAATTTTTACTTAGAGCCTTCAAACACACTAATTCTTGCACAATCTTGACCAACTCTATTTAATTCTCCAAGTTTCTCTTCAATCTCCCCCCCTCTCTCTCTAGAATGAGAGTTCTCTGTCTCTGTTTCTCTCTCTCTCTCTAAGATGAAATCTTAGAATTTTGCGTTGAAATTGAAGAAGTTGAGCTCAAAATGAGCTTAAGGCTCTCACAAAACACACACACACACACACACACACACACACACACACGCACACACACATACACACACACATATATATATAGTTATATTGGCTTAATATATTAATTAGAATATTAGGCTAATCAAACACAACTTAATTAATCAAATTGAATCACTTTTTAATCCAACTTACCAAATGGATCTAAAAATTCCAATTAGTCCATTCATGTAACCAATTTCAGTTTCTGAAATCATTTAAGCCATCAATTTTGATTTCTAAACAGAAATCATAACAGATAGTTTTCAAATTAAACAGATATACACAAATTAATCACATGGCACATATCACAATTAAAACTTAACACATAATTAAATAAATATCATGATATGCGTTTTGGGGTCATCATAACTGACAATGCTAAGTAATTGATTGGCTAACCCATATGCAACGAAGCCCACAATGGTTTGATCACATATGGGTTTATATGCCCATATGAGTAGAACAAAAATAACAAGAAGATATTAAACCAAAATCAAAGGCCAAACTAAGAACTTAGATTAGAAAAGAAAATAGAAAAGCAATAAAACCTACTAATTTCAAGAAGAAACCATCACGGGAAATGTCTTGTTGCCCTTAGGATTTCTTTATTCAAAAAGGAACTCCTAATATACCTTTGGATGAATGCACCCAAGATGAACTTGACATAGAAACTTTAAACTAAAATGGCCAAGTCTTGCAGAAGAGTGCAAAACTGCCTTTTGGATTCTTTCATAGAGAGAGCTTCCTTGAGTCAAATCTTGGATGACTCGAATTAAAAATATTGGAGGTAAAGAGGGGGTTTATATAGGCTCTAGAAAATAGGTGTAAGGGCTAAATAATCGATTGGGATTTACAAAAATCGAATAAGATAAGATCGAATAAAATAGGTGTGGTTACGTTGAAAATGGGAAAACAAAGCACTACGTAGAAAAATTCACCTACAAAGTTGATCTAGCCCTCTAAGACAGCTGTTCAGCTCTCCTTAGGTGTGGAAAACCGCTTGTATAGCTGATTCAGCCACTTGGGCTTGGGTGTGCGCTATTTTATATTTTCTTTAGGATTTGTAAACTTTCAAAACATGGATCTTAGGCTTAGGCATCCAAAATATTTTTAAGATACTTTTATTTTGTAAGTAAATAAGCCCAGTTCAAAATAAAAATGGCCCGGTTCTAGTCCAATCTATAGCCTTTGTGAAAAGACCATTTTGCCATAGCATGTCAAAAATTAATGAGCAATTGTAAAATGGCTACCAAATCTTTGTTTTCAAATGAAATCAAGTGAATCTTATATCGTTGGAAAGAGTTTTGAAAATACTACACATGAAGATCAACCATGTTTGGAAACTCAATTTATTTATTTATTTATTTTTTACATTAAATGTGACATTAGATAAAATCCTTTCTTAAATTTGTAAGTGTAAGTGTAATTGGCTTCTAACTTTCATATTTTATTAACCCACAAGTGGAAGGAACAAACCAATGATTAATAGTCAAAGAGGAGTTTAATTTAATTATAAAAAAAGTATGTTAAGAACTCCAGTTAAACATGTTGATGAGTTGTCTCAATATTCCCCACAAAACACATAAAAAGTGAAAAATCTATCCATAGAATGAGAGAAAGAAGAATAAGGGGAAAAAAGGGAGGTAAACATTCATCCACAAGAAAAGGAACAAGAAAATGAAAACTAATCTATAATAAGCAACTGATTGGCTAACCCATATGCAACCAAACCAACAATGGCGTGATCACATATGAGTTCATATGCCCATATGAACATAATAGAAATAAGAACAAGATATGAAACTAAAATCAAAACCCTAACTAAGAAATAGAAAAGAAAACAAAAAATCAATTGTCACGACCTAAACCTGCCCCTAGATGTTTGGATCTTAACCAGCCAGTAATCATGTTATTTACGGCCTCAGACAGAAATCAAACCATATTTAATTATACGGGGCCAGAAGCAGAAGCATAATTTTAAAATTTATCCAATGAGTTTGTGTGTAAATGGCATGAACAAAAACATTTGGTACAGTAATAACTTACACCCATACATATATAAAGATTTCACATGTCCAAGATTATTCACAAGATCATTATCATACAAAACCCAAAACTTAAGTACAGACATGGTCAAACATGACCAACAAAAGAAAACCAAAAAGATCAAAAGACAAAAGCCTCGTTCGTGAGGCATTCCTTGGCTAACTCCACAAGACTCGATAAGTTTCACAGTCTCACTGGGCTGGACATCCCACTGGTCATCTACATACATATATATAACAGAGTGAGTGAGAGCCCATTAAATAACATCAAAGTAAAGAGGTTATCTGAATGAGACCTAGTACTTGAATAAAATCATTCAGATATTAATTTCATATCATAGTGGGATAACCTTGGGTCCAATACATGATAGCACGACCTCGGGTCCAACATAAACAGAGACATAGAACAGAACAGATCATACTTGTTAGAATGACCTCGGGTCTAATCAATACAGTTGTATAATGACCATTGGGTCAACACATAGCATATATTTAGACTTATCAGATACACAAAAAATCAAAAAATTGAAACGACCTTAGGTCCATCTTATCAGATATACAGAACAACCTTTAGTCCATTTCAATTGTACAAAGCAACCTTCGGTCCATCATATGCTTTATGTTTGTCAATCACATTTATAGATCGTTTATGAATCAAATAGATAGAAGGCTCATTGTAGACGTCCCCCGAACGTCCCGGGAGGATGACTCCCGTTCTGTTCACATTGGGTTCACTACAGTTCAAAGGACTCAATTTGTCACGGTTCTAAATCTGAACTAAAGAGTCCAACTCTGGCAAATCGTTTTGAAGAAAAACAGATTTTGAAAAGAAGTGCCAAACATGGACTGCTTTGCCAGATACAGAGTCGCCACCTAAATATTTTTTAAATGGAAAATTTAGGAAACCCTGACTCGGTGCCAAAGGCCACGTGTCCGTCATCACCAAAGTTGTCTTGGCTCGGGAGCTTGGGTACGATCGGGGAAGGTCAGCTATGAGCACCCCCTTTCGCCCGGTCCGAAGACCGGCCTCTACTAACCGTGATATTCGATTTTGAAAACATTACATGCTCTTATTCCAATTTATTAGCCTAGAATTACTATGTTATGAGCACAGCAAACAAGTATAGACTAGATCGCCTAATTTGGAAACAAACATTGCATATCCGTTCATTTTGAAAATGCTTTGGAATTTGCTACTCGCAAGTAGGCTAAAACACGGATTTCAATGACTTTTCCCAACTCAAGCAATCCAACCTCCACCCACAGGCATTCAAACAGTTATATCACATAAGCACTTAGCCTCATGGTAGTCATGCTATTACGGCAACACTCACACACATGTGATATGCTAAAGCATAAAAGCTCACCTAGTACTCCAAGTCAAAACAGAAGCTCATTAGAAATCCATGTATGGACCTAAGCATACTGAAATGTCTAATGCAACACATGCAAAGATGTAATCTAGGCAGGCTTGGCTATCCTAATCATGGCATGTGAAGTGCTACAAGTAACACGTATTCAATTTGGAAATTGAAATACAATGCAGTTTGTATGATGTACCGAGCCCGGTGCATGTTAGACAAATGTATGGATGCACGCATGCTATCATAAGGTATGCTAAATTAAATATGCCTTAATCTACCATCATAAGCAGGTAAATAAAAGGGAAGAAAGAAGTGAGGGTTGGAAGACATGCACACCACTCACACACACTTATTACAGATTCGCCCTCGCTCGGAGGGACCAAAATAATAATACAGTCCAAGAAAAATAAACGAATAAATTATTACAAGACCTCTAATCTAATTAAATTAAATGCAAAGAAGAGATGGCCACAGCCTCTGCCTCGGGATGCGCGAATGATGTATGCTCGAATCTGACTTGCCCAGAAATCCGCATCATGCCACTGTTACCTCTGTTTCACTGTCCTGCTTCTCTGGAAAATTGCAAAAGTCCTGGAACAGGCTCCCTGAATCCTAAGGATCATCACCGGCTGGATAGAATGTCCACCGGCCGTGTATAAAGTCCACCGGCTGGAAATGAAGCTATCGACAATAAATACATTGCCGGTCGGCACTCTATACTGCCGGTCGGCACAAAATTCCTGCAGAAGACAGTTTTGACAGCAACAGCAGACCAGCAGTGCAAGGCATAGAATTTCTAGGCAAATGTATGCATGGACACACTCCCTATCATGTAATGGACTCAAGGGAGCATGGCCCTCGACCCTCGGGCCATCAATCACGCATTTCAATGCATGATGGCCCGAAAGCCAAGTTAGCAACTTTGATATCGAATGGAATGCAAGCACAAAACAAATCAAAGGGCCCCAACCCCTATCATGATTGGTCAGGAGGCAAGGGATGCATGCTCAATGAAATGCAACCTAGGCATGGCGGCTAAGTATGCAACATGAACATGCAAATGAGCAATGTATGCTAGGCTCGCAACCTAAACATGTAAACAAACATGGCATGCAACAACATGCAACGATGGACTTAAACTAACATGGATAACTCGCAAGCATGCCAAAATCAGCGGCCACGAGATGAAAATGAGATGCCTCAAAATGCGTGCACACGGGCACGCAAACCGAGAAAATGGCATACGCAATGCAATATGGACTTACACTAACATGAGAGAGGCTCAGCCACACCCACATAAGAGGCCGTTAGATGAAAATGAGATGCCTCGAAATGCATGCACACGGGCACGCAAACCGAGGACTGCGCCTACGGCACGAAATGGCACTCTAATGAGACATGGCATAACATGGAATATGGCATACAAAACATGCAAATTTCAGCAGAAAAATGAGGGGCAAAACAGCCCCGAAACATGGCGAAATGGAACCAAATGCATGGAATCGCTCCCGAAATGCAAAACTAGGTACATGAAATGGCTTATGGCTATATCAAATATGCAAGATATGAACATGAAGTATGAAGACAGAAGCTAGACAGCCCCAAAATAAGCATGTTCATAGTACAAAGCATGGCAAGACAGTAAGCACAAGTGGGACTAACATGGCATGCAAAAATGGCTCCTCAAGGGAGGCAATGAGGCAAGTGATAGATGCAATGCTCAAACAGAAAAATGTCCTTCTACAACACTGAAGAGGGACCAAAAATATGAATATTTACAGTAGATGAATAGTCCCAAAACAGTATACACACATGCTCAAAATGCAATGCAAGATTAAGGCCCACAAAGGGGTATAACATGAAGTACCAAAAGGATGCACCAAACAGCCAAATACCCTTCATGAGACATGTAGAGGGGGTCAAACTAAGATCCTTTTCAGGCCTGTCGAAGACCCAAAAAAAGAAGCATGGTAGGCTAAAAAGACATGCAAAAAAAAGGGACCAAAGAGGGGTAATGAAGCAAGTCATACATGGGGTCCCAAACAAGGTTGAGCCCTTCTTCAATGTTGAAGAAGGGCTCAAAAAAAGCCTCTTTACAGTTTACATCGAAGCCCAAAAATACTTGTAAATAGGGCTAAAGAATGAAGCTAAAAAATGCAAGTTTAAGGGAAATGGATGCTTACCCTTGAAGAACAGCAAACCAGCACCTCTTGGACCAAGTTTAGGTGCTCCTAAGCTCTGAAGAACAGCCTCAAGCTACTGGAATGGAGTAAGGATGCCTTGTGCTATGAGTTGATGAAGAAATGGCCCAAGAACAAAGGGTGTTTGGAGGCTTGGAGAAGATAGATATAGAGGGTGTATGTATCTAACTCCAGCTGGTTTTTCTAACCTAGCATAAGGAAGAGGAGATCTCCATTTATAGAGCCAAAGGAGCAAGACTTCTCTTAGAAGCTTCAAAACCAAGAGCCAAGATCCTCCATACACGTGTATGGAGGATCCAGTTTGTGCCCTCCACCTGGCACAGCTGGTCTCCATTCAATCTGTAGAATACACCGGAAGGTTGTCGGCTAGCAAAAATGGTCAATCGGCACTCTTTTCTGGCCGGTCGGCAGGAAAAATCTGCTCTGCAGGTCCAACTTCAAACAGGCATAACTTCTTCATATGAACTCCTTTTTAGGTAATTCTTGTGTCAAAATTGAAGCCCCAGAAGTAAGCTTTCCAATGCCGCAAACCTTGCATTAAAATGCCTCCTGTGGAGAAAGTTATGCTTGTTTTGGTGAAGGTTGCTCAGTTTCGGTCCAACCGGGATGATGCCCAACTTCAACCAATCATATCTCCGCCATCCGGACTCGGGTTTAAGAGATTCTTGTATGAAAAATGAAGCCCCGGAAGTCTTCTTTCCAATGGTGGTAGCCTCATAACTTAAATCCAAGTGTATAGACAAATAAGCTCGATTTAGCGAGGACTGCTCATCCCTCTCTTAGCGATTCTTGCCTATCTTCTTCTCCAACTTGGTTTCTCCCCTCTTCTCCTCTTTTCTTCAACTTCAAACCCCTAAGTAAGGTGTTTTGAAAGATTTTTCAAATATTTCATCTCTCTTTCATTCATCTCCACTTTGTCCTTGCTCGGTTTACCGAAAAGCGCAACATTTACCGAAATGTGAGCGTCGGAACATCGTGGGAATTTTATTTCAAAAAAAAATGTTTTGAAAGAGAGGTTTTTAAAGTCTAAAAACCATCCAAAATAATTGTGGTCCAAAATGGGGTGTGAAGTTGAGATTTGCCTATCTCCTTGCCGAAGAAATTGAACCTGTGCCCTGCACATCTCTCAACACCGAGCAAACCATCAGTAATGCCCAAGTCTTGAGGGCGGTCAAAAATGGGGTGTCTACAGTTGCCCCTCTTTGACAGAACTCGAAAGTCATAACAATGACGGGAGTGAATGTCAAAGCCCAGAGACGACCCATTTTTGATAGGGCCGAAGACTTGGACAAACAAACAAAATATAGATAGATAAATGATTGTGCCCGCAGGCTGCCTACGTATCCCTTTGCAAGGAATCAAACCAGCGTAGTTCAGGGGCAGGATGCAAACGATATGCAGGAAGACTTTGATAATTGGACTTACACGCTACACGAAGTCGATTTGTATGCAAAACAATGTAATGTACTGACAAGTATAGGTAGGGTATGCAAGATAGCGCGAATGAAATGCTAAGGAAGGAACAAAGAGAGAAACATAGGGACTTATCCCAGTGTCTCGGAGTGGTTTAAGCATTAGAACGTATTCCGAACACTTTTGACCGAAGAAGGAGAAACATAGGGACGTATCCCGGTGTTTCAGAATGAGGTGAGCATTGGAACGTATTCCGAACGCTTGTAACCAAAGAGGGAGAAGCATAAGGACGCATCCCAGTGTTTCGGAATAAGGAGAAAAAGCATAGGGACGTATCCCGGTGTCTCGGAAAAGAGAGAGAAACGTAGGGACGTATCCCGGTGTTTTGAAAATGAAAGAAAAAAGTAGGGACGCATCCCGGTGTTTAGAAAGGAAGGAAAGACATAGAGACGTATCCCGGTGTCTAGGGACGTATCCCAATGGTTAGGACGATCCTGTGGTTTAGGACGATCCCAAGGATTAGGACGATCCCAAGGATTACGGAGAGAAGATAGAAGAAACATAGGACGATCCGGTGTTTCGAAAGAAGGTGAAGAAACCTAGGACGATCCCTTGTTTCAAAACAGAGTGCATAACAATGCGATTGAAACGTGCATCACAATGCAAGTGAAGGGGGTGCATAACAATGCAATTTAGAGTAATCATAACAATGCTATGAAAGTACAAACACATGTAAGTAAAGAACACGCAACAACGTGTACAATGTGTGTGATAGGAAAATTGAACATGTGAGTAAAATGATGCACGCATGCAAGCGATGTGTAATGAAATCTGAAAATACATATGTAAGTAAAGCATGCAATCGTGCATGCAATGTGTAATGAGACTGGAAATTGGACACATGTAAGTAAAGCAAGCGGTCAACACAAGCAATGTGTATGAAAAGGAACTTGAACACATGTAAGTAAAGCGATGCACGTATGCATGCAATGTGTATAAAAAGGAACTTGAACACATGTAAGTAAAGCGATGCACGTATGTACGCAATGTGTATGAAAAGGAACTTGAACACATGTAAGTAAAGCGATGCACGTATGCACGCAATGTGTATAAAAAGGAACTTGAACACATGTAAGTAAAGCGATGCACGTATGCACGCAATGTGTATGAAAAGGAACTTGAACACATGTGAGTAAAGCGATGCACGTATGCACGCAATGTGTATGAAAAGGAACTTGAACACATGTGAGTAAAGCGATGCACGTATGCACGCAATGTGTATGAAAAGGAACTTGAACACATGTAAGTAAAGCGATGCACGTATGCACGCAATGTGTATGAAAATGGAAATATAATGTGCATAACGATGCAGGTGTAACGGTGCATAACAATGCAAGTGGAACGTGCGTGACAACGCAAATTTGAAACAAAATGCCGAATAAGGGAATACAAGCCTTAACGAGACCAATTCAAACACAACCTTCGATTTATCTCTCGGAGGGGTTTGTAACACACTATGCCTGAAAAGAGGACACCCTGTTTATGTTGGCAAGAGATAACATTTGCTGCTGCTTTAATTGCCATTCTGACTTGAAGCAGGCTTACACTTGGAATGGAGGCACGCTCGTTTTTCGGAACACTGACAAGGTCTAAAGAGGTACACCCGGACTACAATCTCAGAGTTGGCTGAAGGTGAAACACACTCAGATGCTTCGATTTTCCCTCTTTTCTTTTGCTTTGCAGTCTGAAACCTATATAGCTTCAGATAGATCCTACTTTTATTGTTCACACTTATCGGGGGTGGGCCCTGCAGTTTTATGAAAGAACGAATCTGTTTTGCACAAATGTGGAGAATGGCACGGCACTCTGAGCACAAGATGATTTGATTTCCTTTTTTGAAATTAAGAAATGAGTTCTTAACCGGGTATTGAGCCTACGACTGAACACAGCGAAAAAGACTCAACAAACAAAAACAAAGGTAAACAACCTAAACACATCTATTGACACTCGAAACGACTCAAAACAAGAATCGAAACAGACAAAACAAAACACAAGACTCAAATGTGCACAGGGAGCCTGTTTCACCGGGTATTATTTCCCATCCTTTCTCATTTGTGATTCTCATATCACTCGGCCCTCAAGCTCTGTTTTTCTGAAAAAGCCCTTTTCTCACTTTTTCTCTCAACGCACATCTCTCTATTCTTCAATCTCTCAATTTTTTATCCCTTCCCAGAGTGGTTGGTAGATAGACAAGAAGTTGCGGGCTCTTGCCCCTAGCATTCTGCTAGATTCTCTTCTTCTGCTTACAATAGTGAACTTTTCCACAGAGGAGTTGTGCCACAACTGGGTGTGTAGCAAATCCCCAGCTAACATCGGTTGATGATGCCCTGCTGGGGAGTTTGGACGTGGTTAGATCTATCCAGATGAGGAAGTGGAACATCCTTATCCATTCCAGTTCGTGCTTCGCACTTGGCTTGATACCTCGTTGCTCGGAGAATGAGAGAGCTTTCTGCATTTTGTTGTTGACTTCAGTTGTGCCCTTTCTGGCAAGTATGTTGGCGACGGGGAAAAGACAGGAAGCCTGACTCAACTGTGCCCCTAGTTCATCATTTTGACCATTTTTTATTTTGCTTCCTACTAAAACAATTTTGACCAACCTGAGAGTTAAATTAACACGCTTGTTCGATTTTCTGATTTGAAATAATGTAAGTCAGGTTGTAAGAACTGAAAATTTTCCTTTTTTTTTGGGTCCAAGAAAATGGTCCAGTTTTGGAAAAATGGAATGATTTTTGAGAGAATAGTCAACCTCAGTAAAAATTCTCAAAAACTGTTTTTGCAAACGGCCACCGCTCAACAAGCAGGGAACCAACTCTTTGAGATGCACAACCTCGGACCCATAGCAATGGAAAATTGCCCATTGTCTGAAGGACACTGCATGGCAACGGAAAGTTACCTCTTGTTTGAAATGACACCGCAGTGCATTGAATGGCAACGGAAAGTTGCCCCTTGTCTAAATGGCACCGCAGTGTATTGAAATCAATCCTTCAGAGCGACGATCACAACCGAACTCTCGGATACAGAGAAGACAAAGATGATCAAAACCATTTCATGGACACATATGAATTTGAAGTGTTTTAGGGCTGGACTTCAGAATGAAGTTGCCTACGATCCCAAAGATGGGAATCAAGCCTCACGAGTTCGGTTAAGGTACACTCGTATTTAACCTCTCCTTTTTATGCTCTAACTTTTGCCAAGGCGCCTGTGTTTTCGACCTTTGAGCTTTGTTCTTCCTTCTTTCTTTCTTTTTCATTTTTTCTTTTTTTTTTTTTCTCTTTTAGGCTCTAACTTTGCCAAGTTTTCGACCGGTTTTCGAGCTTCTTTTCCTTTTCTTTTCTTTTTCTTCTTCCTTTGTTCTTCTTTTTTTTTTTGTATATTTTTTCTTTCCTTTTGTATGTATTTTTTTGCTTGCTCTAACTTTTGCCTGGGTCGCCCTTCCGGGTTTTCGACCCAGCGAGCCTCTCAAAGGGTAAAAGTGTAGCTTGGTCCATGCCAAATGGTTATAGGGTTTTAAAGCCATCCGTATGCAGGAGAGTGGCTGTTGATTTGCAAAAGGACTCATCTTCGGCTCTTCGAGCACGTCTGACATCTTTGCCCCTAGTTCGGAGAGTACTTCCGTTCTAGCTTTGCAAGCTTCTTCTGATCTTCTTGATCCAACTTTCCCGGCCTCTTGTTCGAGGTCTGTTTCAAATCTGGCCACACAGGCCTCACATCATGATTGTCCTTTGAACGTTCTGAATCCAAGTTCAAGATTTGAAAGCAAAGGGGTTGAGTCTCGAGTCCGAGAGCGATCCTAAGCTGCACAATCTCAAGAGCGATTCCACACATGTCTTCGCAGGACCGCGCAAAACATTTTTTTTTTGAAAGTTTTCACGAAAGCGACAAATCGTCATACAAGACAAGCAGGTAACCAATCTGGATCAAAGCTAGGGTCCTTCCCAGTACTCACACTAACAAGCATGATTTCATTCATTAAGGGCTTAGCATGCCTCTCCTTTTCTCAGTTTGATCAAAGTTTTGCAAATCCCGAGGAATTCCTCCCTCTTCGTTTTCACCGCAGTGTTTAAAAAAAACTTAGGTCAATGCAATGATTTAAAAGCACAGAAAAGACACAGCTTCTAGTCAAATACTGCCATTTCATTTAGAAATTCTGGCACAACTGGCACACGGCAGAAACAAACACAAGAGCGTGAAAATCACTGTTGTTCCATTCAAATCATAAGCACAACTGCCTCAGAGAAATAGACTCAAAAGAAAGTGAAAAGACAAACACAAAACAAAATAGTGAGATCCGAGGTAATATCCCCGGAATCACCCAACTCCAATACAACAGGACTGACTCGAAACCACCATAAGACAGACCCAAAATAAAAAGACTAACTCAAAACAAAGAGACAGACTCGAAATAACACAACAAGACTGACCCAATACCCAAGTCAGAATGTACAAAAACCAGCATTCACAAATGCTCAAAACGGTGCGTGCCATACGCCACATCTGGAGTAAACTGAGCGCCGCTCGCAGGTGGTCCATCCCCTGATCACATCACATTATCCCCCCACAGGTTCACTGATCAAGTGTCGATAGACTTTGCAGAGCTTGGTGCGGGGATGACCCCATTGTCAATCAAATTTTGTATCTCATGGCGGAGACGGACGCAACTGTCAGTGTCATGACCGGTTTGTTGATGGAAAGCACAGTACTTAGCCGGGTCATGCTTTGCAGGGAGAGGATCGGGTAGGGGCCGTTGTTCTAACGGTTTCAGATGTCCTTTCTTGAGTAGGACCCCTAAAGCCTTAGACAAAGGCATAAAGAGTAGGGTGAAGACCCTCTTGCCTCGGGGTAGATAGTCTGAAGTTCGGGGGTTTGAAATAGGCGCACCAACAAAGGGGTGGTCGCTTTGGTGTGGTGGTGGTGACCATGCCCACGTCCAAGTCCTAGCAATGATCACCACGGTGGTTGCATTCGAATTGCTTGAATCCCCTCTTGACCGCTTCTCGGTCTTGGTCAATCGGACCGCTTCATCGTGATCCTCGACCAGACTCCCATCTCATGTAGTTCTAAAAAGGTGGGAAAGGAGAGCACAATCATCTTTTGCATAAGCTTGGGTTGGAGGTTGCCATCCGTATTTGTTCCTTATCCATTGGCCTAATGGTCATCATTGAGGCCTTTGCTCTCCATCGGGTCACAAATTCAGTGGAGCCTTCCTTAACCTCTTGTTCATTGCCTCGAGATCACGGGTTGTAATCTCGATTTGTGTGTTATACGATTATTGTAAAACGAAGGCCTCGCCATCTCATCCTAATTCCTCTTAACATCGCTTTCCAACTTGGCATACCAGATGGCGCCACAATCCGGTGGTCCGCGAACAGAGATTTCAGAGTCTAGTGAGGCCCATCGCCTTAAGATATCTAAAACAATCTCGTGCACCATGGGGTCCTCGACCCATCAAATCGGTCAATTTGAGGCATCTTGAACCGATCCGGCAAATACACGGCTCAGATATCCATCCTCGATGTCGAATAGACCGACTCCTTGGATTTCTTACTCATTTTCTCCAACTTACTCAGCTTCAGCGCTGTGGGGTCCACTTCGAACTCAAAGGGACAGTCCGGTGCACTGATAGGCGTGGGCGCTTTGGATAGTTGCGTAGAGAATCGGGGCGGAGTCCCGATCGAATGTCCGTGATTCCGCCGACATTTGGTGTTTCTCCGTGTTGGAGCTCCGGTAGGAGGAGCTTGATGTGAAGTAGATACTCCAGCTTTGTCGCTTCTAACTCGCAATTGTCTCTGCCTGTTGGGCTATGACCACAGCCTGTTGCTTGGCGAATTCTGCTTGATGGACAGCGTCTTGTTGCATGGCTCTCATACTATCCTGGAGTTGGCGCACCATTTCTTCCAAACTCGACATATTGTCCTGATCTAACTAAGTAATCGGTATATCTGTGTCTGCAGTAGGCTCGATAATCTCAACCCGACTGCTCAAAGATCACTGATCCGTAGTCTTGGTGGTCTGTGCTCAACTAGCCTTCTCTCGCCCCGACATTTTGAATCGAAGTCTTTGACCCGACAGAGTCTATCAGCACAAATCTGATGAACCTCGGGGGATATTGGAGCCTTCTGAATCTATGATTCCAGGACTTCCCCCTAGCAAAAGAGAAAACAGACAGCATCTCCACTCAACTTCACTGAAACGGATACGAGCAAAGCTGAACGACTGTATTCTATTACTCATCACTGTTCCCTGAAATCACTTCCCAAAACTGATACCCTCAGGTAAAACTGATCCCCCCAAACACTGATGACCATAGGCCTGATGCCCAAACGCGCAAACTGATATATGCATTCCTGTGGAAACACACTCTAAAAGCACATAGCAAATAAAGAGAGCCAAAACACCCCTATGTTGGGGTAGGGTTTCCCTGTCCTATTTTGTCAGGAGCTAGGGTTTCACTACGCACGCAGCGGTTTCAAAACAACCTATAATCGAGTAAGCAACCTGTCCTAGTTTGGAATGGTCACTATGGATTTCGATATGCACTAGGTCGAATGGTCAAAAAGGGTGCCCCGGTAAAACCGGGGTTTGTGTTCCCATACTGGCAGAGCCCGCAACCGGTCAGCCTTATGGTCATGCCTTGATAAGACAAGCCTCCAGCAAACCGCTCAGGAATAGCAGATGGCCAACACGGTGTCCTAGGCGCACCAATGCACATGCAATGCAAAGAAATACATAAATGAAATCAAAACAGGATATCACGAGTTCGAGTCAAGCTCTCTAAACTCCCCAACAGAGTCGCCAGAATCAGAGACGCCCCCGAACGCCCCAGAGGATGACTCTGCTCGTTCACATTGGGTTCACTACGCTCAAAGGACTCAATTTGTCACGGTTCTAAATCAACCAAAGAGTCTAACTCGCAAATCGTTTTGAAGAAAAACAGATTTTGAAAAGAAGTGCCAAACATGGACTGCTTTGCCAGATACAGAGTCGCCACCTAAATATTTTTTAAATGAAAAATTTAGGAAACCCTGACTCGGTGCCAAAGGCCACGTGTCCGTCATCACCAAAGTTGTCTTGGCTCGGGAGCTTGGGTACGATCGGGGAAGGTCAGCTATGAGCACCCCCTTTCGCCCGGTCCGAAAACCGGCCTCTACTAACCGTGATATTCGATTTTGAAAACATTACATGCTCTTATTCCAATTTGTTAGCCTAGAATTACTATGTTATGAGCACAGCAAACAAGTATAGACTAGATCGCCTAATTTGGAAACAAACATTGCATATCCGTTCATTTTGAAAATGCTTTGGAATTTGCTACTCGCAAGTAGGCTAAAACACGGATTTCAATGAGTTTTCCCAACTCAAGCAATCCAACCTCCACCCACAGGCATTCAAACAGTTATATCACATAAGCACTTAGCCTCATGGTAGTCATGCTATTATGGCAACACTCACACACATGTGATATGCTAAAGCATAAAAGCTCACCTAGTACTCCAAGCCAAAACAGAAGCTCATTAGAAATCCATGTATGGACCTAAGCATACTGAAATGTCTAATGCAACACATGCAAAGATGTAATCTAGGCAGGCTCGGCTATCCTAATCATGGCATGTGAAGTGCTACAAGTAACACGTATTCAATTTGGAAATTGAAATACAATGCAGTTTGTATGATGTACCGAGCCCGGTGCATGTTAGACAAATGTATGGATGCACGCATGCTATCATAAGGTATGCTAAATTAAATATGCCTTAATCTACCATCATAAGCAGGTAAATAAAAGGGAAGAAAGAAGTGAGGGTTGGAAGACATGCACACCACTCACACACACTTATTACAGATTCGCCCTCGCCGAGGGACCAAAATAATAATACGTCCAAGAAAAATAAACGAATAAATTATTACATGACCTATTATCTAATTAAATTAAATTCAAAGAAGAGATGGCCACAGTCTCTGCCTCGGGATGCGCGATTGGTGTATGCTCGTATCTGACTTGCCCGTAAATCGCATCATGCCATCAACCTTCTGCTTTCACCGTCCCCGCTCGAAAATTGCAAAAGTCCCGAACAGGCCCCGAATCCTAAGGATCATGACCGGCTGGATAGAATGTCCACAGGCTGGTAATGAAGTTATCGGCAATAAATACATTGCCGGTCGGCACTCTATACTGCCGGACGGCACAAATTTCCTGCAGAAGATAGTTTTGACAAAGAATACAGAAGAAAGGTAAGGCATAGAATTTCTAGGCAAATGTATGCATGGACACACTCCCTATCATGTAATGGACTCAAGGGAGCATGGTTCGACCTCGGCCATCAATCACGCATTTCAATGCATGATGGCCCGAAAGCCAAGTTAGCAACTTTGATATCGAATGGAATGCAAGCACAAAACAAATCAAAGGGCCCCAACCCCTATCATGATTGGTCAGGAGGCAAGGGATGCATGCTCAATGAAATGCAACCTAGGCATGGCGGCTAAGTATGCAACATGAACATGCAAATGAGCAATGTATGCTAGGCTCGCAACCTAAACATGTAAACAAACATGGCATGCAACAACATGCAACGATGGACTTAAACTAACATGGATAACTCCGCAAGCATGCCAAAATCAGCGGCCACGAGATGAAAATGAGATACCTCAAAATGCGTGCACACGGGCACGCAAACCGAGAAAATGGCATACGCAATGCAATATGGACTTACACTAACATGAGAGAGGCTCAGCCATACCCACATAAGAGGCTGTTAGATGAAAATGAGATGCCTCGAAATGCATGCACACGGGCACGCAAACCGAGGGACTGCGCTTACGGCATTTAAATGGCACTCTAATGAGACATGGCATAACATGGAATATGGCATACAAAACATGCAAATTTCAGCAGAAAATGAGGGGCAAAACAGCCCAAAACATGGCGAAATGGAACCAAATGCATGGAATCGCCCTTAAATGCAAAACTAGGTACATGAAATGGCTTATGGCTATATCAAATATGCAAGATATGAACATGAAGTATGAAGACAGAAGCTAGACAGCCCCAAAATAAGCATGTTCATAGTACAAAGCATGGCAAGATAGTAAGTACAAGTGGGACTAACATGGCATGCAAAAATGGCTCCTCAAGGGAGGCAATGAGGCAAGTGATAGATGCAATGCTCAAACAGAAAAATGTCCTTCTACAACATTGAAGAGGGACCAAAAATATGAATATTTACAGTAGATGAATAGTCCCAAAACAGTATACACACATGCTCAAAATGCAATGCAAGATTAAGGCCCACAAAGGGGTATAACATGAAGTACCAAAAGGATGCACCAAACAGCCAAATACCCTTCATGAGACATGTAGAGGGGGTCAAACTAAGACCCTTTTCAGGCCTGTCAAAGACCCAAAAACAAAAGCATGGTAGGCTAAAAAGACATGCAAAAAAAAGGGACCAAAGAGGGGTAATGAAGCAAGTCATACATGGGGTCCCAAACAAGGTTGAGCCCTTCTTCAATGTTGAAGAAGGGCTCAAAAAAAGCCTCTTTACAGTTTACATCGAAGCCCAAAAATACTTGTAAATAGGGCTAAAGAATGAAGCTAAAAAATTCAAGTTTAAGGGAAATGGATGCTTACCCTTGAAGAGCAGCAAACCAGCACCTCTTGGACCAAGTTTAGGTGCTCCTAAGCTCTGAAGAACAGCCTCAAGCTGCTGGAATGGAGTAAGGATGCCTTGTGCTATGAGTTGATGAAGAAATGGCCCAAGAACAAGAGTGTTTGGAGGCTTGGAGAAGATAGATATAGAGGGTGTATGTATCTAACTCCAGCTTGTTTTTCTAACCTAGCATAAGGAAGAGGAGATCTCCATTTATAGAGCCAAAGGAGCAAGACTTCTCTTAGAAGCTTCAAAACCAAGAGCCAAGATCCTCCATACACGTGTATGGAGGATCCAGCCAGTGCCCTCCACCGCACACCGCCTCCATTCAATCTGTAGAATACACCGGAAGGTCGTCGGCTAGCAAAAATGGTCGGTCGGCACTCTTTTCTGGCCGGTCGGCACTCTATTTGGCCGGTCGGCAGGAAAAATCTGCTCTGCAGGTCGAATTTCAAACGGGCATAACTTCTTAATATGAACTCCTTTTTAGGTCATTCTTGTGTCAAAATTGAAGTCCCGGAAGTAATCTTTCCAATGCCGCAAACCTTGCATTAAAATTCCTCATGTGGAGAAATTTATGCTTGTTTTGGTGAAGGTTTCTCAGTTTCGGTCCAACCGGGATGATGCCCAACTTCAACCAATCATATCTCCCCCATCCGGACTCGGGTTCTAGAGATCCTTGTATGAAAAATGAAGCCCCGGAAGTCTTATTTCCAATGGTGGTAGCCTCATAACTTAACTCCAAGTGTATAGACAAATAAGCTCGATTTAGCGAGGACTGCTCATCCCTCTCTTAGCGATTCTTGCCTATCTTCTTCTCCAACTTGGTTTCTCCCCTCTTCTCTTCTTTTCTTCAACTTCAAACCCATAAGTAAGGTGTTTTGAAAGATTTTTCAAATATTTCATCTCTCTTTCATTCATCTCCACTTTGTTCTTGCTCGGTTTACCGAAAAGCGCAACATTTACCGAAATGCGAGCGTCGAAACATCGTGGGAATTTCATTTCAAAAAAAAATGTTTTAAAAGAGAGGTTTTTAAAGTCTAAAAACCATCCAAAATAATTGTGGTCCAAAATGGGGTGTGAAGTTGAGATTTGCCTATCTCCTTGCCGAAGAAATTGAACCTGTGCCCTGCACATCTCTCAACACCGAGCAAACCATCAGTAATGCCGAAGTCTTGAGGGCGGTCAAAAATGGGGTGTCTACACTCATTCATAACACAAAATCATAAGTTAAGAAAAACTTACCACATTGGTATTATTTAGAAAATAAAGTATATGAAAATATCTTTACTAAGATATTACTCACAGTGTTTCAGTTGCCGACACATCCTCATAGATGATCCTACATAATTCATAAACATACACACATTGAATCACATTGCTCATTTGAATCGTTCTCTAACTTATTCAATTCTCTAAGACTTCATTCTAACTCTTTAATTTATTTAAGTTGCTCAATTCATGCCTAAAAATGTTCAGAAAGGAATGAGAACAGAATTATGAACCGAATATGACTTTTCAAAATGTGTTGAAATAGGACACTTCTCTCGAGGGCAACATTAGTCATTGGAGCAGACCACTTGGCTTGCAAAAGTACTTGATAATCCGAAGCTAGGCTCGATGGTCACTCGAGCCAAGGTGCAAAATAAAAGGCGATTGCTCGAGCAGTAACTCTGTTGCTCGAGCCAACTGCCAATGTCTGCAAAAATGCTAGATGCATGAGATGTGTGCTTGAGCGACTACTTGTTCGCTAGGGCGGTATGGCCGAATTCTGAGTTTCCCAGAATTGAATTTGAAGTGTATAAGCTTGCATGGCATGCTCTTAACTTCAAATATAGTTCTATAATCATGGATACAAAACCAATTTCCAAACTCCATGCTCAAAATTTCAAAATTGAACTCAAATTCTCATACAGGTGCAAGTTAGTTTCAAACTCTTTTTCAAAGCTTTTAAAAACATGAGATTCAACTTCAAAATCTTATGAATCATGAATACATGTACAATTCGTCTTCCAAATTTAAAATGGATGACAAAATCATGCTAAAAAAGGATGAAACTCAATAAAACTATGCATGTATGTGTGAATTAGCTTAAAATTCATCATCCTTAGCTCATTTCTTGTATTTAATCATATATCTTCTTGAATTCACATGTTTGATGACTTAAACTCATAAATTGGGAGCTAATCTCCTACCTAAGGTCTTCAATTAAACTTAAATTTGCAAGAATCTTGAGTTCTACTTCACAATTCACAAGCCTCCTAGCTAAATTCTTCAAGTTCCTCTTCTCTCTTTCTCTAAATTGGCCTCGCCTCTAAACTTTAATCTCAGCAGAATTTTTGAGTGAATAATGAGCTCAATCAACATTTCTTCATATATATAGGCTTAATTAACTTAATACACTAATTAGGGATCAAGCTAGTTAATTAGAGTTTAAGAGTAATTAATCGAAGCTTAATTTAGTTATTTAATCTAATTAATTTAATCTAAATCAAATTTTAATCAAACTGCCGAATAGGCTTTAAAAATCATGCCATTCACACTTAGCTAATCAATTTCGATTTCTGACACCATTAAGGCTTTCAATTTCAGATTATAACAGAAATCACAACAGATATTCCTATAGTTGATAGATATAGACTAAAAAATCATATTGATCACGTAATTAGAATTCAAATTCACACTAAACACATAAGCTCATTCAAAATTAAAGGATTAAAAACATAATACGTGACAGGGTTGTCACAATAATAAAACTTACTAACTTCAAAACAAAATTGTCATGGGAAACACCTTGCTGCCTTTATGAACTCCTTACTCAAAGAAGACCTCTTGACGTGCCTTTGGTTGAATGCATGCAAGATGAACTCAACACAAAAATATTGAACTAAAATGGCTAAGTCTCACACAAGAATGTAAAATAGCCTTGGATTCTCTCAAGGGAGAGTTTCCTTGACCTAAGACTTGAATTCTAAACTCAAATATTGGATGGAATGTATATGAGTGATTTTTCTTCTAAAAACGATGTGAGATTGCACAAGAATGGACTAGGATAAGATCGACAATGCAATTGAGGTCAAAATAGGAAAACGAAGGGCCGTAGCAAAAACTGCCACCACAGAGTTGGTTTTGCCCTATGAGATAGTTGGTCCAGTCTTCTCTTGGCCTAGAAAAACTTTTTTTTTTGTTGTTTCCTACAACCTTGGGAGATGAAAAGTGCTTTTCAAATGGGTTTTGGGCTTTGCGCCTTCAAAAAATTTTAAAAATAATTTTATTCAGTAATTAAATAATTCACTTTGAAATAAATGAAAAAAAGTCTTGGTTCAAGTCTAGTCTATAGATTTTTTGAAAAGACCATTTTGCCATCACTTGTCGAATGTTGACGAGTGATTGTAAAATGGCTACAAAGTCTTCATTTTAAATCAGATTTAAGTGAATCTTATATTGTTGAAAAGCTCTTTGAAAATGCTACAGACTAACATGAATCATTTTAAAAAAAATCTAATTTTTTTTTTACATAAAATAATGTGTAGAAGACAATACCTTTTTTCGAAACTTGTGCAAGGCCAAGAGAGAACCCAAGGGGATCGAATATGTCTCAACTAGGTCTAGAAAGGTTGGTTAGGATGTTTGGTTTGGAAAAGTCCATTCGAATGCATCCGATTCTAGATAAAAGTTGACAAATCAGGATTTCCAAATAATTTCTTATATTCATAATTGGGTAGCATTTCTACAAGGATGCCAAGTATTATAGCCAAGCAAAATAGGGTGTCTACTGTCAGAGATCGATGAAAAATGAAAGGAATTCATCCTCGGGGGATTCAATGTCTAAAATAGGTATAAAAATACTAACTATGTTGTTTGGCTAGGCATCTATCTGGGTGTATTAGATTTTGGGTAAAAATTGACAAATCAAGAGTTTCTAATCATTTCAGACAAATTACACCCACAGTTCTTATATTCTACCTCTTCTGTCATTTTGGTCCCTACACTTTCAATTGGCTCAATTTTGACCTTTAAGTTTAGATTTTGTGTCAATTTGAACTAATTGATAATATCGTTAGTGTTTTCCAAAGAAAAATATCTCTAAATTGGTTGAGATTAACTCATTGATTTGAGTAAATTTATAATTTTGTCCATAAAAATATGACATATGACTTATATGCATATTTTTCATGAAAAAATGTAAGATCTGTAATCAATTGGACCAAATTGAGACAAAATCATAAATTCAAGAACAAAATCGAGCCAAAGGAACGGGGTTCCAGGGATACTCTTTCTATGTGAGACCCTCACTGCCACTACCTCCTAATTTTGTTAAGCAGCCATAATACATCCTGTGCCATGTTAGGATTCGAAAAGAAAAACCATAAAAATTAAAATAAAGATAATTCTTTCATAAAATATCAAAAATAAATAACTATCAAAAAGTGCTTATAAAAGCAAAACAACACTTGGACACAACTCCAACAGTTCTTATACAAAACTTATACTAACACAACTAAAACAACAAAAAACAAAAAAAAATAAACTAAAACATAAAAAACAAGTCAAGAGTAAAACATCAGTAAAAAAAAGTCCAAATGAACAACACGATAGAGTGAACCATTCAAATATAGGGTGAAAAGATAAGAGTGAAAAAAAGCATTAGTAAAGCAAAAAAGTTACTTCAGAAGCATCAATACATTAAATAATTACAAAAGATACAGAATCCAAATTTTACAATCTAACATATGACATTGACTGACATCTATGACATACACATATTTTCCAATTTTATATTGATTATATTATACCTATATTTATTTTCTATTCAACTACAATTCCAATGTAACAATTATAGTAATCAGCAAAATCACAAAACACACAACAAACCACAACTTCAAACTTCCATTCAAACACAAATAAAAACGATGTATTATATACACAACACAAATAGCCATAACGTACATTATAAATAGCTAATAATATCAACAACAAATAGCCATATTGATCTTATCTCCTATCACCAAGTCCGAGGCATTTCTCTTCATCCCCCCAACCCCTATCTTCCCCCCAATCTCCCTATCAAATCCATCCTCCATGCAAACAACAATAACTACATCCATAAACACACAAAAACCATATACATATGCAATGATACACAATATAATCATACAATACATATAATCAATCTGACAATTCGATTATTAATAAGGTTCATCTCCAACATAACAAATCAATCCTACCTATACCCCAAGGCAAGCTACAGTTATTTCTAAACAAGAAATAAAAATAAAAATGAAGCAAATAATTCACATTCTCAAATAAATGTAACTCAACATTCCTACTTATATTCATAATAATTTCCCCAACTTCATGAAAACTACCCAATTCCACATTTCTTTAAATTAATTATACAAAATATCTAAAAGCAAAAACCCTAAGGTTAATTAAAAAACCTAAAAATAATCTACATACCAAAATACACTTAGGATTAATTAATTAAATATATAAAACCAAAGGAAATCCCTACCTAAAGCCAAGAACCGAAAAAGAGAGAAGAAAGAGATGATAGAAAGAGCAAAAAAAATTAAAAAGTTCAAACAATCAAAGCAAAATTCAATGAGCCCCCTCTACCTTTTTTACCTTTTTTTTATAGAACTTAACACTCTATACTCCTCTAAAATAGGATAGAACTAGGAGATGGAGTTGGGAGGGAGAGGAGGAGAGAGAGAGTTT
Source organism: Camellia lanceoleosa (assembly GCA_025200525.1). NCBI lineage: Eukaryota > Viridiplantae > Streptophyta > Magnoliopsida > Ericales > Theaceae > Camellia > Camellia lanceoleosa. The sequence continues at coordinate 79,493,368 of CM045767.1, forward strand.
ATAAAAAAAAAAAGGTTTAAAAAATTTTAAAAAATGAGCGTGATTAAATTAAACTCGCCGGCGCCGCTCGAACACACACCGCCGCTCGTAAAACAAAAAAAAACGCGGTTAACGCAAAGAAAGTATAATTCGGTAGATTCGTAGATTAAATTCCCCCGAACGAACAACATTCAGGCTTACCGCACACACACTACCGCAATACCGCTACCCTTCAAGTAACCAAAAAACCCCGAAAAAACTTCCACGAAGCGGCGACCTCTTGAGAGGTTTTTTTAAAATGAAAAAAAGTTGAAGAAAAGTGGCCTAAACTCGGCAGAATGTAGATATCCTTTCGAAAGAAAAAAATTGGGCATCAACATCTAGGCTAGGCTCAATCCAACCGTCACCCGCGCACAACGCCATCCCCAAAAACACCCAATAGAATAAAAGGATGTCAAACAACCATTACATAGGATAGAATCTAGCCCTAAGCAGTCATCCAACAACATAACATCGAAAAAAAAAAGACCGGCGCTATAAAAACACACTTGTGCAATATTTAACCCCCGAGTAAGGAATGCATCCCACCATTTAATACTAGAAAACAACATGTCATTATCTCATAACATTTACCTTAGTGATTGAAAACCCAATACCACCCTTAGTAAGTTCCTCGTTGAATTTGGTGTATTATGTTAAGGTTAGAACAAGAATTGAAATAACATTTACTACACAAGTGTAGTAAGTATAGGCATTCTAGGACAAAAATATAAAGAGATACAACCAAAACATACATAGATGTCATACAAAAGTTTGAACAAACAATAAGAGGCATATCCAAACAAATAAGAGTATGAAACTACTAAAATTTACAAATTGTTAGATTTCATTTACTTTAAAGATATCTATAAAACCGACACTTTTAGATTTTTCCCGAACTCGGACTCTTAAGGGTTTGTAGAGAATTTTGTTTAGTTTCAAAATCAATTTACAAAAAGTGGGATAGCTTTTCTAGGTTTTTAGTTTTAAATGAAATACTCCAACTTTGCCTAGATTCGTCGACTATCACGAAAATCAGTTTTTCTTTCAAACAACTCATTCATTTTCAGTAAAAAAATTTTTTTATTAAAATTTAATGTTTTAACGCTTGAAATAGAAAGAGTTGTAAGAGAAGGGGGAAACCATGGGTAATTTTACACTTCTCTTGAAAACATGCTAAATAATATACCAATAATTCAGAGTTTTAGTTTGAAGGTGTTCCTTCAAGAATAATGTATGAAGTGGACAGAATTTCTGACTTCGTTCAACAAAGGAATAATACAAGCAAGATAACCAACAAAGCTCAACTCCTATTCAAACACAAGAACCTTATACATAAACATATGAAAACAATATTCCACGCATATAATTTCATGTATTTAGAGAGAAAAATGAATAGGTTGTGTTGTGACTTGCTTGTTTGCCTAGAAAAATTGTTGTCCAAGATTGCTCTCTTTTTCTTCCTCATTCCAAAGCTCACACTATCTCTTCTTTCTCTCACCCTTGCCAAAATTTAGAGTGTGTGTATGTGTTTGATGTGCAAAAAGTGTTGAGGGGGTGGTCTATGTACAGGAAAATTATGGTGAAAATTCCAAAATGTCTTTTGGTTGGAATTGAATCAAATAGACTTGTATTTAGTTGGAATGTAATCGAATGAGGGGTGATTAGGAAGATTAAGTGTGATTTACCTAGGTTTAACCCTTACTTAGTTGGTTTAGAACTAGATTGAAAGGCTGATACAAGACAAATATCCTTGATTTTTGGTCCTTAGTCAAAATTCTTTCATATTTTTTCATGAACTTGGGGAGGCCAACCATGTGAGTTAGATTTTGAATCATATTTTCTTGGTACAATTCATATGTATAAAGTAGATATTTTGTGGAAAAAGATACGATAAGGAAAGGGACAAATATATATATATACACACATATAAGTACTTGAATTAGGGCTAAATTGCAAAATCAATGAAACTTGAGGGTATGGGATAAATTTGCAATTTAAAATACCTTTTCGACGTATAGAATTTATTAAAATGAAGATAGGGAGAATAATTTGGTTGGTGTTACTTCATTTTGGATTAAAATACGAATAATCGAACGAAAACGATGAAAATCGAAAAGTAGGGTTTTGATTGATCAATTTGTAATTAGAAAGTTAAATAATTAATATTAGAGTTTTATAAATGATTACAAAGGTACCGAGATCGATTAGGGTTTGTATGGGTTCGTCTGCGATGCCACTTCGATTCTATAGTTAAGTTCCTGAGTAAACGAGAAACTAAGAATTTTTATTATAATAATTCAAAAGTGGAGGCCTTAATAGGGTTTAAAAACATTAAGGGCCTCAAACATCATGTCAAATAGGAAACACTTTATATACAAGGCTAAGCTTTGGTTTCATAGTAGAAAGAAAATTCTTATTTTAACTTTCATTAGATATTGATACTTGCACTTTCCCTTTACTTTCATTAGATGAGAAATTCATATTATTTTGTGAAAATACAATTGCTCATTGACAATTAATGTATATGTTGATTTTTTTTTTTTAAATTACATTAAGTTTTTCTATATATACATCATAATCTTATTAAAAAAATTATTTTTTGTTTTTCCAGGATGCTGATGTATTGTGGTTTCGTGATCCATTTTTGCATTTTTATTTGGATGGTGATTTTCAAATTTCATGTGATTTTTTTCGAAGCAACCCTTCAGATATAAATAATCAACCAAATGGAGGTTTTAACTATGTAAAATCAAATAAGCATACGATCAAATTTTACCAATTTTGGTACACTTCAAGAGAGACTTATCCAGGTCTACATGATCAAGATGTTCTTGATAAAATAAAATTTGATCCATTATTCAGTATCATTGGTGTAAAACTGAGGTTTTTGAATACGGCATACTTTGGTGGGTTTTGTGAACCTAGCAAAGATCTCAATCGTGTTTGTACAATGCATGCAAATTGTTGTATTGGTTTAGATCATAAAGTTCATGACCTTAAAGTTATGCTTGAGGATTGGAGGAAATTTTTGTCGTTACCAACCAATGTAAAGGCATTACAATCAACCTCTTGGACTATTCCTCAAAAGTGCAGGTATGTATTATGGAACTAAATGATGTTTGTTAATTGGCAAACTAGTTAAAATTATGTTAATAGATAGGCAACCTCATTAATTAGCATGCAAACTTCCTTAATTTCTTTTTTAGTGCTTTGGATAAAATATGCCAATGGTTTCTAAAGTATGTGTTTCTTGTAGGGTCATTTGGATTATAATTTTATCAATTCCTTCCTTAGAATTTTCAATTTGTGCCAAATTGTTCCAATTTGAAATGGATCATTTAAATCTTTGACATAAGATAATAGAATATGCTTGTAGTCTGCAAAATATTTTAGTTTACAGAATTTACAATTTTATCACTTAGACAAAGAAGACAAAATATAGTCTTCAAGTGTCAAGGAATGAAATTGAAAAAATTGAAATTTTAGGGATCAAACTAACATGGAATACATATTTTAGAGGCCATCAGTGTATTTTATAACTATTTTATTAACACTTTATATGGTCTCTTAGATTTAGATCAATTTAACTTGAATTGAAAACTTTATGAATGAAATGCACAAAATTAAAACTTCAGAACTAAAGTGACACAAAACACATTTGTTTTGGAATTATTGATATATTTTGTTGTTTATTTTTTAAAAAAATTATAAAAACGATAAAACTTTGTCTTACATATTATTTTCACATTTTGGTTTTGTATCCAGCCTTTAGGTCTTTTCATTATCGTCCTATGTCATCCAAGAAGAAATTTTGTCATGGAGATGAAAGTAAAATTGACAAAAGTACTTTAGCACATGCATATGTTTGGAGGTAGGAAGAAAATGTTTAAAGGTAAAATATTTGTGACTTCCATCTAATGTTTCTGTATAAATATCTTTTTAATTTTTAATTTTATTTATTTATTGTTAATGTGCTTAGAAATAGTTGTTCATGCATACCATGAATTATCCTTTAAACCTTCATATCTATTGTCCTCATACGCCCTCAAATATATGTGTGTGTGTGTGTGTGTGTGTGTGTGTGTGTGTTCTATGCTTTTTTATTTTTAATTTATATCCTATCAATAAAATAGTTAAACGGACTTGAGCACATGTGTTGACCTTTTCCAAATAGAAAAAAAAAATTTTGAAAAAATGGAAACAAAATACCCAAGTGGTGGTGTGTTTGATAAACAATATACAAGAAATAGAGAAAAAGAACAAAGAGAGAGAATCCTTGAAAGGGGGAATTTTGTATTTCTCAATAATAGGAAGTAATTATATATTCCTAAAAGAGTGGCACACAAGCTACACCAAATATTGAAATTCAAGATTTGTCTCCTATGAATACAATATATACCATATCAAAAGATAAGTAGTATATTCTGAGTATATACACTAAGATCCCTGCTGAAACTTAAGGAGGGAATGTAGTGTGCATCTTGAGTTTGCAAACAAACTCTTGGACTTATTCTGGTGAATGAGCCTTGGAAAAAATATCAATTGTTTGATCAAAAGAGAAAATTGAAAGAATGTCTAGCAAACATGTCGTTTTACAAACTAGCAATCAATCTCAATATGTTTGGTGTGGTCAGTGGTCACATCGTTGTAACCAATCTTGTAACACCCTGATATTTTAATTGCTTATAGTTATCAATCCTTTATTCTTATCTCAAGTTCATAATAGAAATTAGTAGTTAATAAAAAATATAAATAGAATGCTTCAATGTGATGATCAAAAACTATTTCTCTTTTTCTTTGAACTTCCCAAAAGATTACAAGTTCACATTACATTAACATCTTACCAAAATACAAATAATTACACTTGCAGTTCAAAGGACTAGAAAGAGATAAAAATAAGATGCCCTAATGGCTTACATCTTTCAAGACAATGGTCTTGATTACACAAAATAGAATATTATTCGGACAAGTTAGCTTGGTAGCTGTATGTGGGATGCCTTTGGGGTTGCCAAGTGTGCCCAACAGTTCAGACTCTCAATCCCTGATTTGATATAACTAGCGCAATGTGAAACAAAAAATGAGAGTCCAGATCTGGCAATTTTTATAGAAAATCCATTTTATTGCAAAACATTTGCCAGAAATAGAATACATCACTAGATTTCAGAGTCACCACCTAATCTTTTGGGAAAATTAGAAAACCCATGACTTGTGCCAAAGGCCATTGTCCATCACAACCAAAGCGTCTCGACTTGGGAACTTAGGTATGAGGGGCGAAAGTCATTAATTGAGCACCCTCACCCACCCAGTCAAAAGATTGGCCTCTACAAAGTCATGATGCGGTTTTTATAATTGACATATATTCATGTTCCATTTTTTTTAAAAATTTTTTATTATTAATACTAGCATTACTATTTGAGGCAATCAAATATAGACTATGTCACTGATTTTGGTTATGCTTTGATTTTATGCATTTTTCAAAAGCCTTTTTGTACAAACTCAGAAGCATAAGAATCAATTACATTCCAATACAAGCAACACAACCTTCATCCACTAACATTCATGCAGATACTCCAATTACGCATTTAGCCTCATGGTATAATGCCAGACATAGTAAAATAACATACACAGGCGAGATGTTAAAGCCATAAATGCTCACCCAGTATTCCTCCATGGTAAGCCAAAAGAATATGCTATATACACATGCATGATCCTATATACAACTAACTAATGCGAGACACCCACAATATGCAACTAAGGATTTAGTTACTACCACATGGCATGTGTATCATTTCAAGACATAAGATATCATATAGAAACACCTTTTGAATTGATAAAATCAACAATTGCAAATGAATCGAATCCATATGCATAAAAAATAGATGCACAACATGGGCATGATAAATAAAACATGATGTTGTTCAACCTACACGGAAAGCATGTAAATACAAGGGATACAAAGACATGGGGTTGGAAGTTATTACCCCAATTCAAATGAAAAAGAAGGGGAGGGAGAGAGAGAGAGAGAGAGATTATTACAGCACTCTAATAAATGATCAAAGGAAAGAAAGAGGGATTCAAGAAATTATTACAACAATGAATGGATCCAGCCAAATTAATGTTGAATCTAACAAATCATGTTAAATAAATAGAATAACTTAGCCAGCCACTCCAGAGTTACCCAGGATACCACTCTCAGAAGTTGTCTGCTCTGTTTTTCAAGAAGTTAGCCGACCATGCATAGCAGTGCCTTGTCAAATAGAAAATGGAACGCTGAACTCTTCTTTTGGGCAGAATCTGGGTTAGTACAAACTTTGCAAAACATAAACCAAGGACACTTTATAAGATATGTTTATTCCTTCTACCTTTTCCTTTTACAGAAACCACTTAAGGGCGAGGTAGATGGGCTACAACCCTCTATAATGACATAAACAGATATATACAATGGATATTTTGCTATAAATAAATGAATGAAATGTATCGAATCAAGAACAAACTCAAGCCTATGAAATAAATAGAAACCTACATCATCTCTTTGTGAATAAGGGTAAGTCAACACCCAAATCCATGCTGTTAAGTGGAGAGTTCTTTGTAAATAAGGGTAAGTCAACACCCAAATCCATGTTGTTAAGTGGAGAGTATAGCTTAAGGTAGATCATTTCTTAATGGAAGCTATCAAAGCCATTGAAAACTCCTCTCGTATTTATAGAACAAGGATGTCCCCACCTTTTTCTATGTTCACAAATGATTGAGAATGGAGGTTGCAACACTCTTTAGCCCAAAATCTCTTATTTTACTTTCAAAAACAAATAACAAGGAGCGAAATGTAATAACCCTATCCCGTATTATACTATAATTCCATAATTTGACATGTGGTTATGTGTTTGATTTGAATTTGTATGTTTAATTATGTAATTCATATAGTTTTGGATCTATATCTATTGTTCGTAGGAAAACCAGTTGTGATTACAACTTTGAACTAAAAATTGAAAGCTTTAGAGGTGTTAGAAACCAAAACTGATAAATTATTTGTACTCAGTATAATTTTTAGTGCCTAATGAGAAGTTTGATAAAAATTTAATTCAGAATAAATTAATTAGATTTAAATCAATTAAACTAAATTTTAGATTGATTAACTTAAGTTTTGCTTGATTAAGCCTAATCAATAATTAATCTAATCTAGGTAAAGTTAATTAAGGATGGGATAAAACCTTTATCTGATTTGATTTGATGAGAACCTCCATCTAGTTTAATTTCGTTACAGGAGAATTACGAATTGTTTACGAACAAGTGACTAGGTTATGTTATGATAAGAACCACATATAAATTACCAACAACAGACATGAACACTATTACGAACCAACCTTTAACTATGGGGAATATACGTGGTGTAGATGAATTAGAATATGCAGGGCTGATAATTGATTGGTTTACCAAATGACTACTTCTGTGTTACTGTGTTTTAACTTGATGATATATGAATTGTTAATCGTGAATCTTTTTTTATTTTGAACACTACTTGGGAAAACCTTGACTAGCTAGAAGTATATGAATTTAGTATGTTTTGTAAGTAACTAACTCAGTATTAGCATACCTTATAATTGATACTATGGGGATATGAGACTTATGTACATCATGTGATTGATTGTTTCGTTGTTACCCTTGCTGACTTGGGAATTGGTATCTGGATCCATTTTATATTTCAGGTGCCTTCTGAATAACCTTGGATGACTGTGATGAATCACTGAATTGAATATTGAATTAAGTTATGAACTATGAAATGGTTAGGGAATGTATTGAACTTCTATGACAAAGCGAAATGGATCGAATTTCCGTGACTAGGTTGATGTAAAAATAAAAATAAAAAAAGAGAGGCCAATACTGTAACCGATACTCTTAGTAGAAATCAACTGGGAGCATGACATGTTTGCTTATTGAATGAAAAGAGCTATTGGAAAAGGCTCGTAGGGCTGAGTTTACTATGTATCTAGGAAATACCAAAACATATTGAGATCTGAAACAAACATAGTGGTGACCTCACATGACAAAGGGAATTGTTGGATTTGTGACAAGGTTTTGGAAAAGTCTTTAAAAAGTTATGGGAACGGAATTGAGGCAAAGGTCCAGAGTTGTTTTCAACTTCAGGTAACACAAGTTTGGAGGACCAAACTTCCTAAAGGGGGAAGACTGTAATAACCCTATCTTGTATTATACTATAATTCCTTAATTAGACATGTGGTTATGTGTTTGATGTGAATTTGTATTTTTAATTATGTAATTCATATAGTTTTCGATCTATATCTGTTGTTTGTAAGAAAACCTGTTGTGGTTTCAACTTTGAATAGAAAATTGAAAGCCTTAGAGGCGTCAGAAACAAAAATTGATTAATTGTTTGTACTTAGTATAATTTTTAGAGCCTAATGAGAAGTTTGATAAAAATTTGATTCAGAATAAATGAATTAGATTTAAATCAACTAAACTAAATTTTAGATTGATTAACTTAAGTTTTGCTTGATTAAGCCTACTTAATAATTAATCTAATCTAGGTAAAGTTAATTAAGGAGCCTTATGTATATATATATATATATATTTTGACTTAGTGAAGAACCTAGTAGCTCAACTAAAATGTGTTGGAGCTAAAGAAAGAGAGAAATGAAGAGAGTTCAAGAGAGGAAGGGAAGAAAAGCTAGGGAACTTGGAAGAGAAGTAGGGGAATTAAAGTAGAACTTAAGAAATTGACTCAAGGTATGTGAAATTCAACCCAAACTCATGAACTCAACTCATTATTTGTTTAATTCAAGGATTAAAATGAAGATTAAGCACCTAATTGAGCTAGGGTTTGGAGTTGTAAGTTTAATTGAGCTGTAAGTTTAAGTTTAATTGAGCTGTTCTACCCCGGATGTGTCTGGCTCTTTTGTTCAGTAGTTTTGTTGAGTTGTTTCAATTCAATTTGTTTACCGAGTTGTTGCAATTTGCTTATTGAGTTGTATTTGTTTCATTCATCAAGTTGTTGTTTTGCTTATCGAGTTGTTGCAATTTGTTTATGGAGTTGTAATTACATTAATTGGCCTGTCAAGGCCTTGTGTTGTTTATCGAGTTGTTTTGTTCTTTCAGTTGTTAGTTGGTTCACTACCTGATTAAGACAATGCAATTTGAACGCACAATTTTCAAAAATCAATCTCATTTTCATGTTGTACGATGTTATGCGATGCTCAGAGTATAAAATGTAACACTTTTCGAACAAAAAGTTGTTTCCATTCCAGCCATGGTTTCTTTTACAAAAGGTATAAGTTTTAAAGAAAATAAAACTGCCTAGAGCTGTACAATGCGCTAACACTACTAGCAAAAAGAAAACAAAGCAAAAACATCTAAATCGATGCCAGCCACCTCAGGATTGAGAGGCCCTCTTCATCCTCTTCCTCGGCTGAGCAGACTCTGCACCATCGCTGTCAACGCCACCATCTGAATCTGAACTGGAGCCTGAACTGGAGCCTGAACTAGAGCTGCCTCTGCTTCTATCCTCGGAGCCCTCCTTAGCATCGTCGCCACCCTCAGAACCTGAGTCGGTGTCGTCTCCTCCACCCTCAGATGACTCTGACTGAGGACTCGCTAGCTCCGCGTCCTTGCTAGGCTCGTCAGCGTCATCGTGCATGACGGGCTCCCGACCTCTCCCTCGGCCGTGTGCCGAAATCTTTCTCCCTGTTGCTAGAGTAGGCTCTGATGGTCCTGGCTGTAAAGGTGTGACCTGAAAAGGCAGTTTGAATATATCAGTCATCGTATGTATATTAGATGCAAGTATGATGTGCAGGGTGAGTGTATGCAGAAGTCAGATGTAGTATGTGGTGCAATGTGTCAGATGTGCTCTATACATGCAATGTATCAATGCAATATGAGGAAATGCTTAGTTGAGATGTCAATTTCAGTACATCAGCAGAAGTATGATAAATGCAAGAAAACTGAAAAGTTACCGGAATGTCGTGAGAGCTCAGCATCATCTCTCTCCTCAAGATCATGCCCTCAAATGAGGCCATCACCTGGAGTAACCCCTCGATATACTCTACAGAGGGCTGCAAATGACAGTTGAAATAATCAATGCATAAATATCTGAGTGATAAATAAAAGCTGTAAAGTGTACTGGTGGTGAGCCAGGCGTCCTGGCGTATCGGTGATCAGGCAACGGGGGCTCAAGTGGAATCTGATAAGGTACCCCACCATACTGCCAACCTGTCAACTCAGTCGGGGGATCCGGCTATCCAACACACTGCCTAATAGAAGGCATCCCTCTAGTCTCACCCCTCGGTGCTCGAGCCCTGCTCGTCAAAGGAGCATCTGCTACCCGGGCCCTACTCAGAGTTTTTTGAATAGTTGCTGAATATAAAAGGCCACTAAACAACAGGGGAAAAAAATTTAAAAATAAGTTAAATTATGAGTAAGAAATTAATAAAACAGAAACAACTTATATTAGTAGTCCCTACATTTTATCTCTTATATCATTTTGCTCTCTATACTTTTAATTTAATCAATTTTGACTCTTAATTTAAATTTTGTGACTCTTAATCAATTACTCCTTCTACTATTTCCAAATTTATATAGACAAAGTTGTAAAAATTTCACGTTTCTTCCATTTTATAATTTTTTTCCAATCTAAAAAAATGTACTCCATTGATTGGTCTTCCCTTAAAAAAATACTTAAACTAAGAAAAAAATATATGCATACTTTGATTTTCAAATAGCCACATGATTGGTAAAAACTCCAAGTAAATTCTCTTATATTGATAGTAAAAACTCTTTTCGATTCCTCTTACATTGTAGTAAAAATTCCTTAGGATTCCCTTACGTCATTGTAAGAAGGATGTCAAACTCAAGATTATCATTACTTTTGTTTTATCTTTAGGAGGGAGTTTGGTGCTCTTGTTGTAGCTAGATTTAGCCGGCTATAAAAATAATTTTTTTGTATTTTGCATTTTTTTCATTTAAGCAAAAATAAATATAAAAAAAATTTGTTAAAATAAAAAAAATGATATATACAAAGAAATTGGCTAAAATAACCCAACAACAACTCATATTAAATAGATAATATGAATATACATGCGTCTTTTAAAATATGTGGATCATATTCATACTTTAATTTGCACAATTAGCTTGTTTTTCAAGCTAAAATCTCTGAATATTTTTTTTTGTATTTCTATTTTTTTTCCCCCATATACTTAAAGAATTATGTTGTGATTGTGTTTTAAAAAAAATTACAAAAACAAAAATTGAGGACCTAATATGCAGCTCTCTTCCCATTGTTATATTTCCTAAACTTTTTTAATATAATTATAGAAGTCTTTGAAGTTTGGTATGTATAATCATATATATTATGATTCCATTTAGAATAAGGTAATTCTAGGAATAATAATCACAAAATTTAAGGAAGCAATACTCATAAATTTTGGTAATGATTTAGAGGATTTAAAAATTACCTTAATTTATATAAATTATATTTTGAGCTAATCATAAAATGACATGTTTATTGTAAGTGTTATAAAGTTCAGAAAAATTCAGAAAATTAGAGTGAGATTTTCAAATTCAAAGAGGCGACAACACTTTTACTTATATTATATAATAACATGATTTTATCAGCTACCAATACTCTATTAATTTAATTGTTTACACGAATGATTTGTTTGATAAATTTTACAAAATAAATGATTTACATATAGAAATAACATGAATTGCGTTGCGATAGAACTAGTATATCACCTGTGCTATGCACGAGATAAAATAATATATAATTCATTAAAAATACGATAATTATATTTAAATTTTTTATATTTTGTCTCTTTTAAATAAAATTTTATATATAAGTTTAAGTGTTTTGTTTCAAATATTCCTTTATTGTAACATATAGTATAGATAAATTAAAATTGTTGTATTAACAATTAATAATTAAAATTATGCTTTGTTATAAAAAAAAAATGACATAGTTATAATATTTCACTATTTTAGAATAAAAATATATAAATTTTGAAAATTTGTCAAATTGATTTTTGAAAGGGAAATAATTAAATAAATTTTAAAAACTTAATGAGTAAGAAATAATCATCGTAAAAAATAAAATTTCTAAAGGCTCTACCATATAATAATAAAATTGGTTGAATTATTTATTGAAATATACTATTAACATCAATAATAGCTGTGACTAAATGATTTATTGCTAAAATGACTATTTATTATGAAGTAAAAAACTTCAAGGGACATGATATAATTTTTAAAATCACATGAAATAATTCATATTTAAAATAAATTTCGGATGTGTATTTATAATTTATCCATTTATTTAACTACCAAAAAAAAAAAACTCAACATGTTTTATCCATAACTTCTTTTTCTTTTTTTCTTTTTTTTTGGTGTACATATAATTAACACATAAGCCATGTCATGGTATCAGAAACAATTTGGCTTCTATTTTTTTTTTAAGTTGTTATTTAATTTGCAAGAGCGTTTGGATTTAGTAGGTCTATTTTAGAATCGATTCCGATGATTTGAACTATTCATTTTTTAAAACTCTTTAATTAAAATATTGATATAAAAATTTAAGATAATTGAATATCAACAGCTATATATTTAAAGCATATTTGTTTCAAAAAAATAGACAACAAATATAATTTTAAAAATAATTATCCATTTTTTATGATATAAATTTAATTTAAATATATAAAAATTAATATCTAATCATCTTAATTTTTTATATAAATATTTTACCTAATAATTCTTAAAATAAGAATGGAAATTAGATTCAAATTGGAAAAATGACTCCACGGATCACTGATCCCTTTATATTGTACCAAACCAAGCCTTTATAGTTTCGTTGCCTTTTGCCGTCTTTCCACACACACACTCTCTTTCTCTCTCTCTCTCTCTCTCTCTCTCTCTCTCTCTCTCTCTCTCTCTCTCTCTCTCTCTCTCTCACACATGGCCAAGTCACAGAATTCCAAGTTCAAGTGTTTCTCCGGCATCCTCCGCTGCCTCCTCTGCATCGGCAGCCTCTCAACCTAACCATCCGACCCCACCACCGACATCCCTACCACCACCACCACCTTCGAAAACCCAAAAAAGAATTTCAAAACCCAAGTCAAGACCCCAGGAGTAGTTGCAAGACTCATGGGTCTAGACTCACTCCCACACCCCAGAAAGGTTTTTAGGAGAAAGGAAGATCAGAAGGAAAAAAGTGGAGTTTCTGTGTTTCTATGTTTTAACTTGTTTCTGTGTTTACATACCTAAGTGTAGTTTCTGTGTTTTTGTGTTTACATAGCTAAGTGTATGTTTGTAATAGTACACGTTGATGGACGGCCACCCAATGTTATTGCCAGATTTATGGGTTTTGATGGGCTGCCTCCTCAGTAGCCTCTTCATAGACAACATAAAGGGTTCTCGAAAACTTATCGACAATGGACTACACCATTATCGTCGCAAAGGGATGGAAAACCATATGAACACCGATCAAATAGGAAAGACTCAATGGCGCAGCAAGAATGTAAGGATGAGTATGAAGTTTTGGAAACATCAAAGGTTGAGAGGAGTAGTTACCCAACAAAAAAGACTATAAACTCAAAGTTGTATTGTCACGACCCCAAACCGCCCCTAGTAGTTTGGTGCCATGATGGCCAGTAATCTGAGATTACCAAAGGCCTCTTACAAAAGATCACACACAATCAGAGTATACATATGGGGCTAACATGTGCGGAAGCAATATTTAAAACTAAATAGTCCATAAGAGCTGTGCATAGATCCAATGAAATGGCATACATCTTTAATTAAAGTCTTACAACTTGGTTACAACATAAATCAAATACATACATTACATCTTAACAAAAGGCTTACATAATCAAATACATGAATTACAAGGTCAAAACATAATCTTCATGGTTCATCCTCAATGCCGACCTAACATGCATACAAAACATCGGCACAAAACACACATCTGGAACCTACATATATATAGAGAGGGTGAGTCTGGGAACTGTGAATGGTACAAGTAATAAAGGGGTTAAATGAATGATTCGAGGTCTTGGCAAAACATACATACATATCATATCATGTACTTCGCAAAACTTATACAAAACATGTACTTGGCATAACTTGTAAAACATACACTTGTCATAACTTATTCAAACTTGCTTACTTATGTGACTTAGGCCCGTAGCCTTTTTCACCTTGAACTTATGCCTTAGGCCGGGTTGTTGGGGCTTAGTTCCACCACGTGCTCCAAAGTGACTTAACAAACTTAGGCCGGGTTATTGGGGCTTAGTTCCCCGCACCACGTGCTCCAAAGTGACTTAACAAACTTAGGGGGTTATTGGGGCTTAGTTCCCGCTCCAAAGTGACTTAACAAACTTAGGCCGGGTTATTGGGGCTTAGTTCCCCACCACGTGCTCCAAAGTGACTCTACACTAGAAAAACTCATACTTGATATACAAAAGAGGGACAATCATTCATGCTTAACAAATACTTTTATGAAACAAGCAAAGCTTTAACAAATCTTTACAACATAACTTTATTAAGAATACCACTCACCTAGTTCTTAGAACGGGATCACAGAAAGGTTCAAGTCCTACAAACACATGGCAAAGTCATGAACATACTTCTTAGAACAAGTCTCACATACATGCATGCAATGATCTCGGAAAACATAAGTCAAAACATGTCAAGGAGACATCTGGGTACCAACGAGGTTCCACACCTCGCATTGCATGCCGAGGTTCAAGACAAACTAAAGTGCAAGTGGTCATGCAAGGTAGGCCAAGGTGAGATACGATGCTTGGCCTAAGTGTGAGGCCTAGGCAAGAATGATCTCCGACTACACTTGAAGTGAAGCTCGGAGATCTGGGTTTCCACCGTGAAGAACATGAAGAACATGAACATGAACATGAAGAACATGAATGCCAAAATCATCATTTCCTTTATTCCAAAATCTGGGTTTCATGCTATGAGTTAAATCGTGGAGGCACCCATACTCAAAGATCATATGAAAACAAACATGAAAACATAAAACTTGACATGAGCTTTGGATCAAAACATGGCTTTTCTTGAAGAACACTTGAACATCATTTCCTCTTTCTTAAAACCGAACTTCAAATCAATGCATGGCTTACAAATCATATTCAATCATGCAATGCAATAACATAAACATAAAGAACATCATGAGATCAAGAATCTAACCTTAGAATTGGATTCTCTAGAAATCAAGCTTGGAGCCCTACTCTCTCTCTAGAACTCCTCTCCCTCCCTTAGAGCTTTCAAAACATAACATAACAAATGATGGGTTTCTCTCTCGATATACATTGGGTTGGTTCTCCTCAAAAGGTGGTGATTGACAAGACAAGGTGTAAGACAAAGCGTACTCAACAAGCTTCACGGCAAAACACTCCGCAAGGAATGACATCGGCAAAGACAAGGCATCGGCAAACAAAGGATGATGACTAGGAACAAGACTTACTAAGGTAACAATGATCTCGCTAGGTAGGACAACACTTGACTGCCACACCTCGGCCTAGATGTGCCACACCTCGGTCTAGGTCATGCCACGACAAGATCAACATCTGATAATACACATCTCGATGATAATCATCTCGGCCAATATGCCGGACAAAGGTGGAGGTCAAGCAAAGTACTTCTAGGCTTAGGATGACAACATATCCTAGGCTCATCATGACCTAGGCTTCAGGGAAACAAAGCATACATAAACACTTAGGCAATTCATGTAAGTACAAAACAAGGCAAAGTCCATGAAGGCAAATCTTAACATGGCAAATCACATGAATGCATACAAGTATGACTAAGGCATGAAATGTGGGTCCTTACATCCTTCCCTTAAAGAAGTTTGGTCCCCAAACTTAACTTACCATGTTCCCAAAACCTCTCGCATGTCGACTCTCATCTTCTCTTATCGAATTAGCTTTCACTGGGACAATCCTTAATACGATGACCCTTCTCACCACATCCGTAACATGCTCCAAGACAATCCCCAAGATGTAGCTTCCCACAACTTGTACATATCCCTTCCCGATTTGTGTTGTTGGGATTGTGCATACATCATCGCTTCTTCCTCGCGATTGTCATAAGTGAACTCGGGCTTTATCCAACACTCATGTTGAGCAAATTCACGATCTTGTATTGGTCCGTGAAGCCCACTCTCAAACTTCCTAGCCTTCATATATGTTGACCATGTGAGGTGCATACCGGTCATATTGCCTTGTGTCAATGAACACTCGAGGGAAATGTTTGTTGTAGAACAGCTCCAAAAATCTAGCCCAAGTCAAGTGCAGGTTGCCTTCTCGGATCATCATCCACCATCTCATCCAATGTAAGCCAATGACACCTTAAAAACCTCAACTCCATCTCAAGAACCCATCTCTATACCTCCTTGGAACTTTGCATCTTCTTGAACTCTTTGATCAAAGTCAATGTATCATCCCCATACATGGAGGCACTTGTTGAGGAGGCGGAGGTAGTGGATGTAGTACTTAACTCACCGATCAAACCTTCAACAATCCTTTCTAGGGGGTCTACCTCTTCTCATGATGCTAAGTGTATGCAAAATGCGACTCTCTTAAAACAAATAAGCAAATAAACATGTGTGCAAGTGAGTATGAGCATGCCGATGTAACAAATAAATAATGCACACCTTGTCAAGTAGCAAGCAACATGATGCAATCCTAATATCAAGTCTAAGGAAATTCCTATGCTCTTTAGGACTCAGTGTGTGAACAACGATTATAAGGAACTTGTGCTCGATAGACCCCAAACCGCCCCTAGTAGTTTGGTGCCATGATGGGAGATTACCAAAGGCCTCTTACAAAAGATCACACACAATCGAGTATACATATGGGGCTAACATGAAGCAATATTTAAAACTAAATAGTCCATAAGAGCTGCATAGATCCAATGAAATGGCATACATCTTTAATTAAAGTCTTACAACTTGGTTACAACATAAATCAAATACATACATTACATCTTAACAAAAGGCTTACATAATCAAATACATGAATTACAAGGTCAAAACATAATCTTCATGGTTGCCGACATCCTCAATGCCGACCTAACATGCATACAAAACATCGACAAACACACATCGGAACCTACATATATATAGAGGGGTGAGTGAATGGTACAAGTAATAAAGGGGTTAAATGAATGATTCGAGGTCTTGGCAAAACATACATACATATCATATCATGTACTTCGCAAAACTTATACAAAACATGTACTTGGCATAACTTGTAAAACATACACTTGTCATAACTTATTCAAACTTGCTTACTTATGTGACTTAGGCTTTTCACCTTGAACTTATGCCTTAGGCCGGGTTGTCTTAGTTCCGCTCCAAAGTGACTTAACAAACTTAGGCCGGGTTATTGGGGCTTAGTTCCCCGCACCACGTGCTCCAAAGTGACTTAACAAACTTAGGGCTCCAAAGTGACTTAACAAACTTAGGCCGGGTTATTGGGGCTTAGTTCCGCTCCAAAGTGACTCTACACTAGATAAAACTCATACTTGATATACAAAAGAGGACAATCATTCATGCTTAACAAATACTTTTATGAAACAAGCAAAGCTTTAACAAATCTTTACAACATAACTTTATTAAGAATACCACTCACCTAGTTCTTAGAGAAAGGTTCAAGTCCTACAAACACATGGCAAAAACATACTTCTTAGAACAAGTCTCACATACATGCATGCAATGATCTGGAAAACATAAGTCAAAACATGTCAAGGAGACAGGTACCAAGAGGTTCCACACCTGCATTGCATGCCGAGGTTCAAGACAAACTAAAGTGCAAGTGGTCATGCAAGGTAGGCCAAGGTGAGATACGATGCTTGGCCTAAGTGTGAGGTTTAGGCAAGAATGATCGACTACACTAAGTGAAGCTCGAGATCCGGGTTTCCACCCGTGAAGAACATGAAGAACATGAACATGAACATGAAGAACATGAATGCCAAAATCATCATTTCCTTTATTCCAAAATCTGGGTTTCATGCTATGAGTTATACTCAAAGATCATATGAAAACAAACATGAAAACATAAAACTTGACATGAGCTGATCAAAACATGGCTTTTCTTGAAGAACACTTGAACATCATTTCCTCTTTCTTAAAACCGAACTTCAAATCAATGCATGGCTTACAAATCATATTCAATCATGCAATGCAATAACATAAACATAAAGAACATCATGAGCAGATCAAGAATCTAACCTTAGAACACGGATCTAATCTGGATTCTCTAGAAATCAAGCTTGGAGCCCTACTCTCTCTAGAACTCCTCTCCTCCCTTAGAGCTTCTTCAAAACATAACATAACAAATGATGGGTTTCTCTCGATATACATTGGGTTGGTTCTCCTCAAAAAGGTGACTGATTGATAAGACAAGGTGTAAGACAAAGCGAACTCAACAAGCTTCACAGCAAAACACTCCGGCCAGGAAAGACATCGGCAAAGACAAGGCATCGGCAAACAAAGGATGATGACTTAACAAGACTTCGCACTAAGGTAACAATGATCTAGGTAGGACAACACTTGACTCACACCTCGCCTAGATGAGGTCATGCCACACAAGATCACATCTCGCCCAGATAATACACATCTAGATGATAATCATCTCGCCAATATGGACAAAGGTGGAGGTCAAGCAAAGTACTTCTAGGCTTAGGATGACAACATATCCTAGGCTCATCATGACCTAGGCTTCACAAACAAAGCATACATAAACACTTAGGCAATTCATGTAAGTACAAAACAAGGCAAAGTCCATGAAGGCAAATCTTAACATGGCAAATCACATGAATGCATACAAGTATGACTAAGGCATGAAATGTGGGTCCTTACATGTATGAGGCAGAGATGGCATTCATTCTACAGAAGTTCACGGCTAACCACGGTTGGCTTCTTGCTCAACTAATTTTTTTACCTGTATGATATTTGGACTGCCCAGTTTTGTTGACTTATGACAGCTTTCATGGATGAAATTGGCCGTTTGATTTTTGTTTTTTTGTGTTTTTTTCTGCTGAAAAAGGTGGTTTTTCTTTCAAAAGGATGCTACAGGTTTATCCCAACTGTGTTCGGGCCCAATGTAAACTGGCTGGTCTAGTCTGCTTTTAAAAGATTCAAAAGGACACATCATGTAATTAAGAAGTGGTTTCCAAAATGCTCTCAAACATTTTTTCTGAAAGTTGTGAAAATTTTGAGGACTTATGTTTTTTTTTTTAGGTGTGTATTTTCATAATACTATTCCTAACTAGAAACCACAAAACAGAGAATAGAAAATAGTGTTATGGTGCTTCCTAGAAAATGGTTCTCCAACTCATTTCGAAAAAGAGTTTTTGAAAATAACAAACTAATTGATCTTCGGTTTAGATATATCCTATTATTTGTGGATCCATGTTCTTAGTTTTTTCTTTGATTTGTAATCGGTTCACCAATAACATATTTTATTTACTTGTACTTGCAGACAGGATTCTGAGTAAAATGGGTGAAGGTTAGTTTTTCCTTCAGCTTCTTTCCTTCTTCCTTTATATGTTCCTTTCCTTCTTTTTTTATTTATTATTTATTTTTGTTATTAACATGAGTCTTCTAGACATTGGTATTAACATGAAAAACTCACTTTTTGGGTTCCATAAACTTTCAAATTGACATTCCATAATCCCATCATTGTTAATTCATTCGATGAATTAAATCCATAGGGTAATATAATTGCAGGGACTTTTGGGCAAGTTATGGAATGTTTAGAGAATGAGAACTTGGAACATCTAGCTATGTTGGAGAGGTTGTTAGGGCCACTGCCACAACATATGATTATTAGTGCAGAGTAAGATTTGTTGTTGTTGTTGTTGTTTTTTTTTTTTTTTTTGTTTATTTCATACTATTTATCTGCTTCATCCTTTGTATAAAGCTCTTATTTGTATTTTTTCAGCCTTCGTGCTAAGAAACATTTCAAGAGGAGTGCATGCTTGGATTGGCTAGAGGGTGCAAGCTCCAAAGAAAGTACGAGGGCAGTTTGGAAATTACCCCGCCTACAGGTAATTGGTAGATTTGTTTATTCGAATCATTAATGTAATCGTATGAGGGGTACTAATTTAACATCATTTCCTTTGTTCTTATTAGCCATTTTTCTAAGTGTTTTGTTTCAAATATTCCTTTATTATAACATATAGTATAGATAAATTAAAATTGTTGTATCAACAATTAATAATTAAAATTATGCTTTGCTATAAAAAATGACACAGTTATAACATTTCACTATTTTAGAATAAAAATATATAAATTTTAAAATTTTGTCATATTTATTTTTGAAAGGGAAATAATTAAATAAATTTTAAAAACTTAATGAGTAAGAAATAATCATCGTAAAAAATAAAATTTCTAAATGCTCTACCAGATAATAATAAAATTGGTTGAATTATTTATTGAAATATATTGTTGACATCAATAATAGCTGTGACTAAATGATTTATTGGTAAAATGACCATTTATTATGAAGTAAAAAACTTCAAGGGACATGATATAATTTTTAAAATCACATGAAATAATTCAGATTTTAAATAAATTTCAGATGTGTAATTATAATTTATCCATTTATTTAACTACCTAAAAAAAATAACTCAACATGTTTTATCTATAACTTTTTTTTTTTTTTTGGTGTAGATATAATTAACAAATAAGCCATGTCAAGATATCAGAAAGGATTTGGCTTTATTTTTTTTAAGTTGTTATTTAATTTGAGAGAGCGTTTGGATTTAGTAGGTCTATTTAAGAATCGATTCCGATGATTTGAACTGTCCATTTTTTAAAACTCTTTAATTATAATATTCATATAAAAAATTACGATAATTGAATATCAATAGTTATATATTTAAAACATATTTGTTTCAAAAAAATAGACGACAAATATCATTTTAAAAATAATTACCTATTTTTTTATAACATAAATTTAATTTAAATATATAACAATTAAAATCTAATCATCTTAATTTTTTATATAAATATTTTACCACATAAGTCTTAAAATAAGAACGAAATTAGATTCAAATTATGGAAATTAGATTCAACTTGGTAAAATGACTCCACGAATCACTCCTCCCTCTATATTGTACCAAACCAAGCCTTTATAGTTTCGTTGCCTTTTGCCGCCTTTCCACACAGTCTCTGTTTCTCTTTCTGTCTCTCTCTCTCCCTCTCAAACATGGCCAAGTCACAGAATTCCAAGTTCAAGTGTTTCTCCGGCATCCTCCGCTGCCTCCTCTGCATCGGCAACCTCCCAACCCAACCATCCAACCCCACCACCGACATCCCTACCACCACCACCACGTTCGAAAACCCAAAAAAGAATTTCAAAACCCAAGTCAAGACCCCAGGAGTAGTCAGAAGACTGATTGGTCTAGACTCACTCCCAGACCCAGGAAGGTTTTTAGGAGAAAGGAAGATCAGAAGGAAAAAAGTGGAGTTTTTGTGTTTTAATTTGTTTCTGTGTTTACATATCTAAGTGTAGTTTCTGTGTTTCTGTGTTTACATAGCTAAGTGTATGTTTGTAACAGTACACGTTGATGGACGGCCACCAAATGTTACTGCCAGATTGATGGGTCTTGATGGGTTGCCTCCTCAACAACCTCTTCATAGACAACATAAAGGGTTCTCGGAAACTTATCGACAATAGACTGCATCAGTATCTTCGCAAAAGGATGGAAAACAATATGAACATCGATCAAATAGGAAAGATTCAATGGCGCAGCAAGAATGTAAGGATGAGTATGAAGTTTTGGAAACATCAAAGGTTAAGAGGAGTAGTTACCCAGCAAAAAGGACTATAAACTCAAATTTGTCTGAGGCAGAGATGGTGTTCATTCCACAGAAGTTCATGGCTGACCATGGTTGGCTTCTTGCTCAACTAATTTTTTTTAGTTGTATGATATTTGGACTGCCCAGTTCTATTGACTTATGAGCAATTTTCATGGATGAAATTGGCTATCTGATTTTTGTTTTTTGTGTTTTTTTCTATTTAAAAAGGTGATTTTTCTTTCAAAAGGATGCTACAGGTTTATCCCAACTGTGTTCGGGTGCAATGCAACCTGGCTGGTCTAGTCTGCTTTTAAAAGATTAAAAATAACACATCATGTAATTAAGAAGTGGTTTCCAAAATGCTCTCAAACATTTTTTCTGAAAGTTGTGAAAATTTTGAGGACTCATGTTTTTTTTTTTTTGGCTATGTGTGTTCATATTACTATTCCTAACTGGAAACCACAAAACAGAGAACAGAAAATAGGGTTATAGTACTTCCTAGAAAATGGTTCTCTAACTCATTTGTAAAAATAGTTTTTGAAAATAACAAACTAATTGATCTTCGGTTTAGATATGTCCTATTATTTGTGGATCCATGTTCTCAGTTTTTTTTTTTTGATTTTAATCTGTTCACCAATAACATATTTTATTTACTTATACTTACAGACAGGATTCTGAGTAAAATGGGTGAAGGTTCGTTTTTCCTTCAGCTTCTTTCATTCTCCCTTTATCTGTTCCTTTCCTTCTTCTTTTTTATTCATTATTTATGTTTGTTATTCATATGAGTCTTCTAGACATTGGTATTAATATGAAACACTCACTTTTTGGGTTCCATAAACCTTCAAATTGACATTCCATAATCCCCTCATTGTTAATTCATTCGATGAACTAAATCCATAGGGTAATATAATTGCAGGGACTTTTGGGCAAGTCTTTGAATGTTTAGACAATAAGAACTTGAAACATCTAGATATGATGGAGAGGTTGTTTGGGCCACTACCACATCATATGATTATCAGTGCAAAGTAAGATCTGTTGTTGTTGTTTTTTTTTTTTTTTTTTTTAATTTTTTAATTTTTTTATTTCATACTATTTATCTGCTTCATCCCATGTATAAAGCTCTTATTTGTATTTTTTCAGCCTTCGTGCTGAGAAATATTTCAAGAGGAGTGGACGCTTGGATTGGCTAGAGGGTGCAAGCTCCAAAGAAAGTACGAGGGCAGTTTGGAAATTACCCGCCTACAAGTAATTGGTAGATTTGTTTATTCTGAACTGTTAATAGAATCGTATGCAGCGGGTACTAATTTAACATCATTTCCTTTGTTCTCACTAGCCATTTTTCTAAATGTTTTGTTTCAAATATTCATTTATTATAACATATATTATAGACAAATTAAAATTGTTGTATTAACATTTAATAATTAAATTATGCTTTGTTATTAAAAAAATGACATAGTTATAATATTTCACCATTTTAGAATAGAAATATATGAATTTTAAAAATTTGACATATTCATTTTTGAGAGGGAAATAATGAAATAAATTTTAAAAACTTAATGAGTAAGAAATAATCATCGTAAAAAATAAAATTTCTAAATGCTCTACCATATAATAATAAAATTGGTTGAATTATTTATTGAAATATACTGTTGACATCAATAATAGTTGTGGCTAAATGATTTATTTGTAAAATGACCATTTATTATGAAGTAAAAAACTTTAAGGGACATGACATAATTTTTAAAATCACATGAAATAATTCTTATTTTAAATAAATTTCGGATGTGTAATTATAATTTATCCATTTATTTAACTACCTAAAAAAAATAACTCAACATGTTTTATCGATAACTCTTTTTTTTTGGTCTTAATATAATTAACAAATAAGCCATGTCATGGTATCAGAATGGATTTGGCTTTGTTTTTTTCATGTTGTTATTTAATTTGAGAGAGCGTTTGGATTTTGTAGGTCTATTTAGGAATCGATTCGATGATTTGAACTGTCCATTTTTTAAAGCTTTTTAATTAAAATATTCATATAAAAAATTAAGATAATTGAATATCAGCAGCTATATATTTAAAGCATATTTGTTTCAAAAAAATAGACGACAAATATAATTTTAAAAATAATTATCTATTTTTTATAATATAAATTTAATTTAAATATGTAACAATTAGTATCTTATCATCTTAATTTTTTATATAAATATTTTACCTAATAAGTCTTAAAATAAGAACGAAAATTAGCTTCAAATTATGAAAATTTGATTCAAGTTGGTAAAATGACTCAACGGATCACTCCTCCCTCTATATTGTACCAGACCAAGCCTTTATAGTTTCGTTGCCTTTTGCCGCCATTCCACATAGTCTTTCTCTCTCTCTCTCTCTCTATCTCAAACATGGCCAAGTCACAGAATTCCAAGTTCAAGTGTTTCTCCAGCATCCTCCGCTGCCTCCTCTGCATCGGCAGCCTCCCAACCTAACCATCCGACCCCACCACCGACATCCCTACCACCACCACCACCACCTTCAAAAACCCAAAAAAGAATTTCAAAACCCAAGTCAAGACCCCAAGAGTAGTCGCAAGACTCATGGGTCTAGACTCACTCCCAGACCCAGGAAGGTTTTTAGGAGAAAGGAAGATCAGAAAGAAAAAAGTGGAGTTTCTGTGTTTCGGGAAGATTGGGAAGTTGTCCCCTTGGTTTATTGGCCCTTTTGAGATCCTTGAGAGGATTGGCGAGGTCGCTTATCGTTTAGCTTTGCCGCCACAGTTGTCCGGAGTTCATGACGTGTTTCATGTGAGTATGCTTCGGAAGTATGAGCCGGATCCGTCACATGTATTGGATTGGACCGACTTAGAGGTAGATGAGGATGCCTCGTATGAGGAGAGACTGGTTCGGGTCTTGGATAGGCGGGATCAAGTCCTGCGTGGCAAGACCATTCCTTTGGTAAAGGTTTTGTGGAAACATCACGGAGTGGAGGAGGCCACTTGGGAACGTGAGTTTGACGTCCAAGAGAAATACCCGGACCTATTTGTGGATGTTTGAACATATGTTATATATTGTTGTATTGTTGAACTTTAAGATCATTAGATATGTCTTAAGTTGTAAAAACATTGTGAATGTTTTGGTTATGGAAATATTGTAGAATTTGCCTTGATATGGAAGTTGATTGTAATATTGCATATATTGGCTATATTATAGAACTGGAGATGTATCATGAAAATTGATTATGATATGAAATTGTGAACCATGTGTGCTGAAAATGGTTGAAAAGGAAAGGGAATACATGTTGAAATGTAATTGTTGTGAGATGCCTCTTGACAAGAGACGAAATGGCCGGTAATGGGTCAAGTTGTTTAATGTTGAATTGTAACATTGTTTAAAATGGAGAAAAAACCTGTTTTCGAAAAACTTGTGTTTAATTTCGGGGACGAAATTCTTTAAGGGGGGAAGGTTATAGCGATCCTCGTATTCCCTCTACTGTTCAGTTGTACTCCGGACTCGATTCCGTGGAGTTGGTAGTTGTGTCTATCTTGCTGTCGTCTTTTAATTCCATTTGTGTGAGTTTTGGGATGTTTTAGACAGGTGTGTTACAGGTTGGTTGAGCCTGAGTCTCAAATCTAGTTGCCTAGGTTTTTGGTGTTACGCTCGAGCGGGTTGTTCTGCGCTCGAGCGGGGTTTGGTTTTGGCTGTCCGCTCGAGCGGGACTTCTTGCACTCGAGCGGGATTTACACACTCACAGTATTTTGTTTTCTGCAAAACTTCTGCAGATGTGATTTCTACGCTCGAGCGAATTTCCTGTGCTCGAGTGGATTGTGCTCGAGCGGTCTTGTTGGCACTCGAGCGGGCTTGTTGGCGCTTGAGCGGGTAGTACATTGTTGGTGTAAGTTCTGGGAGGGGGAAATCTGCACTCGAGCGGACGGGTTTTCGCGCTCGAGCGGATTTACTTTATTCATGTGTCTTGGCGCTCGAGCGGGACTTCTTACGCTCGAGTGAACCTAGATTTTTGTTCTTGACGCTCGAGCGTTGCGTTTTCCGCTCGAGCGGACATGTCGTATATCAGTACACAGTTGGGTATTTTTAGATCACTTTTTACAACCTCATTCTCTCTCATACTTTTCAAAAACACCATTTGAGACCTTCTCTCTCTAGGAACTCCATTTTCTCTAGGGTTTGATCTAGTTAGAGTGCTTTCCTCCTCTTCGGCCTTTGTAAAAGTTGGGTTGATTGTCGAGGGCTTCGTCTTGATCCGAAAAGTTTGGAGTTTGGAGCATTTTGGTTTTGGTCTCTTCTCTCCTTTTGTAGCTCGGAATTTGAGGTAGGGATTCCTACTCACTCTTATGGTCTTTGACATAGACTTTTGGGTTGTTTTGATAAAGTGTTGAAGTTGGTTGATTTTGGGACTTAGGGTTTCAAAATGTTATAATAGAGGGTTTGTCATTTTGATTCTTAAACTTGTATTTTGGGTCTCAAAATGATGATTTGGGTGTTGGTTAGTAATATATGAACCTATGGGTTTATATTGAGGGTTGGGGAAGAAAGCCCTAATTTTGTATATAAATTAATTAGTATTATTAATTTGGGAAGTTATAGATTTATGGAATTAAATTGGAATTAATGAAATTGATTCATTATATTGTGAAACGGTGGAGTTGGTTTAATTAATCACTCACTTTTGAAAACATCGATAATTTATCAGTTGGAGCTTTTATTATATGTTTAGAAATAATTGCTTGGGCTAACGGTGGAGGGTAGTTTTGATTGTTGTAGACAATGCATGATGATTAGGCAAACTAAAACTAATCAATTGGACGTGTCATAGAGTATGACGGTTGATAGAATACATTAATGTTATGTATTGATTGATTGTGTATATGACTTATATGTATATACATTGTATGTGTGTGGGAGGAGATAGGGGATGTACTCCACAGTTTAGGGGAAGATGGGGGATGGACCTCTAAACCGGATGTTATTTGGGAGAAGATAGGGGATGGACTCCTTGATCTCATATATGCTTGTCGGTTTATGTGTTATCTGACTCATATGCTTATCTTTGGAAGTGTTGATATAGCTTATATGCTTATTTGGTGATTGTTGATACAGCTAGTAGGCTTATCTACTATGAAATGAGAACTGTTTAAAATGAGTCTTGTCTCATGTAAGTTGCTGGCCAGGTTCTGAGCTATAGTTGTGAATTGTGAGCTTGTTAAGGGATGGAAAATGAAATGAAGCATAGACACAGTTGTCATGTAATGGAAATGGAGTTATAAATTGATCTTTGTGGGTTAAACATTTATCAATTGCTGATGTCTTAGTTATTGCTCATATTGTGTTTAGCATATCTCTAGTGGGCATTGGCTCACCCTATATGGGACATTATTTTCAGGTACAGATAGCATGCCACCTCCAAGGAAATAGCTTGGATGGATGTGGGAGTTGAAGACTCTTTTTGATTATTTTGTTATATTACATGTACATCAAGCCACGGGCTTATTTTGTTTAGAGTTAGTACTCTTCTTTTGTGAAACCAAGTGTTAACTTGAAAAGCTGTAAGCCTATAAGGCACTTGCTTTTTATAGCGATCGGATGTTAGTAGTTGGTTGTTATCTTGTTTACATCCTTTCATACCTTGTTTTTGAGTTATAGTATATAATCAAACTTCACTTTTTCAAAACTTTTACATCTTAAAACCCTAAATTTGAGAGCCTCTAAGAAATCATCTCCTAGAGTGTGAATCTACCCTAAGTGGTTTGTTAAAAAGATAGAGCAAAATGTTTGGTTTGAGCTCAAACTTTGAGGTAGGGATATCCTACTCCTCTTTATGGATTTTGTCTTTAAATTTTAGCATTTTGATGTGTTGGAAGTTGTTGTGCAATTTTGAGAAAACTTTGGGCCTTTGTGTAATTTTACAAAAGTTGGGGCTTTATTTATAATAAACCTAGAGGTATGTTTGGTGTAGGAACATGGGTTTAATGTTGAAATAATGATAGAAAATGGAACCTAAGGGTGGTAATGTTAATTATGGAAAATGCCTTAATTACATTGATTAATTAATTGGATTAATTAATTATGAGAAATGAGGAATTAAAGTGGAATGCTGAGATTAGAGATGTATGAGAATAGAGGTTGTTGTTGGATTAACTATTACTCACCTAATTGAAATGTTGATTAAATATCCATTTTGTGTATTTAATTAGTCTTGATTGTTGTAGACAATGCATGATGATTAGGCAAATTGAAAATAATCGATAGAATACATTAACTTTATGTATTGATTGATTGTATATAGAACCTATTATATGCATTTCATATGCTTATCTTTGAGAAGTATAGATATATCTCTTGTTGTGTGATATAGTTCTTATAGAGGTGTTGATATAGCTTATATAAAATGGAAAGTGGAAGGTAACATAGACTTGTAGGTCATGTAATCAAAATGTAATATAAGTGGATGTGACCATCTATCGCTAATCTTCTAGTCATTGTTCATAATTGGTTTAGTATATTTATAGGAACATCATTTTGTTGTCTTTCTTTTGATGTATTACATGTAAATTCAAGCCAAGGGCTTAATGTGTAAATGAGTTAGTACTCTACCTTTTTGTAACCAAGTGTTAACTTTAGGGCATTTGCTTTTGTTGTTAACATGTAATACTTTTGTAATGAAACTCTGTTAATGGAAGAATGTGGATCTTTTATATAATAATGCATGTCTATATTGTTGGGTTTTATGTTATTATTTTGAGGGCGTCACACTTTTGTTGTTAACATACAATACTGTTGTAAGAATTACTCTGATGAATGAAAAGATGTTGATTTCTTTATGTCATTGCATGTCTAATATGATGGGATTGATGTATTATTTTGAGGGCATTACAGCATAAGTGTTTTGTTTCAAATATTCATTTATTATAACATATATTATAGAGAAATTAAAATTGTTGTATTAACATTTAATAATTAAATTATGCTTTGTTATAAAAAAAAAATGACATAGTTATAATATTTCACCATTTTAGAATAAAAATATATGAATTTAAAAAATTTGACATATTCATTTTTGAGAGGGAAATAATGAAATAAATTTTAAAAACTTAATGAGTAAGAAATAATCATTGTAAAAAATAAAATTTCTAAATGCTCTACCATATAATAATAAAATTGGTTGAATTATTTATTGAAATATACTGTTGACATCAATAATAGCTGTGACTAAATGATTTATTGGTAAAATGACTATTTATTAAGAAGTAAAAAACTTCAAGGGACATGATATAATTTTTAAAATCACATGAAATAATTCGTATTTTAAATAAATTTCGGATGTGTAATTATAATTTATCCATTTATTTAACTACCTAAAAAAAATAACTCAACATGTTTTATCTATAACTCTTTTTTTTTTTTATTTTGGTCTTAACATAATTAACAAATAAGCCATGTCATGGTATCAGAATGAATTTGGCTTTGTTTTTTTCAAGTTGTTATTTAATTTGAGAGAGAGTTTGGATTTAGTAGGTCTATTTAGGAATCGATTCGATGATTTGAACTGTCCATTTTTTAAAGCTTTTTAATTAAAATATTCATATAAAAAATTAAGATAATTGAATATCAGCAGCTATATATTTAAAGCATATTTGTTTCAAAAAAATAGACGACAAATATAATTTTAAAAATAATTATCTATTTTTTATAATATAAATTTAATTTAAATATGTAACAATTAGTATCTAATCATCTTAATTTTTTATATAAATATTTTACCTAATAAGTCTTAAAATAAGAATAGAAATTAGCTTCAAATTATGAAAATTTGATTCAAGTTGGTAAAATGACTCAACGGATCACTCCTCCCTCTATATTGTACCAGACCATGCCTTTATAGTTTCACTGCCTTTTGCCGCCTTTCCACACAGTCTTTGTTTCTCTTTCTGTCTCTCTCTCTCTCTCTCCTTCTCAAACATGGCCAAGTCACAGAATTCCAAGTTCAAGTGTTTCTCCGGCATCCTCCGCTGCCTTCTCTGCATCGGCAGCCTCCCAACCCAAGCATCCAACCCAATCACTGACATCCCTACCACCACCACCACCACCACCTTCGAAAACCCAAAAAAGAATTTCAAAACCCAAGTCAAGACCCCAGGAGTAGTCGCAAGACTCATGGGTCTAGACTCACTCTCAGACCCCATGAAGGTTTTTAGGAGAAAGGAAGATCAGAAGGAAAAAAGTGGAGTTTCTGTGTTTTAATTTGTTTTTGTGTTTACATATCTAAGTGTAGTTTCTGTGTTTTTGTGTTTACATAGCTAAGTGTATGTTTGTAATAGTACACGTTGATGGACGGCCACCGAATGTTATTGCCAGATTGATGGGTCTTGATGGGCTGCCTCCTTAGCAGCCTTTTCATAGACAACATAAAGGGTTTTCGGAAACTTATCGACAATGGACTGCATCAGTATCATCGCAAAGGGATGGAAAACCATATGAACATCGATCAAATAGGAAAGACTCAATGGCGTAGCAAGAATGTAAGGATGAGTATGATGTTTTGGAAACATCAAAGGTTGAGAGGAGTAGTTACCCAACAAAAAGGACTATAAACTCGAAGCTGCCTAAGGCAAAGATGGCGTTCATTCTAGAGAAGTTCATGGCTGACCATGGTTGGCTTCTTGCTCAACTAATTTTTTTTTGGTTGTATGATATTTGGACTACCCAGTTCTGTTGACTTATGACCAATTTTCACGGATTAAATTTGCTGTCTGATTTTTGTTTTTTGTGTTTTTTTCTGTTGAAAAAGGTGATTTTTCTTTCAAAAGAATGCTACAAGTTTATCCCAACTATGTTCAGGCCCCATGCAAACTGGCGGGTCTAGTTTGCTTTTAAAAGATTCAGAAGGACACATCATGTAATTAAGAAGTGATTTCCAAAATGCTCTCAAAGATTTTTTTCTGAAAGTTGTGAAAATTTTGAGGACTCATGTTTTTTGTTTTTTTTTTGGGTGTGTGTGTTCATAATACTATTCCTAATTGGAAACCACGAAACAGAGAACAGAAAATAGTGTTATGGTGCTTCCTAGAAAATGGTCCTCTAACTCATTTCTAAAAAGAGTTTTTGAAAATAACAAACTAATTGATCTTCAGTTTAGATATGTCCTGTAACGCCCTCAAAATAAAACATGAAACCCATCACTTTAGATATGCATTGATACAAGAGAAATCAACCATTTCTATTCATCAGAGCAGTTCTTACGACAATATTACATGTTAACAACAAAAGCAAATGCCCTACGGGCTTACAGCTTTCCAAGTTAACACTTGGTTAAACAAGAGAAGAGTACTAACTCTATACAAAAGAAGCCTTGGCTTGGTATACATGTAATACAAACAAAATAAACAAAAAGAGTCTTCAACTCTCATCATCATCCAAGCTATGACCTTGGAGGTGGCATACTACCTGTACCTGAAAATAATGTCCCATATAGGGTGAGCCAACGCCCAATAGAGATATACTAAACACAGTATGAGCAATAACTAAGACATTAGCAATTGATAAATGTTTAATTCCCATAAATCAATTCATAATCCATTTCCATTACATGACCACTATGTCCATGTTTCCTTTCATTTTCCATTTCTTTTTCAACTTGGAGTTTGAAAACAAGGCTCAACCCCCAGCCAAATATCTTAATGAGATTTAGATTCATCCTTAAAACACTTTCGAAAGTCAAGACGGATACACATTGTAGTGCTGTTTTGATAACGCATAAACCATTTTCACACATTACGAAAGATACACATTTCGGTGCTGTATCAACATAACATAGGATCACTTCTATACTTCACAATTGATAACGATATACATTTTAGTGCTATATCAAATCAATTAGAACACTTCCATAATCAACATTTGATACACATTGTAGTGCTGTATCAATGTCACACAAAAATCCGGTTTAGAGGTCCATCCCCTATCTCCTCCCACACAGCACATGTATATAAACATAGATCATATACAATCAATCAATACATAAAGTTAATGTATTATTCCAGTCGTTATATTCGGTAGCATACTCAATTGATTCGTTTTAGTTTGCCTAATCGTCATGCATTGTCTAAAACAATCAAAACTACCCTCCACTGGTAGCCCAAGCAATTATTTCCAAACAGATAATAAAAGCTCCAACAGATAAATTATCAATGTTTCAAAAGTGAGCGATTAACAAATCCAACTTTACCATTCCACAATATATTGAGTCAATTTCATTATTTCCAACTCAATTCCATAAATCCACAACTTCTTTCCAAATTAATTATACCAATTAATTCATACAACAAATTAGTGTTTTCTACCCCTTTTTCCAATAACAACCTAATGGTCCATAAATCAACCACCAACAACAATATCATTATTTTGAAACTCAAAAAACACCTTTTAGAATCAAAATACAAAACTCTCATTTAACATTTTGAAACCCTAAGTCCCAAAATTTATCCAACTTCAACACTTGATCAAAACAATCAAAAATCTATGTCAAAGACCACAAGAGTGAGTAGGAATCCCTACCTCAAAAGTTGACACCCAACGAAGAAGATGAAGAAAACGAAAATGCTCCAAATCCCAAGATTCTTGGATCAAAAGATAGCCCTCGACGATCAACAACTTTTTTGTAAAGGCCAAAGGTGAGAAAACAACTCCTACTAGATCAATACCTAGAGAGAAGGCAAGGTTCTAGAGAGAGAGAGAGGCTCAACAATGGAGTTTTGGAAAAGTAAGAGAGAGAAAAGGATATTAAAAAGTGATCCAAAAAGTCGGATATCAGTTTTATATAAGAGTCGCCCCGTTCGAGCTTGGAAACCCCCGCTCAAGCGTCACTCACAGACTCCTGCTCGAGCGTCAAAAATCCCGCTCGAGCGGCGGATACACACTTCCAGAACTTTATGCTGAACCAGGTCCCCGCTCGAGCGTCCAACACTGCAGAGGAAATACTAGAAGATGGAAAATCACGCTCGAGCATCAAAACTCCCGCTCGAGCGGAGAAGCAACAACGAAGGGCCCGCTCGAGCGTGAAGGCAAAAATCTGGGCAACTACTCTTGGTTTCTAAGTTAAACCAACCTGAAACAAACCTGCCCAACACATCCTATAACTCAAATACAAGGTACGAAAGGATGCAAACAAGATATAAGCAACTACTAACATCCACAGAAACAAGTTCGGATCACTGTACACAAGAAGTAAAACCTGAGATTGTTATAACCTCCCCCCCCCCTTAAAGAATTTCGTCCCCGAAATTAAACATAGGTTTTTCAAAAATAGGTTTTTTCTTCATTCCCAACAATATTACAACAAAATTTTAAACATTCCGACCCATTGCCGGTCAATCTCATCTCTTGACAAGAAGTAATTTACATCATATATAACAACGTGCATTATCAACATGCATTTCTCTTCCATTTCAACAATTTCATATCATAACTAATGTTCATGATACATTTCCAATTCTACAATACTTCAACATATGCAATGTTATATCAAACTTCCATTTTGAGGCAACTTTTAAAACACTTTCATTAAACCAAAACATAAACCATGTTTTACAACCTAAGATATATTCAATACTCTTAAGGTTCAACAATACAACAAAATATACGATGTATGCTCAAACATCCACAAATGGATCCGGATATTTCTCTCGGACCTCCAACTCACATTCCCAAGTGGCTTCCTCCACTCCGTGATGCTTCCACAAAACTTTTACCAAGGGAATGGTCTTGCTTCACAAGACTTGATCCCACCTATCCAAGACCCGAACCGGCCTCTCCTCATACGAGGCATCCTCATCTACCTCCAAATCGGTCCAATCCAACACATGGGATGGATCCAGCTCGTACTTCCGAAGCATACTAACATGAAATACGTCATGCACCGGACAATCATGTGGCAAAGCCAAACGATAAGCAACTTCCCCAATCCTCTCAAGGATCTTAAAGGGACCAATAAACCGAGGGGATAACTTCCCACTCTTCCCAAACCTCATCAAACCTCGCCTAGGTGATATTTTCAAGAAAACATGATCATTTACCTCAAATGCCAAAGGCCTCCTCCTTCGGTCGGCATAGCTCTTTTGGCGACTCTAGGCTGTAACAAGTCTCCTACGGATGAACTCAACTTTCTCCGTCGTCTCCCTAACCAACTCCGGACCCAACAATGGTGCATCACCCACCTCGGCCCAACAAACTGGAGACCTACACGGTCGGCCATACAAGGCCTCAAACGGTGCCATACCAATACTAGACTGAAAGCTGTTGTTGTAGGCAAACTCCACCAAGGGTAAGTGCCTCTCCCACGTCCTACTAAAATCAAGGACACAACCTCGAAGCATATCCTCAAGGATCTGAATAGTATGCTCGGACTGCCCGTCAGTCTGAGGATGATAGGCCGTGCTAAAGGTCAACTTAGTACCCAAGGCACTCTACAAACTCTGCCACAACTTGGCAGTAAAACGAGGATCTCTATCTGAGAGGATCGTCACTGGGACCCCGTGCAATCTCACTATGTCCCGAATATACAGATTGGCAAGGTGATCTACCGAGTCTCTCACGCGTATAGGGATAAAGTGCGCCGACTTAGTCAACCGATCTACAACCACCCAAATAGCATCACTACCCCGCTGAGTCCTCGGAAGACCTACAACGAAGTCCATAGTGACATGTTCCCACTTCCACTCGGCAATGTGCAAGGGTTGCAACAAACCCACTGGCCTCTGATGCTCGGCCTTCACTTGCTGACAAGTAAGGTATTTCGATACGAAAACCGCCACATCTCTCTTCATGCCCCTCCACCAAAACCGGCGCCCCAAGTCATGATACATCTTGGTGCCTCTCGGATGTACCGCAAGGTGTGAATGGTGAAACTCTCGAAGTACCTCCTCTTGGCAAGACTACGGCACAAACAAACGGTCTCGGTATCTCACACTCTGGTCGGGATACTCAGACAAACCCTTCTCAACCTTCCCACTGGAGATTTTCTCTCGGAGGGATTCCACCTCAAGGTCACCTCTCTGTGCCTCTAACACTCTAGTCACAAGTGTAGGCTGCGCAACAACAGAAAATAAGGCCGCAACCTCAACGGATTCGCCCAGAAGCAAATCAAACTCGCCAAGCGCCCCCAACATCTCCCATTTCCTGATGGCTGTACAAGCTACATCAGTAATGGATTTTCTACAAAGTGCATTGGCTACAACATTGGCCTTTCCCGGGTGATAGTGCAACTCAAAATAGTAGTCCTTAATTAACTCCATCCACCTTCTCTGCCTCAAGTTCAAGTCCTTTTGTGTAAACAAATACTTCAAACTCTTGTGATTCGAGAACACCTCGAATCTCTCACCATAAAGGTAGTGCCTCCAGATTTTCAAGGCAAAGATCACTGCTGCTAGTTCTAGGTCATGTGTAGGGTAATTCTTCTCGTGAATTTTTAACTAATGTGAGCCATAGGCAACCACTTTCCCCTCTTGCACCAACACACAACCCAAACCCTCTCGTGAGGCATCACAATAAACCACATAACCCAATCCTCTCTTCGAAATAATCAAGACTGGAGCTGTGGTCAATCTAAATTTCGGTTCTTGAAACGACTTTTCACAAGTCTCACTCTAAACGAATTTGACTCCCTTTCGAGTCAGTCTAGTCAATGGTGAAGCTAACCTGGAGAAATCCTTCACAAACCGACAGTAATACCCAGCTAACCCTAGAAAACTGCGGATCTCAAACACACTCTTAGGCTGTGCCCAATCTTGCACTGCCTCTATTTTGGATGTATCAACAGACACCCCTTCCCCGGATACTACGTGGCCTAAGAACTTGATTTCTCCCAGCCAGAACTGACACTTCCCAAACTTGGCATACAGCCTATGGGCTCTAAGCAACTCAAGCACCACTCTCAAGTGTTCTTCATGCTCCTCCTCAGAAGGCGAATAGATAAGAATGTCATCCACGAAAATGACTACAAAACAATCTAAGAATTCCCGGAATATCCGGTTCATCAAATCCATAAAGACTGCCGGTGCATTGGTGAGTCCAAATGGCATCACCAGAAACTCATGATGGCCATACAGCGTATGGAATGCCATCTTCGGAATATCCTCCTCACTGACCCTCAATTGGTGGTAACCCGATCTCAAGTCTATCTTAGAGAAACAACGGGAACCCTTCAACTGGTCAAACAAATCATCTATACGGGGCATAGGGTACTTATTCTTGACCGTAGCCCGATTCAACTTCCGATAATCGATGCAAAGTCTCAAGGCACCGTCTTTCTTTTTAGCAAAGAGGGCTAGTGCTCTCCACAGCGAAACACTAGGGCGAACAAAGCCCTTATCCAGCAACTCCTGGAGCTGAATCTTCAACTCACTCAACTCGGCTGGGGCAAAATGGTAAGGTGCCATAGAAATCGGTGTCGTGCCGTGCACTAAATCAATAGAGAACTCTATCTCACGGTGAGGTGGCAAACCAACGAGATCCTCAGGAAAAACATCCGAATACTCACAAACCACCTTCGGCAATACAATCTGAGTCTCGTCACACTCACCACTCAAAAAGCTAGCAAGTAGACCACTAAGCTCACTCCGCCCTCGCGGATCATACACCGGTGGCAACACACTACCAACCTGATCCCCCAATAAATGGAAACACTCCCCGCTCAAGGTACAAACTGTGACTCTCTGGCAGTAGCAATCAATAACAGCCCAGTATGACGATAGCCAGTCCATACCCAAAATAACATCAAAACCCTTCATGGGCATAACTACAAAAGGGAACGAAAGCCGATGATCGGCGACCTCTATATCACAGCCTCTACATCCATGCTTCAAAATCAATTCACCCCCACCAGGTGATACAACACATATAGGAGATGCTAATTGTGCCAACTCTAATTCCAAATCAGATGCAAATGTAGCAGATACAAAAGAATGAGACGCACCCGTATCAATCAATACACTAGTAACTGAGTTGCAAAACAGAAAGGTACCTCTCACAACTGACGGAACCGGTACCAAGTCCTGCGCGGTAACAACATACACGCGCCTAGTAGGCCCCTGATCCACTTGCTCACCCCTCGGAGCATACGACTGCTGTACAGACTGGGACGATGAAGCCCTCTGATTGGCCCTCGAGGCCTGCACTGACTGAGTTGGTTGAAGACTCTGCCTCTGCCCAGATGCACCAGATGTGCCACTCAACTCAAAACCTCTTCAGGTGCCCCACTTGACCACACTGATAGCAAGATAGTGGCTGACCCCTGCCCTGACTCTGGCTCTGCGGTCTAGCTGAAGAAGAAGCAGCTCGCTGACCTCCTCCCCTCTGTGGACAAACTGAAGCCTTGTGGCCCAGCTGACCACACTTGTAACATGTGAAGTCTCTCTAATTGCCTCTCCTCGAGCCTGTACTCGACACTGGAAAGGTCGATCTAGTAACACCACCCTGAGACTGCTGAGGGTTAGCACCCCTCTGTCTCCTGCCATCATCCTGACCATCCTGGCTCCTCTTGGAGCCCCTCTGTCCCTTCTCCTCCTGCATCATGATTTCCATATGGGCTGCAGCATCAACCAAGCGCCCATAGTCTCGGATCATAGACCCACCAACTCTCATCTTGAGGTCGCGCCTCAACCTCTTCTCAAACTTGATACAGCGTCGTTCCTCGGACGCCACAAGTTCAGGTGCGATCCAGGACAAGCTAGTAAAAGCAGCCTCATACTCAGCCACTGAAGAACTCAACTGCAAAAAGCCGCAAACTAATCTCTCCTTCTCCGATCACCGGATATAAGAACTTCTCCTGGAAAGCACCCACAAAAGCCTCCCAAGTGCCATCCAAACGACCCTTCACAAACTTCCACCACTGACCACATCCCCCTTAAGCTGGAAAGATGCCAAGGTCACTTTCAATGCTCCGTCCTCGATGCCAAGCATCTCGAACGTCTTACTCATCTGCTCCAACCACTCATCCGCCTTAAGTGGCTCCTTCGGATCCCCAACAAACTCATTCGGATTAGATCAGAAGAACTCCTTCTTCAAGAAAGAAGGCCCTGCCTCAGCGACCTGGGCCTACATTGGAGCCTGAACTGGATTCTTAGCTCTGAGAATACCCATAGACTCCCTCAAAGCATCGGCTATCCCTCGGGCTAAAGCACCCATAGCCTCCTGACCTGCTGGTTCGGCCACATTGGCTTGGCCAACCCCCTCCTGCTGCGTCGGAATATCATCAGGTAAAGGCATCTCCGGCCTCCTAGGCCTACCTCTCCTACCACCTCGTCCTCGTCCTGACATCCTAATAAAGGTAACAGAGAACGTTAGCACATTCACAAATGTGCCGAAGCTATAACACTCGCGTCCTAATGCATGGACAACTGTAATTCACTCCACGTAAGCACATAAACACATAAGCACTTATAAATTTTGTTTCCGGATAATGATAGTCCCGAGGCGTTACCAGAGTTCTAGTTAGAAACAACATTGATCAAGTGCTTTTCCAACAAGACTCCCAGAAACCCTAGGATCCAATCAACATCCTAGAAACTAAATCCCATACCCAAGTAGTCATATAAACATGTTATCACATAAACACATTACATTACACTTAAGTCTCTAGCAAGCGAGACAAACCCATTGTGATACTAATCACTTCCCACGTACCCAAAGTATTCGAACCCGGTACGCTTTGATACCAAGTTGTAATGCCCTCAAAATAAGACATGAAACCCATCACTTTAGACATGCATTGATACAAGAAAAATCAACCATTTCTATTCATCAGAGCAGTTCTTACAATAGTATTACATGTTAACAACAAAAGCAAATGCCCTACGGGCTTACAGCTTTCCAAGTTAACACTTGGTTAAACAAGAGAAGAGTACTAACTCTATACAAAAGAAACCTTGGCTTGATATACGTGTAATACAAACAAAACAAACAAAAAGAGTCTTCAACTCTCATCATCATCCAAGCTATGACCTTGGAGATGGCAAGCTACCTATACCTGAAAATAATGTCCCATATAGGATGAGCCAATGCCCAGTAGAGATATGCTAAACACAGTATGAGCAATAACTAAGACATTAGCAATTGATAAATGTTTAATTCCCATAAATCAATTCATAATCCATTTCCATTACATGACCACTATGTCCATGTTCCCTTTCATTTTCCATTTCTTTTTCAACTTTGAGTTTGAAAACAAGGCTCAACCCCCAACCAAATATCTTAATGAGATTTAGACTCATCCTTAAAACGCTTTCGAAATTCAAGACGGATACACATTGTAGTGCTGTATTGATAACGCATAAACCATTTTCACACTTTACGAAAGATACACATTTCAGTGCTGTATCAACATAACATAAAATCACTTCTATACTTCACAATTGATAACGATATACATTTTAGTGCTATATCAAATCAATTCAAACACTTCCATAATCAACATTTGATACACATTGTAGTGCTGTATCAATGTCACACAAAAATCCGGTTTAGAGGTCCATCCCCTATCTTCCCCTAAACCGTGGAGTACATCCCCTATCTCCTTCCAATCAACACATGTATATAAACATAGATCATATACAATCAATCAATACATAAAGTTAATGTATTATTCCAGTCGCTATATTCGGTAGCATATTCAATCGATTCGTTTTAGTTTGCCTAATCGTCATGCATTGTCTACAACAATCAAAACTACCCTCCACCGGTAGCCCAAGCAATTATTTCCAAAAAGACAATAAAAGCTCCAATAGATAAATTATCAATGTTTTCAACAGTGAGCGATTAACAAATCCAACTTCACCATTCCACAATATACTGAGTCAATTTCATTATTTCCAACTCAATTCCATAAATCCACAACTTTTTTCCAAATTAATTATACCAATTAATTCATACAACAAATTAGGGTTTTCTACCCCTTTTTCCAATAACAACCCAATGGTCCATAAATCAACCACCAACAACAATATCATTATTTTGAAACTCAAATACACCTTTTAGAATCAAAATACAAAACTCTCATTTAACATTTTGAAACCCTAAGTCCCAAAATTTACCCAACTTCAACACTTTATCAAAACAATCAAAAATCTATGTCAAAGACCATAAGAGTGAGTAGGAATCCCTACCTCAAAAGTTGACACCCAACGAAGAAGTTGAAGAAAACGAAAATGCTCCAAATCCCAAGATTCTTGGATCAAAAGATAGCCCTCGACGATCAACAACTTTTTTGTAAAGGCCAAAGGTGAGAAAACAACTCCTACTAGATCAATACCTAGAGAGAAGGCAAGGTTCTAGAGAGAGAGGCTCAACAATGGAGTTTTGGAAAAGTAAGAGAGAGAAAAGGATATGAAAAAGTGATCCAAAAAGTCAGATCTCGATTTATATAAGAGTCGCCCGCCGGCGTGGAAACCTCTCGCCGAAGGCCACTATAGACTCCGCCGGCGTCAAAAATCCCGTTCGAGCGGTGGATACACACTCCCAGAACATTATGCTGAACCAGGTCCCCGCTCGGGCGTAAAACTCCACGCTCAAGCGTCATACACAAACTCACGCTCGAGCGTCAAAACGCCCGCTCGAGCGTCCAACACTGCAGAGGAAATACTGGAAGATGGAAAATCACACTCGAGCGTCAAAACTCCCGCTCGAGCGGAGAAGCAACAACGAAGGGCCCGCTCAAGCATCAAAAGCTCCGCTCGAGCGTGAAGGCAAAAATCTGGGCAACTACTCTTGGTTTCTAAGTTCAACCAACCTGAAACAAACCTGCCCAACACATCTTATAACTCAAATACAAGGTACGAAAGGATGCAAACAAGATATAAGCAACTACTAACATCCACGGAAACAAGTCTGGATCACTGTACACAAGAAGTAAAACCCATGATTGCTATATGTCCTATTATTCATGGATCCATGTTCTCAGTTTTTTCTTTGATTAGTAATCTGTTCACCAGTAACATATTTTATTTACTTGTACTTGCTGACAGGATTCTGACTAAAATGGGTGAATGTTAGTTTTTCCTTCAGCTTCTTTCCTTCTCCATTTATCTATTCCTTTCCTTCTTCTTTTTTATTTATTATTTATTTTTGTTATTAATATGAGTCTGCTAGACATTGGTATTAATATGAAACAATCACTTTTTGGGTTCCATCAACCTTCAAATTGACATTCCATAATCCCATCATTGTTAATTCATTCGATGAATTAAATCCATAGGGTAATATAATTACAAGGACTTTTGGGCAAGTCTTCGAATGTTTAGACAATAAGACCTTGAACATCTAGCTATGATGGAGAGGTTGTTAGGGCCACTGTCACAGCATATGATAGTTAGTGCAGAGTAAGATTTGTTGTTTTTGTTTGTTTATTTCATGCTATTTATCTGCTTCATCCCATGTATAAAGCTCTTATTTGTATTTTTTCAGCCTTCGTGCTAAGAAATATTTCAAGAGGAGTGCACGCTTGGAGTGGCGAGAGGGTGCAAGCTCCAAAGAAAGTACAAGGACAGTTTGGAAATTACACTACATACAAGTAATTGGTAGATTTGTTTACTCTAAACTGTTAACAGAAGCGTATGCAGCAGGTACTAATTTAACATCATTTCCATTGTTCTCACTAGCCATTTTTCTAAGTGTTTTATTTCAAATATTCCTTTATTATAACATATAGTATAGATAAATTAAAATTGTTGTATTAACAATTAATAATTGAAATTATGTTTTGTTATATAAAAAAAAAATGACATAGTTATAATATTTCACTATTTTAGAATAAAAATATATGAATTTTAAATATTTGACACCTTGATTTTTGAGAGCTAAATAATTAAATAAATTTTAAAAACTTAAGGAGTAAGAAATAATCATCGTAAAAAATAAAATTTCTAAATGCACTACCATATAATAATAAAATTGGTTGAATTATTTATTGAAATATACTGTTGACATCAATAATAGCTGTGACTAAATGATTTATTGGTAAAATGACTATTTATTAAGAAGTAAAAAACTTCAAGGGACATGATATAATTTTTAAAATCACATGAAATAATTCATATTTTAAATAAATTTCGGATGTGTAATTATAATTTATCCATTTATTTAACTACCTAAAAAAAATAACTCAACATGTTTTATCTATAACTCTTTTTTTTTTTAATTTTGGTCTTAACATAATTAACAAATAAGCCATGTCATGGTATCAGAAAGAATTTGGGTTTGTTTATTTTTTTTTAAATTGTTATTTAATTTGAGAGAGCGTTTGGATTTAGTAGGCCTATTTTGGAATCGAATCCGATGATTTGAACTGTCCATTTTTTAAAACTCTTCGATTAAAATATTCATATAAAAAATGAAGATAATTGAATATGAGTAGCTATATATTTAAAGCATATTTGTTTCAAAAAAATAGACGACAAATATAATTTTAAAAATAATTATCAATTTCTTGTAATATAAATTTAATTTAAATATATAACAGTTAATATCTAATCATCTTAATTTTTTATATAAATATTTTACCTAATAAGTCTTAAAATAAAAACAAAAATTAGATTCGAATTATGGAAATTTGATTCAAATTGGTAAAATGACTCCACGGATCACTCCTCCCTTTATATTGTCCCAAACCAAGCCTTTATAGTTTCATTGCCTTTTGCCGCCTTTCCACACAGTCTCTCTCTCTCTCTCTCTCTCTCTCTCTCTCTCTTTCTCCGTCTCAAACATGGCCAAGTCATAGAATTCCAAGTTCAAGTGTTTCTCCGGCATCCTTCGCTGCCTCCTCTGTATCGGCAGCCTCCCAACCCAACCATCCGACCCCACCACCGACATCCCTACCACCACCACCCCCATCGAAAACCCAAAATAGAATTTCAAAACCCAAGTCAGGACCCCAGGAGTAGTCGCAAGACTCATGGGACTAGACTCGCTTCCAGACCCAGGAAGATTTTTAGGAGAAAGGAAGATCAGAAGGAAAAAAGTGGAGTTTCTTTGTTTCTGCGTTTTAATTTGTTTATGTGTCTACATATCTCAGTGTAGTTTCTGTGTTTACATAGCTAAGTGCATGTTTGTAACAGTACACGTTGATGGACGGCAATCGAATGTTATTGCCAGATTGATGGGTCTTGATGGGCTGCCTTCAGTAGCCTCTTCATAGACAACATAAAGGGTTCTCGGAAACTTATCGACAATAGACTGCATCAGTATCATCGCAAAGGGATGGAAAACCATATGAACACCAATCAAATAGGAAAGGCTCAATGGCGCAGCAAGAATCTAAGGATGAGTGTGAAGTTTTGGAAACATCAAAGGTTGAGAGGAGTAGTTACGCAGCAAAAAGGACTATAAACTCAAAGTTGTATGAGGCAGAGATGGCGTTCATTCAACAGAAGTTCATGGATGACCATGGTTGGCTTCTTGCTCAACTAATTTTTTTAGTTGTATGATATTT
This sequence comes from Camellia lanceoleosa, assembly GCA_025200525.1. Classification (NCBI taxonomy): domain Eukaryota; kingdom Viridiplantae; phylum Streptophyta; class Magnoliopsida; order Ericales; family Theaceae; genus Camellia; species Camellia lanceoleosa. The sequence goes on from CM045767.1 coordinate 79,536,692, forward strand.
GGATTCCCCAGTTCTGTGGACTTATGAGTAGTTTTCATGGATTAAATTGGCTGTTTGATTTTTGTTTTTTGTGTTTTTTTCTGTTGAAAAAGGTGGTTTTTCTTTCAAAAGGATGCTACAGGTTTATCCCAACTGTGTTCGGGCCCAATGGAAACTGGCTGGTCCAGTCTGCTTTTAAAAGATTCACAAGGACACGTCATGTAATTAAGAAGTGGTTTCCAAAATGCTCTCAAACATTTTTTCTGAAAGTTGTGAAAAATTTGAGGACTCATGTTTTTTTTTTTGGGTCTGTGTGTTCATAATACTGTTCCTAACTCGAAACCTCAAAACAAAGAACAGAAAATAGTGTTATGGTGCTTCCTAGAAAATGGTTCTCTAACTCATTTCTAAAAACAGTTTTTGAAAATAACAAACTAATTGATCTTCGGTTTAGATATCTCCTATTATTTGTGGATCTATGTTCTCAGTTTTTTCTTTGATTTGTAATCTGTTCAACAAAAACATATTTCATTTACTTGTACTTGTAGACATGATTCTGAGTAAAATGGGTGAAGGTTAGTTTTTCCTTCAGCTTCTTTCCTTCTCCCTTTATCTGTTCCTTTCCTTTTCTTTTTTTTTATTATTTATTTTTGTTTTTAATATGAGTCTTCCAGACATTGGTATTAACATGAAACACTCATTTTTTGGGTTCCATAAATTTTCAAATTGACATTCCATAATCCCATCATTGTTAATTCATTTGATGAATTAAATCCATAAGGTAATATAAATTGCAGGGACTTTTGGGCAAGTCTTGGAATGTTTAGACAATGAGAACTTGGAACATCTAGCTATGATGGAGAGGTTGTTAGGGCCACTGCCACAACATCTGATTATTAGTGCAGAGTAAGATTTATTTATTTTTTATTTTTTTATTTCATACTGTTTATCTGCTTCATCCCATGTATAAAGCTCTTATTTGTATCTTTTCAGCTTTCGTGCTAAGAAATATTTCAAGTGGAGTGCACGCTTGGATTGGCTAGAGGGTGCAATCTCCAAAGAAAGTAAGAGGGCAGTTTGGAAATTACCCCGCCTACAGGTGATTGGTAGATTTGTTTATTCTGAACTGTTAATAAAATCGTATGCAGCGAGTACTAATTTAACATCATTTCCTTTGATCTCACTAGCCATTTTTCTAAGTTTTTTGTTTGAAATATTTCTTTATTATAACATATAGTATAGATAAATTAAAATTGTTTTATTAACAATTAATAATTAAAATTATGCTTTGTTATAAATAAAAAAAATGAAATAGTTATAATATTTCACTATTTTAGAATAAAAATATATGAATTTAAAAAATTTGTCATATTGATTTTTGAAAGGAAAATAATTAAATAAATTTTAGAAACTTGATGAGTAAGAAATAATCATCGTAAAAAATAAAATTTCTAAATGCTCTACCATATAATAATAAAATTGGTTGAATTATTTATTAAAATATACTGTTGACATGAATAATAGCAGTGACTAAATGATTTATTGGTAAAATGACCATTTATTACGAAGTAAAAAACTTCAAGGGACATGATATAATTTTTAAAATCACATGAAATAATTCATATTTTAAATAAATTTCGGATGTGCTTTATAATTTATCTATTTATTTAACTACCTAAAAAAAATAACTCAACATGTTTTATCTTTAACCTTTTTTTTTTTGGCGTACATGTAATTAACACAAAAGCCATGTCATGGTATCAAAAAGGATTTGGCTTTTTTTTTTTTTAGTTGTTATTTAATTTGAGAGAGCGTTTGGATTTAGTAGGTCTATTTTGGAATCGATTCCGATGATTTGAACTGTCCATTTTTTTAAACTCTTTAATTAAAATATTCATATAAAAATTAAGATAATTGAATATCCGTAGCTATATATTTAAAACATATTTGTTTAAAAAAAAATACACGACAAATATAATTTTAAAAATAATTATCTATTTTTTATAATATAAATTTAATTTAAATGTATAACAATTAATATCTAATCATCTTAATTTTTTATATAAATATTTTCTGAGAACGTTTTATGTTACAAACATACACTTAGCCAATTTCCAGAGTAGTCGCAAACTCATGGGTCTAGACTCACTCCTAGACCCCAGGATGGTTTTGAGGAGAAAGGAAGATCAGAAGGAAAAAAGTGGAGTTTCTGTGTTTCTGTGTTTTAACTTGCTTCTGTGTTTTTGTGTTTACATATCTAAGTGTTGTTTCTGTGTCTACATAGCTAAGTGTATGTTTGTAACAGTACACGTTGATGGATGGCCACCGAATGTTATTGCCAGATTGATGGGTCTTGATGGGCTGCCTGTTCAGCAGCCTCTTCATAGACAACATAAAACGTTCTCAGAAACTTATCGACGATAGACTACATCAGTATCTTCACAAAGGGATGGAAAACCATATGAACACCGATCAAATAGGAAAGACTCAATGGCGTAGCAAGAATGTAAGGATGAGTATGAAGTTTTGGTAACATCAAAGGTTAAGAGGAGTAGTTACCCAGCAAAAAGGACTATAAACTCAAAGTTGTCTGAGGCATAGATGGCGTTCATTTAATAGAAGTTCATGGCTGACCATGGTTGGCTTCTTACTCAACTAATTTTTTTAGTTGTATGATATTTGGATTGCCCAATTCTGTAGACTTTTGAGCAGTTTTCATGGATTAAATTTGCTGTCTGATTTTTGTTTTTTATATTTTTTTCTATTGAAAAAGGTGGTGTTTCTTTCAAAAGGATGCTACAGGTTTATCCCAACTGTGTTCGGGCCCAATGGAAATTGGCTGGTCTAGTCTGCTTTTAAAAGATGCACAAGGACACGTCATGTAATTAGGAAGTGGTTTCCAAAATGCTCTCAAACAATTTTTCTGAAAGTTGTGAAAATTTTGAGAACTCATGCTTTTTTTGGGTGTGTGTGTTCATAATACTGTTCCTAAATAGAAACCACAAAATAGAGAACATAAAATAGTGTTATGGTCCGATCTAGAAAATGGTTCTCTAACTCATTTCTAAAAACAGTTTTTGAAATTAACAAACTAATTGATCTTCGGTTTAGATATGTCCTATTATTTGTGGATCCATGTTCTCAGTTTTTTCTTTGATTTGTGTAAGGCCCTCAAAATAAACCCATAATAACATACATTCACGATAAAGAAAAAAGATTTCATATTATAATCATTAGAGTATTCTTACAAAAGGTATTACATGTTGACAACAAAAGTAAATGCCCTATAGGCTTACAACTTTCCAAGTCAACACTTGGTTACAAAAGGAGAGTACTAACTCTACACAAAATAAGCTCTTGGCTTGATGTACATGTAATACAACAAAAACAACAAAAATGTCTACAGCCTTAAGCCTCCCGAGCTACATCCTTGGAGGTGGCATAACACCTGTACCTGAAAAGGATGTCCCATATAGGGTGAGCCAAAGCCTAGTAGAGATATGCTAAACATAATATGAGCAATAACTAAAACATTAACATTTTATAAATGTTTAACTCACATAAATCAATTCATAACCCATTTCAATTACATGACAAATGTGTCCATGTTTCATTGCATTTTCCATTTCTTATCTAATTTCTCAATTCATAACTATGGCTCAGAACATGGCCAAACAATTTAAATGAGATTACATCTCATATCAACAGTAATTCCATTTCAATTGAGATAACAACTCAAATTAAACACTTCATACTTCACAATAAATACACATAATTGCTGTATCAATCTCAAATAAAAACACTTCCGTACTTCATATATGATACACAGATTTGCTGTATCAATACTTCAATAAATACACATATTTGTCGTATCGATGGAGTCCATCCTCTATCTCCTCCCAAACAATATCCGGTTTAGGAGTCCATCCCCTATCTTCCCCTAAACCGTGGAGTATATCCCCTATTTCCTTCCACACAATACAATGTATATAAACACATATCATATACATAACCAATTAATATATAAATATGATGTATTATTACAACCGTTATATTCGATGACATATTCAATTGATTAGTTTTAGTTCACCTAATCATCATGCATTGTCTACAACAATCAAGACTATCCTCCACCGATAGCCCAAAGCAATTATTTCTAAACAGATAATAATTACATCCAATAGATAAATTATCAACAATTTCCAAGGTGGGTGATTAATAATTCCAACTCCACCATTCTATCTCATAATGAGCCAATTACATTATTTTCAACTCAATTTCATATTTCCATAATAAATGTCATTAATTTCACTGGTGACCCAAATATACCCAAACATGGCATTTTCCCTCTTTTTCTCAATATTGACCCAAAGGTCCAAATATTATCAACAACATCAATAAATTTTATTTCAGACCCAAAACACTTATGTATGAGTCAAATGAACAAAAACCCTCTTTTCAACATTATACATCTTAAACCCTAACTTCCCAAATCAAACCATTTATACAAAAAGCTCAACATTTATGTTAAAGCTCATAAAGATGAGTAGGAATCCCTACCTCAAGAGATGAAACTCAAAGGAGATGATGAAGAAACCTCGAAATGCTCCAAAACCCAAGATTTTCGAATTGATAGGAAGCCCAAGCCAAGCTCTACACTCTTTGCAAAGACACTTAGGGAGTAGATTACTCAAGCTAGATCAATCCCTAGAGAGAAGGTATAGTTTTAGAGTGAGGTGCTCTCCAATGGTGGTTTTCGAAAAGTAAAAGAGAGAAAGGATGTTGAAAATTGATCCAAAAAGTGAAATCTCGAAGTGATATAAAAGTCGCCCTGCTCGAGCGTGGAAACCCCCGCTCAAGCGTCAGACACAGAATCATGCTCGAGCGTCAAAACTCCCGCTCGAGCGTCAGATGCACACTCACAGAAGTTTTGCAGGCGACGGTCCCCGCTCGAGCGTCAAACTCCCCGCTTGAGCGGAGCAACAAAATCAAAGGGTCACACTTGAGCGTCAAAAGTGCCGCTTGAGCGTATGAAGACCAGTAGAGAAAAATGCTGGGAAATGGAAATTCACGCTTGAGCGTCAAAACGCTCGCTCGAGCGGAGAAGCAACAACAAAGGGTCCGCTCGAGCGTGAAGGCCAAATTCTGGGCATCAACTTTTGGTTTCAAGGCACAACCAACCTATTTCAAACCTGCCCAACACAACCCAAGACTCAAATACAAAGAGTAAGGGATGGAATTGAGAATGAGACAACAACACAACCAAGAAACCAAGTCGGGAGTACAATATACAGAGGAAGGAAAAATCGGGATCGCTATAACCTCCCCCCCTTAATGAATTTCGTCCTCGAAATTAGGCACAAGTTTTCAAAAACAACTTTTCTCAATTCTTAACAATATTACAATTCATTACCCAACGACTTGACCCATTACCGGTCATTCCATCCCTTCTCAAGGGGCAAATTACAATACATAACTCGTTATGCATTATTAACATGCTTTTTCTTGAAATTTACCAATTTCAACACATATTCCACAATTCTATATCATATTCAATGCTCATGGTATATTTCCATTTCAACAATACATTCAACATATGCAATGTTACATTAAACTTCCATTTCAAAGCAAGTTTCAAAATACTTCCATTACTCAAAACATATACGATGTTTTACAACTTAAGACATATTCGATGCTCTTAAAGTTCGTTAATATTACAAAATTTCCAATGCATGATTACACATTAACAAACATGTCTGGGTATTTCTCACGGACCTCCAACTCACGTTCCCAAGTGGCTTCTTCCACTCCATGATGTTTTCACAAAACCTTTACCAAGGGAATGGTCTTGCCTCGCAAGACTTGATCCCGCCTATCCAAGACCCAAACCGGTCTTTCCTTATATGAGATATCCTCGTCAACCTCCAAGTCAGTCCAATCCAATACATGCGATGGATCCGGCTCGTACTTCCGAAGCATACTAACATGAAACACGTAAAGCTAAAGCTAAACGGAAAAGCAACCTCCCCAATCCTCTCAATGATCTCAAAGGGGCCAATAAACCGAGGGGACAACTTCCCACTCTTTCCAAATCTCATCAAACCTCGCCTAGGTGATATTTTAAAAAAAAAAACATGATCACCCGTCTCAAATGCCAAAGGCCTCCTTCTACGGTCGACATAACTCTTTTGGCGACTCTGGGTTGTCGCAAGCCTCCTACGGATAAGTTCAACCTTCTCCGTCGTTTCCCTCTCCAACTCCGGGCCCAACAAAGGTGCATCACCCACCTCGGCCCAACAAACCGAAGACCTACAAGGTCGCCCATACAAGGCCTCAAACGGTGCCATACCAATACTCGATTGAAAACTGTTGTTGTAGGCAAACTCCACCAAGGGCAAGTGCCTCTCCCACGTCCCACTAAAGTCAAGGACACAACCTCGAAACATATCCTCAAGGATCTAAATAGTACGCTCGGACTGCCTATCAGTCTGAGGATGATACGCCGTGCTAAAGGTCAACTTAGTGCCCAAGGCACTCTGCAAACTCTGCCACAACCTAGCAGTAAAACGTGGATCTCTATCAGAGACGATCAACACTGGGACCCCGTGCAACCTCACTATGTCCTGAATATACAAGTCGGCAAGATGATCTATCGAATCCCTTACACGTATAGGGATAAAATGCGCCGACTTAGTCAACCGGTCTACAACCACCCAAATAGCAGCACTACCCTGTTGAGTCCTCGGAAGACCTACAACAAAGTCCATAGTGACGTGCTCCCACTTCCACTCAGCAATAGGCAAGGGTTGCAACAAACTCACTGGCCTCTGATGCTCGGCCTTCACTTGCTGACAAGTAAGGCACTTCGATACAAAAATTGCCACATCTCTCTTCATACCCTGCCACCAAAACTGGCGACCCAAATCCCGATACATCTTGGTGCCTCCCGGGTGCACCGCAAGACGTGAATGGTGAAACTCTTAAAGTACCTCCTCTCGGCAAGACTCCGGTACAAACAAACGGTCTTGGTATCTCACACTCAAGTCGGGATACACCGTCAAACCCTTATCAACCTTCCCACTGGAGATCTTCTCTCGGAGGGATTCTACCTCAAGGTCACCTCCCTGTGCCTCTAATACTCAAGTCACAAGTGTAGGCTGTGCAATAACAGAAAACAAGGCCGCAGTCTCAACGGATTCGCCCAGAAGTAAATCAAACTCGCCAAGTGTACCCAACATCTCCCACTCCCGGATGGCTATACAAGCTACATCACTAATGGATTTCCTGCTAAGGGCATCGGCCACAACATTGGCCTTACCCGGGTGATAGTGCAACTCGAAGTCGTAATCCTCAATGAACTCCATTCATCTTCTCTGCCTCAAATTCAAGTTCCTTTGTGTAAACAGATACTTCAGAGTCTTATGATCCGAGAATACCACGAATCTCTCACCGTAAAGGTAGTGCCTCCAAATCTTTAAAGCAAAAATCACAGCTGCTAACTCTAGTTCATGAGTAGGGTAATTGCTCTCGTGTATTTTCAACTGACGTGAGCCATAGGCTACCACTTTCCCCTCTTGCATAAACACACAACCCAAACCCTCTCGTGAGGCATCACAATAAACTGGATAACCCAAACCTCTCTCCGGAATAATCAAGACCGGAGCGGTGGTTAATCTAACCTTCAACTCTTGGAACGACTTTTCATAAGTCTCACTCCATACAAATTTGACCCCTTTCCGTGTCAATGTAGTCAACGGTAAAGCTAGCCTGGAGAAATCTTTCACAAACCGGCGGTAATACCCAGCTAATCCCAGAAAACTGCGGATCTCAAAAACACTCTTAGGCTGTGCCCAATCCTGCACTACCTCTATCTTGGATGAATCAACAGATACCTTTTCCTCGGAAACCACATGGCCTATGAACTTAACCTCTCTTAGCCAGAACTCACACTTTCCAAACTTGGCATACAGCCTATGGGCTCTAAGCAACTCAAGCACCACTCTCAAGTGTTCCTCGTGCTCCTCCTCCAAAGGTGAATAAATCAGAATGTTGTCCACGAAAACGACTACAAAACGATCTAAGAATTCCCGGAATATCCGGTTCATCAAGTCCATAAATACTGCTGGTGCATTGGTGAGCCCAAAAGGCATCACTAGAAACTCATAATGGCCATACCGTGTACGGAATGCCGTCTTTGGAATATCCTCCTCCCTGACCCTCAATTGATGGTAACCTGATCTCAAGTCTATCATAGAGAAACAACGGGACCCCTTCAACTGGTCAAACAGATCATCTATACGGGGCATAGCGTACTTATTCTTAACCGTAGCCCGATTCAATTTTCGGTGATTGATACAAAGTCTAAAGGCACCATCTTTCTTTTTAGCAAAGAGGGTCGGTGCTCCCTACGGCGAAACACTAGGACGAATGAAGCCCTTATCCAGCAACTCCTAGAGTTGAGCCTTCAATTTATTCAACTCGGTTGGGGCAAAACGGTAAGGTGCCATAGAAATCGGCGCTGTGCCAGGCACTAAATCAATAGAGAATTCGATCTCTCGATGTGGTGGCAAACTCACAAGATCCTCGAGAAAGACGTCCGAGTACTCACAAACCACCCTTGGCAACACAATCTGGGTCTTGTCACACTCACTGCTCATAAAGTTAGCGAGGAGACTACTAAGCTCCCTCTGCCCTCGCGAATCATACACTGGTGGCAACACACTACCAACCCGATCTCCCAAGAAATGGAAACAATCCCCGCTCAAGGTACATACTGTGACCCTCTGGCGGTAACAATCAATAACTGCCCGGTATGACGATAGCCAGTCCATACCCAAAATAACATCAAAACCCGACATAGCCATTACTAGAAACAAAAATGGAAGCCGACAGTCAGCGACCTTTATATCACAGCCCTGACACCCTTGTTTCAAAATCAACTCACCCCCAATAGGTGACACAACACAAATAGAAGATGCTAACTGTGCCAACTCCAATCCCAAAACAGATGCAAATGCAGTAGATATAAAGAATGGGATGCACCCGTATCAATTAACACATTGGCAACCGAGTTGCAAAACAAAAAGGTACCTCTCACAACAGATGGAGCCAGTACAAGATCCTGCGCGGTAACAGCATACACACGCCTTTGTAGGCCCTTGATCTACCTACTCACCTCTAGGAGCAAAAGACTGCTGCACAGACTGGGACGACGAAGCTCCCTGATTGGCCCTCGAGGCCTGAATTGACTGTGTTGGCTAAAAACCCTATGTCTGCCTAGAACCAGACGCGCCCGATGTGGTACTCAACTGCGGGCAAAACCTCTTCAGGTGCCCCACTTGGCCACATTGGTAGCACGAAAGCAGTTGACCTCTACCCTGACTATGGCTCTAAGGTCGAGCCGAAGATAAAGCTGCTCTCTGACCTCCTCTCCTCTGCAGACAAGCTGGAGACTTGTGGTCCAGCTAACCACACTTGTAACAAGTCACGTCTCCCTGACTACCTCTCCCAGAACCTGTACTCGGCACTGGGAAGGTCGATATAACAAATGCATCCTAGGACTGCTGAGGGTTAGAACCCCTCTGCCTCCTACCGTCCCCCTGACCATCCTAACTCCTCTTGGAGCCCCTCTGCCTCTCTTCCTCCTCCTGCATCATAATCTCCATATGGGCTGTAGCATCCACAAGACGCCCATACTCTCGAGTCATAGACCCTCGAACTCTCATCTTGAGCCCATGCCTCAACTTCTTCTCAAACTCAAGACAACAGCATTCCTCAGACGCCACAAGCTCAGGTACGAACCTGGATAAACTGGTAAATGTGGCCTCAAACTTGGCCACTGAAGAACTCAGCTGCTTAAGTTGGCAGAATTGATCCCTCAACTTCTCCCTGATAACTGGAGACAAGAACTTCTCCTAGGACACGACCTCTCATGAACTTCCACCACTGACCCGCATCCCCCTTTAACTAGAAAGATGCCAAGGTCACCTTCAAAGCCCTGTCCTCGATGCCAAGCATCTCAAACATCTTCGTCATCTGTTCGAGCCATTCATCTGCCTCAAGTGGCTCTTTTGGATCACCCACAAACTCGTCCGGGTTAGACTGGAAGAACTCCCTCTTTAGAAATGAAGGCCCCGCCTCAACAACATGGGCCTGGACCTGATTCTCAGCTCTGAGAATGCCCAAGGATTCCCTCAAAGCTCCTGCTATCTCGTGGGCTAAGGCGTCCATGGCCTGCTGTCCTACTGGTTCGGCCACATTGGCCTGGCCAACACCCTTCTGCTGCGCCAAAATGTCATCCAGTATAGGCATCTCCTGCCTCCTAGGCCTACCACGCCTACCACTACGTCCTCGTCTTGACATCCTAATAAAGGTAACGAAGGACATTAGCACATTCACAAATGTGTCGAAGCTATAACACTCACATCCTAATGCATGGACAACTGTAATTCACTCCACATAAGCACGTAAACACATAAGCACTTACGAATTTCATCTCCGGATAATGACAGTCCCATGACGGTACTAGAGTTCCGGTTAGAAACAGCATTGATCAAGTGCTTTTCCAACAAGACTCACAGAAACCCAAGGATTCAATCGACATCCTAGAAACTAAATCCCATACCCATATAATCACATAAACATGTTATCACATAAGCATATAACATTACATCTAAGTCTCTAACAAGCGAGACAAACCCATTGTGATACTAATCACTTCCCGCGTACCCAAAGTATTCGAACCCGGTACGCTCTGATACCAAGTTGTAACACCCTCAAAATAAACCCATAATAACATACAATCACGATAAAGAAAAAAGATTTCATATTACAATCATCAGAGTATTCTTACAAAAGGTATTACATGTTGACAACAAAAGTAAATGCCCTATAGGCTTACAACTTTCCAAGTCAACACTTGGTTACAAAATGAGAGTACTAACTCTACACAAAATAAGTCCTTGGCTTGATGTACATGTAATACAACAAAAACAACAAAAATGTCTACAGCCTCAAGCCTCCCAAGCTACGTCCTTGGAGGTGGCATAACACCTGTACCTGAAAAGGATGTCCCATATAGGGTGAGCCAAAGCCCAGTAGAGATATGCTAAACATAATATGAGCAATAACTAAAACATTAGCATTTTATAAATGTTTAACTCACATAAATCAATTCATAACCCATTTCAATTACATGACAAATGTGTCCATGTTTCATTCCAGTTTCCATTTCTTATCCAATTTCTCAATTCATAACTATGGCTCAAAACATGGCCAAACAATTTAAATGAGATTACATCTCATATCAACAGTACTTCCATTTCAATTGAGATAAAAACTCAAATTAAACACTTCATACTTCACAATAAATACACATAATTGTTGTATCAATCTCAAATAAAAACACTTTCGTACTTCATATATGATACACAGATTGCTGTATCAATACTTCAATAAATACACATATTTTCTACATCGATGGAGTCCATCCCCTATCTCCTCCCAAATAATATCCAGTTTAGGAGTCTATCCCCTATCTTCCCCTAAACCGTGGAGTATATCCTCTATCTCCTCCCACACAATACAATGTATATAAACACATATCATATACATAACCAATTAATACATAAATTTGATGTATTATTACAACCGTCATATTCGATGACATATTCAATTGATTAGTTTTAGTTCACCTAATCATCATGCATTGTCTACAACAATCAAGACTATCCTCCACCGATAGCCCAAAGCAATTATTTCTAAACAGATAATAATTACGTCCAACAGATAAATTATCAACAATTTCCAAGGTGAGTGATTAATAATTCCAACTCTACCATTCTATCTCATAATGAGCCAATTACATTATTTCCAACTCAATTTCATATTTCCATAATAAATGTCATTAATTTCACTAATGACCCAAATATACCCAAACATGGCATTTTTCCCATTTTTCTTAATATTGACCCAAAGGTCCAAATATTATCAACAACATCAATAAATTCTATTTCAGACCCAAAACACTTATGCATGAGTCAAATGAACAAAACCGCTCTTTGCAACATTATACATCTCAAACCCTAACTTCCCAAATCAAGCCATTTATACAAAAAGCTCAACATCTATGTTAAAGCTCATAAAGATGAGTAGGAATCCTTACCTCAAGAGATGAAACTCAAAGGAGATGATGAAGAAATCTCGAAATGCTCCAAAACCTAAGATTTTCAGATTGATAGGAAGCCCAAGCCAAGCTTTACACTCTTTGCAAAGACACTTAGGGAGTAGATCACTCAAGCTAGATCAATCCCTAGAGAGAAGGTATAGTTTTAGAGTGAGGTGCTCTCCAATGGTGGTTTTCGAAAAGTAAAAGAGAGAAAGGATGTTGAAAAGTGATCCAAAAACTGGAATCTCGAAGTGATATAAAGTCGCTCCGCTCGGCGTGGAAACCCTCGGCGTCGAAGGCCGAGACTCATGCTCGAGCGTCAAAACTCCTGCTCGAGCGTCGGATGTACACTCACAGAAGTTTTGCAGGCGATGGTCCCCGCTCGAGCGTCAAACTCCTCGCTCGAGCGGAGCAACAAAATCAAAGGGTCACGCTCAAGCGTCAAAAGTCCCGCTCGAGTGTACGAAGACCAGTAGAGAAAAATATTGGAGGATGGAAATTCACGCTCGAGCGTCATGGTCAAATTTTGGGCATCAACATTTGGTTTCAAAGCACAACCAACCTATTTCAAACCTACCCAACACAACCCCAAACTCAAATACAAAGAGTAAGGGATGGAATTGAGAATAAGACAACTACACAACCACGGAACCAAGTCCAGAGTACAATATACAAAAGAAGGAAAAATCGGGATCGCTATAATTTGTAATCTGTTCACCAATAACATATTTTATTTCCTTGTACTTGCAGACAGGATTCTGAGTAAAATGGGTAAAGGTTAGTTTTTCCTTCTACTTCTTTCCTTCTACCTTTATCTATTCCTTTCCTTCTTTTTTTTATTTATTATTTATTTTTGTTATTAATATGAGTCTTCTAGACATTGGTATTAACATGAAACACTCACTTTTTGGGTTCCATAAACTTTCAAATTGACATTCCATAATCCCATCATTGTTAATTCATTCGATGAATTAAATCCATAGGGTAATATAATTGCAGGGACTTTTGGGTAAGTCTTGGAATGTGTAGACAATGAGAACTTGGAACATCTAGCTATGATGGAGAGGTTGTTAGGGCCACTGCCACAGCATATGATTATTAGTGTAGCGTAAGATCTGTTGTTGTTGTTTTTTTTTTTTTTTTTTTTTTATTTCATACTATTCATCCCATGTATAAAGCTCTTATTTGTATTTTTTCCCCCTTCGTGCTGAGAAATATTTCAAGAGTGCATGCTTGGATTGGCTAGAGGGTGCAAGCTCCAAAGAAAGTATGAGGGCAATTTGGAAATTACCGCGCGTATAGGTAATTGGTAGATTTGTTTATTTCGAACTGTTAATAGAATCGTTTGCAGCGGGTACTAATTTAACATCATTTCCTTTGTTCTCACTAGTCATTTTTCTAAGTGTTTTGTTTCAAAAATTTCCTTTATTATAACATATAGTATAGATAAATTAAAATTGTTGTATTAACAATTAATAATTAAAATTATGCTTTGTTATAAAAAAAAAATGACATGGTTACAATATTTCACTATTTTAGAAGAAAAATATATGAATTTTAAAAATTTGTCATATTGATTTTTGAAAGGGAAATAATTAAATAAATTTTAAAAACTTAATGAGTAAGAAATAATCATCTAAAAAAATAAAATTTCTAAATGCTCTACCATATAATAATAAAATTGGTGGAATTATTTATTGAAATATACAGTTGACATCAATAATAGCTGTGACTAAATGATTTATTGGTAAAATGACCATTTATTATGAAGTAAAAAACTTCAAGGGACATGATATAATTTTTAAAATCACATGAAATAATTTATATTTTAAATAAATTTCGGATGTGCATTTATAATTTATCTATTTATTTAACTACATAAAAAAATAACTCAACATGTTTTATCTATAACTTTTTTTTTTTTTTTTTTTGGTGTACATATAATGAAGACATAAGCCATGTCATGGTATCAGAAAGGATTTGGCTTCTTTTTTTTTAAGTTGTTATTTAATTTGAGAGAGCGTTTGGATTTAGTAGGTCTATTTTGGAATCGATTCCGATGATTTGAACTGTCCATTTTTTAAAACTCTCTAATTAAAATATTCATATAAAAAATTAAGATAATTGAATATCAGTAGCTATTTATTTAAAACATATTTGTTTCAAAAAAATGCACGACAAATATAATTTTAAAATTAATTATCTATTTTTTATAATATAAATTTAATTTAAATATACAACAATTAATATCTAATCATCTTAATTTTTTATATAGATATTTTACCTAATAAGTCTTAAAATAAGAACGAAAATTAGATTCAAATTGGTAAAATGACTCGATGGATCACTCATCCCTCTATATTGTACCAAACCAAGCCTTTATAGTTTCGTTGCCCTTTGCCGCCTTTCCACACAGTCTCTCTCTCTCTCTCTCTCTCTCTCTCTCTCCTTGCCAAACATGGGCAAGTCACAGAATTCCAAGTTCAAGTGTTTCTTCGTCGTCCTCCGCAGCCTCCTCTGCATCGGCAACCTCCCAACCCAACCATCCGACCCCACCATCGACATCCCTACCACCACCACCACCACCACTTTCGAAAACCCAAAAAACAATTTCAAAATCGAAGTGAAGACCCGAGGAGTAGTCGCAAGACTCATGGGTCTAGACTCACTCCCAGACCCCAGGAAGGTTTTTAGGAGAAAGGAAGATCAGAAAGAAAAAAGTGTAGTTTCTGTGTTTACATATCTAAGTGTAGTTTCTGTGTTTCTATGTTTACATAGCTAAGTGTTTGTTTGTAATAGTACACGTTGATGAATGGCCACTGAATGTTATTGCCAGATTGATGGGTCTTGATGGGCTGCCTCCTCAGCAACCTCTTCATAGACAACATAAAGGGTTCTTGGAAACTTATCGACAATGGACTGCATCAGTATCTTCGCAAAGGGTTGGAAAACCAAATGAACATCGATCTAATAGGAAAGTCTCAATGGCGCAGCAAGAATTTAAGGATGAGTATAAAGTTTTGGAAACATCAAAGGTTGAGAGGAGTAGTTACCCAGCAAAAAGGACTATAAACTCAAAGCTGTCTGAGGCATAGATGGCGTTCATTCAACAAAAGTTCATGGCTGACCATGGTTGGCTTCTTGCTCAACTAATTTTTTTAGTTGTATGATATTTGGACTGCTCAGTTTGTTGATTGATAAGTAGTTTTTATGGATGAAATTGGCTGTCTGATTTTTGTTTTTTGTGTTTTTTTTGTTGAAAGAGGTGGTTTTTCTTTCAAAAGGATGCTACAGGTTTCTCCCAACTGTGTTCGGGCCCAATAGAAAGTGGCTGGTCCAGTCTGCTTTTAAATGATTCAAAAGGACACATCATGTAATTAAGAAGTGGTTTCCAAAATGCTTTCAAACATTTTTTTTGAGACCTGTGAAAATTTTGAGGACTCATGGTTTTTTTTTTTTTGGGTGTGTGTGTCCATAATACTGTTCCTAAGTGGAAACCACAAAACAAAGAACAAAAAGTAGTGTTATGGTGCTTCCTAGAAAATGGTTCTCTAACTCATTTCTAAAAACAATTTTTGAAAATAACATGCTAATTGATCTTCAGTTTAGATATGTCCTATTATTTGTGGATCCATGTTCTTAGTTTTTTCATTGATTTGTAAGCTAGTCACCAATAACATATTTTATTTACTGGTACTTGCAAACAAGATTTTGAGTAAAATGGGTGAAGGTTAGTTTTTCCTTCAGCTTCTTTCCTTCTTCCTTTATCTGTTCCTTTCCTTCTTTTTTTTTTATTTATTATTTATTTTTGTTATTAATATGAGTGTTCTAGACATTGGTATTACTATGAAACACTCACTTTTTGGGTTCCATAAACTTTCAAATTGACATTCCATAATCTCATCATTGTTAATTCATTCGATGAATTAAATCCATAGGGTAATATAATTGCAGGGACTTTTGGGCAAGTCTTGAAATGTTTAGAGAATGAGAACTTGGAACATCTAGCTATGACGAAGAGGTTGTTAGGGCCACTGCCACAACATATGATTATTAGTGCATAGTAAGATCTGTTGCTTTTTTTTATATATATATATATATTTCATACTATTTATCTGCTTCATCCCATGTATAAAGCTTTTATTTGTATTTTTTCAGCCTTCGTGCTGAGAAATATTTCACGAGGAGTTCACACTTGAATTGGCTAGAGGGTGCAAGCTCCAAAGAAAGTATGAGGGCAGTTTGGAAATTACCCCGCCTACAGGTAATTGGTAGATTTGTTTATTCTGAACTGTTAATAGAATCATATGCAGCAGGTACTAATTTAACATCATTTCCTTTGTTCTCACTAGCCATTTTTCTAAGTGTTTTGTTTGAAATATTCCATTATTATAATATATAGTACAGATAAATTAAAATTGTTGTATTAACAATTAATAATTAAAATTACGCTTTGTTATAAAAAAAAATGACATAGTTAAAATATTTCACTATTTTAGAATAAAAATATTCGAATTTTAAAAATTTGTCATATTGACTTTTGAAAGGGAAATAATTAAATAAATTTTAAACACTTAATGAGTAAGAAATAATCATCGTAATAAATAAAATTTCTAAATGCTCTACCATATAATAATAAAATTGGTTGAATTATTTATTGAAATATATTGCTGACATCAATAATAGCTGTGACTAAATGATTTATTGGTAAAATGACTATTTATTATGAAGTAAAAAACTTCAAGGGACATGATTTTAAAATCACATGAAATAATTCATATTTTAAATAAATTTCGGATGTGTATTTATAATTTATCCATTTATTTGACTACCTAAAAAAAATAACTCAACATGTTTTATCTATAACTTCTTTTTTTTTTGGTGTACATATAATGAAGACATAAGCCATGTCATGGTATCAGAAAGGATTTGGCTTTTTTTCTTTTAAGTTGTTATTTAATTTGCGAGAGCTTTTGGATTTAGTAGGTCTATTTTAGAATCTATTCCGATGATTTCAACTGTCCATTTTTTTAAAACTCTTTAATTAAAATATTCGTATAAAAAATTAAGATAATTGAATATCAGTAGCTATATATTTAATACATGTTTGTTTCAAAAAAATAGACAACTAATATAATTTTAAAAATAATTATCTATTTTTTATAATATAAATTTAATTTAAATATATAACAATTAATATCTAATCATCTTAATTTTTTATATAAATTTTTACCTAATAAGTCTTAAAATAAGAATGTAAATTAGATTCAAATTATGGAAATTAGATTCAAATTGGTAAAATGACTCCACGGATCACTCCTCCCTCTATATTGTACAAAACCAAGCCTTTATAGTTTCGTTGCCTTTGGCCGCCTTTCCACACAATCTCTCTCTTTCTCTCTCTCTCTCTCTCTCTCTCTCTCTCTCTCTCTCTCCCAATCATGGCCAAGTCATAGAATTCCCAGTTCAAGTGTTTCTCCGGCATCCTCCGTTGCGTCCTCTGCATCGGTAGCCTCCCAACCCAACCATCCGACCCCACTACCGACATCCCTACCACCACCACCACCACCTTCAAAAACCCAAAAAACAATTTCAAAACCGAAGTCAAGACCCGAGGAGTAGTCGCAAGACTTAGGGGTCTAGACTCACTCCCAGACCCCAGGAAGGTTTTTAGGAGAAAGGAAGATTAGAAGGAAAAAAGTGGAGTTTCTGTGTTTACATAGCTCAGTGTATGTTGGTTATAGTACACGTTGATGGACAGCCATTGAATGTTATTGCCAGAGTGATGGGTCTTGATGGGCTGCCTCCTCAACAGCCTCTTCATAGACAACATAAAGGGTCCTCAGAAACTTATCGAGAATGGACTGCATCAGTGTCTTCGTAAAGGGATGGAACACCATATGAACACCGATCAAATAGGAAAGACTCAATAGCACAGCAAGAATGTAAGGATGAGTATGAAGTTTTGGAAACATCAAAGGTTGAAAGGAGTAGTTACCCAGCAAAAAGGACTATAAACTCAAAGCTGTCTCGTAATAACCCTCACACTGTCCTAACCATACTCATATGTATTTATATGATTTTGTCCTATTAAGCTTGCATTTCAGATCTTGTCTTTGTTTTGCTTAAGTGTTATTTGCATGCTTTGTTCCTTGTTTGGTGTGTGGTTAGCCTAGACTAATCCAAGCCGAGGTCACCTTAAGCCTAGAACTGACTAATCCAAGCCGAGGTCACCTTAAGCCTAGAACTGCCTTGGAACTCTTTTTCTGGTTGGCCTCCACCCTTGCCCTAACATGTTGGCCGAGGTGTTCACTACCAAGGCCGAGATGTTCACCACCAAGGCCGAGATGTGTATTATCTAGGCCGATATGTTACCCTTGAACCCAAGTGATCTTGCTCATGGACTGGTACGACCTAGACCGAGGTGTGGCACATGTAGGCCGAGGTGTGGCACAACTAGGCCAAGGGTGTCCTTTCTAGCCAAGGTCATTGTCCTTTGCTTGCCGAAGCCTTGTTATTAGCCGATGTCGCTAATTGCCGGAGTGCCCTTGCCGCCTAACTTGTTGAACACACTTTGTCATAGTCTTGTCTTTTCACTCAGTCACCTTTTTTAGTAGAACCAACCAGCTGTTGCCACGTGCCCCTGTAGAGGGTTAAGTCAGCCGACAGACCCAGAAATTATACATTTTTGTATCATATCTTTGCCTTGTAGAGAGAGAGAAGCTCTAAGAAGAAGAAGAAGTTTTAGAGTGAGAGAGAGTAGGCCTTCGAGATTGATTCCTAGAGATTAAACCGTTAGATTCGTGTTTTGAGGTTAGATTCTTGATTTACTCTTGTTGTTCTTTATGTTTATTTGGCTGTATTGCAAGATCTAGCATGATTCATGAGCCATGCATTGATTTAAAGTTTGGTTCTAGAAAGAGAAAATGGTGTTCTTGGGTTCTTAAAAAAAAAGCCTTGTTTGATCCGAAAGTTTGTAACAAGTTCCATGTTTTTTGTGTTTGTTTTCATAAGATCTTCAAGTATGGGTACCCAGGCCTATGTTTTCGAACTCATAGCATGAAAATCCCATATTTTTTAAATAACAAGTTGTGATTGAGCATTCATGTTTTTCATGTTCTTCATGTTTTTTCAGCAGAGGGAAACCCAGATTTTCCCGACTTCATATCCTTGAATGTGGCCCTCGGGACCACACCTCGGCGAGGAGGTGTGGAACCTCGGCCTAGACCTGGTTGGTGCCCAACATGTTTTCCCGAGATGAGAAACGGTGTTTCATTTTGATTTGACTTAGTTTTGGAGAATGCCGAGATCATCTGTATGCATGTGAAACTTGTTTGAAAGTGCATTCAACAAACTTTGCCATGTGTTTGTAGGACTTGGACTTGCCCTGACCCCGACGTTTGAAGAACTATGTGAGTGGTATTTTAATAAAGCTATGTTACAATGTTTTGATAAAAGCCTTGTTTTGCTTTCTTTTGGAAAGTATTTGTAAGCATGAATGATTATTCCTATTTTGTATATCAAGTATTATATCTTGTTTTGATGACATTCTTGGAAAGTCCTTACGTGCTGGAGGACTCTAAGCATTTGCAGCACAATCTTGGAAGTCCGTACGTGCTAGGGGACTATAAGCATTTGTAGTACAAAATTTCGAAGTCCGTACGTGCTAGGGGACTATAAGCATTTGTAGCACAAAATTTGGAAGTTCGTACGTGTTAGGGGACTCTAAGCATTTGTAGCACCAGTCCTTAGTGCCAGGGGACTATAATGCAACTGCACCATTGATTTGAGATATCTCCCTTGTCTTGCCTTGTCTTGCCACTGACGGTTTACCGCGTGGGTTTATTTGTTCGAAATGTCATCACTTGTACTATATTGATACTTGTAAGAATCCCTTGAAGCTTGAAAGATTTGCTAGATGGACTTGGTTCATCCCTTGATTTGCACTAATTATGTTATGTATAGTTTGATAAAGATCTTGAATATCAGTCATGCCAACCCCTTTATTATTCATACCATTCACTGAGTATCTAAGCTCACCCCTCTCTATATATATGTAGGTGACGAGCAAGACGGCGGTGACGCCTAGATGTACTTGCCACTTGTTTTGGATTTTGCATTTTTGCAGCATCTTGAAGATCATGCTTCTTAGTTGTATTTCACTGTATTTTGTATTTGATGGCTGAGAAGCCTTTTGGTCAAGATGTATTTTTGTACTTCGTTTTGTTATATTAAAGCTATGTAAAGATGTATGCCATTCCATTTGACTTATGCATTGCTCTTATGGACTACTTAGCTATTAATTTATTGCTTCCGCATTTGTAAGCCCCATATGTGTACTTTGTTTGTGTGTGAATTTTGAAAATTGGCCTTCGGTAATCTCGGATTACTGGCCATCACGACACCATTCTACTAGGGGCGAAATGGGGTCGTGACATGTCTGAGGCAAAGATTGCGTTCATTCAACAGAAGTTCATGACTGACCATGGTTGGCTTCTTGGTCAACTAATTTTTTTAGTTGTATGATATTTGGACTGCCTAGTTTAGTTGACTTATGAGCAGTTTTCATGGATTAAATTGGCTGTCTGATTTTTGCTTTTTGTGTTTTTTTTTTCTGTTGAAAAAGGATGTTTTTCTTTCAAAAGGATGCTATAGGTTTATACCAACTGTGTTTGGGCTCAATGCAAATTGGCTAGTCCAGTCTGCTTTTTAAAAATTCAAAAGGACACATCATGTAATTAAGAAGTGGTTTCCAAAATGCTCCCAAACATTTTTTCTGAAAGTTGTGAAAATTTGGAGGACTCATGTTTTTTTTTTTTTTTGGGTGTGTTTGTTCATAATACTATTCCTAACTGGAAACCACAAAACAGAGAACATAAAATAGTGTTATGGTGCTTCCTAGACAATGGTTGTCACGCCCCAAACCCGCCCCTAAAAGTTTGGGCATGACCTATTCGAAAATGGACACTAAACCTGATATACATAGTATATGGGGCCTGAACGGAAGCATTAAATATCATAATTTGACAATAGAAACAAACTCCATTGAGCTACTACTATCATGCCAGGATCACAAACTTTAAAACAGGCAAATAAAATCTAAAACATACACCTGAACATCGGTTACATACGTACATATATACGGCCTAGCCCTATAATTGGGCGTATATCAAAAACAACATTAGAATTTCTGACATGTTATGGACAATCAGAATAGCTCCACCAAAAGGGTAGGCTTTACTCAATGCTTGGACATAGAAAGGTTGACCCAAAGAGGACAAGCGTCATGGCTTAGGACTGACCATTTGGTTGGTTACCTCGTAAAGCAGACATAACATAGGGTGAGTCAAGCTCGGTGAATAGTAGTACATGAATAATGTAATGATCAACTTGCATAATAAAGTACAAAAGCGTAAAGCATATGATTGATTACATTACGTAATTATTGCTAATATAGTCATGGGTCGATTTTCTTAACGAGTGACTTTAAGCCCAATATGTATGTAAACGACCATAGGTCTACTCACACAAATCGATCATAGGCCCAGAAACATATACATATGAATCAGCATAAATAATATAAGTTTAACCGAACATTGCTGTTAATTGATAGGCATAGGTGAGTACATTTCACAGATTGAACGCTTCCAGAAATACATAGATACCATAGTTTCCTACCATAAATCAGTAGTTCTTGGGACAACCCACAAAGCAAAATAACTTTAGATATTATCAGGACTGACTAATCTTAAGGTTATACAGAGGCACACAAATCCTTTCAATCATTTACATGAGTTAACGTAGTCAGTTTCGACAATGGTTAACAATCAATATAGCATACTCCACATACTGTATATGTGCCATCACAATACTATTTGTAGGGACAGAACAATTTACCTCACAATGGTCTTGAATCATTAGTGACAAAGCAATATGATTCAGAATGCCCAAGCATCATTATTCCATTTGGTTATCATGCATTCTTATTCCGCTTGAATGCGCTAATACTCAATAAAACTTGTAACATATATAATAGTGTAAGTAATACAGAGATCATATATTAATTCATTGGCAGAACGACTTTGTTGGTTCACAACTTCCCAATTTGGCCCTAGGCCTGATGGGTTCACATATTCATAAATTAGCCTTTGGCTTCTTGGATGCATAACTTAGATTCTTAGTTTCACAAGTTGGCCCTCGGCCTCTTAGCTTCAGATTCACAAGTTGGCTTTCAGCCTCATAGATTCACATTTCATAAGTTCCTTAGATCTTAGATTCACATTTCATAATTTCACAAGTCGGCCCTTGGCCTCCTGGCTTTATGTTTCACAAATGACCTTCGGTCACAGAGGTTCACATCTCACAAAATGGCCCTCGGCCACATAAGTTCACATTTCACAAAATGGCTCTCGGCCACATAAGTTCATAGTTCACAAATTCACAAGTTGAGATTCATACTTCACAATTTCATATAAACATATTCTTGAACCACGGTATTATTACCCCCGGGCAAGGGCCACAAACCACGGTATTATTACCCCCGGGCAAGGGCCACGTCATTTCGTAATTCACAAATTGAAAATTCATACTTCACAAATTCTTTTGATGCTTTCATAATTTCACACTGTTTCTCACATGGCATACATATCTTCTCAAACTCTTTTGATGTTTCCATAATTTCACAATATTTCTTACATAGCATATATGTCAACATAATTTTACGACGAGGGATATAACGTCAATAATGTTAATTATTAACGGTTAAAGATACATCGAGTACTATTACTCACAGTGTTCAGGTGCTTGGTCCGCCCCTGTAGCTGATCCTACACAATTCACGTAAGTCAAACATAATTCATCATAGTCTATTAACTTCAATAGTAGTCAACACAACGCAGTCCAACAAAATCAACACCATTTAATTCATTAACACCATTTGCAATACAACATAAGTCAAAATAAACCCTTGAATCTCATTTCAACATTCCAAAACCGAATTCATATCATCCATGTCAATCATAGATTATTTTCCCAATTTTCTTTTCACATATAGCATGAATTACAATATTCGTACCGTAGTTCATTCGCAAATTTTAAACATAATTTTCAAACATTTCTAAATCCCAATTAAACTTGTACATATCTAATTCAATATCTCAATTTCATTATGCTACTTTCAATTTGGGTCAAATCATTGATTATCACCATTACTCAACCTAGGGTTTTAAAGAAAATTGGGGGTTTTCCTCTTTTCTTAGTTAAATCTTTAAATCAACAATTACTATATATCAATATGCTAAAAACACTCAACATCCTTTGAAAATGTGAGGAAGCCCCCTTTTTGTGAATAAACAACAAGCCATTAATGTTTCCAACCCATAATCAACTCAAACTTCCAAAATGTCAACAAAATCCCAAAGTGACAACAAAATTACTTCAAAACATAAACATTCAAGGCCAAGAGAACCCCCTACCTCAAGATTGGAAGCTAAGCGGCTAGATCAAAAGTGTCCTCTCCAAAATCTCAAAATCCAATCGGTTAGAAAAGTTGATCTTCACTCCTTCTTCATCCTTGATGCACGATCCATGGTGGTTTGTTGGTGAGAATGACTGAAATCAAAGGTTTGAGGGTTAGGGTTTCGAACCTAGGAAGGGAGGAAGGAAGAGGAAAGAAGAAAAATAATGAAATGATCCAAGAATCCCGTTTTTAACGCTGCTGTCCCGTAATTTCCGCTCGAGCGGACTGATTACCGCTCGAGCGGACCTGTCCTCAGCACAGATTTCGAAACTTTGAACAGGTATAACTCTTCCATCCGGACTCCGTTTTAGGTCGTTCTTATGTCCAAATTGAAGCCCCGGAAATAAGCTTTCCAATGGTTCTAACCTCACATCCAAATTCAAAGTGTGGAAAAAGAAAAGGGCAAAAGAGTGACGGTTGATCATAAGATAACTATCCGAATTAAATTTTTTGGTCCAATCTTACTTTACCATCGTATTACCACCTCAACCAATACCCCAAAAATAAGATAAGAACATTCCGAATACACTAATAACATGTCAAAAACGAGCCCACGTGCCTCAGAAGTACAACTCAACCTAGAGGCCCGCTCGAGCGCCCAACCTTGCGCTCGACCGTACAGACCAACAAAGCCGTCCGCTCGAGCGTAAACTCCCCCCCTCCCCCCGCGCTCGAGCGGAGAATCACTATAGCGATCCTGGGTTTACCCCTTGTTGTATAGTGATCCGGACGTGTGTCCGTGGATGTTGGTAGTGGATTGTTGTCCTGTTTACGACCTTTCATATATTGTATTTGAGTTATAGGATGTGTTGGGCAGGTTTGTTTTAGGTTGGTTGTGTTCGGGAGCCAAGGGTTGCTGCCCAGAATTTTTGTCCTTCGCTTGAGCGAGGAGTTGGTCGCTCGAGCGAGCGTTGAGTTTTGTGTCTGGTGGGTCGAGCAGGCGGCTTCGCCGAAGCGGCGGCGTCTGGTGGACTGAACACCATGATTCTGGCTCGAGCGGTGATTCTTCGCTTCGAGCGATCTGATCTTCGCTTCGGCGGCGAAGCGGTTCGTCGCCGAGCGTCACGTCTAGTGCAGAACTGAAGGGTCGAGCTCTGCTCGGCGAGCTTTTATTCGCCGAGCGAGCTTCTAAGATGTTGGCTCGGCGAGACCTTCTTGGCTCGAGCTACGGTTTTCGTCTGCAGTCGCTCGGCGACCAAGTCTTCGCCGAGCGAGCTTTGTTTATATCGATTATGACTAGCGATCTAAACTACACTTTTTGAAGCTTTTACTTTTTAAAACCCTAAA
Source organism: Camellia lanceoleosa (assembly GCA_025200525.1). Lineage (NCBI taxonomy): Eukaryota > Viridiplantae > Streptophyta > Magnoliopsida > Ericales > Theaceae > Camellia > Camellia lanceoleosa. Next base: position 79,561,642 of record CM045767.1, read on the forward strand.
TTTGAGAGCCTCTCTCTAGACTTGCCTTCTCTCTAAGAAATCATCTCCTAGAGGGTGAATCTTCCCTATGTGCTTTGTTAAAAAGGTAGAGGGTGACTTGGGCTTCGATATAATCAAAATATTCGGTTTTGGAGCAAGTTGGGTGTTGGGTCTTCATCTCCTTTTGAGCTCAAACTTTGAGGTAGGGATATCCTACTCCTCTTTATGGATTTTGTCTTTGAATTTTAGCATTTTGATATGTTGGTAGTTGTTGTGTAATTTTGGGAAACTTTGGGCCATTGTGTAATTTTATAAAAGTTTGGGGTTTTGTCTATAATAAACCTAGAAGCATGTTTGGTATAGAAACATGGAATTAATGTTGAAACATTAGTGAAATTGGAACCTAAGGGTTGTAATGTTAATTATGGAAACGTCCTAATTACATTGATTAATTAATTTGAATAATTAATTGTGGAAAATGAGGAATTGAGATAGAATTGGGTCATGGGTTATGACGATGGAAAGAATACATTGATTTTATGTATTGATATGTGATGTGTATAATTGTTATATATATGCATTGTGTTGTGTTGGAGGAGATAGGGGATGTACTCCGCGGTTTAGGGGAAGATAGGGGATGGACCTCTAAGCCGGATGTTACTGGGAGGAGATAGGGGATGAACTCCGTAGATAGAGCATGTATGCTTGTCATGGAAAGTATGAATGTAACTGTTTTGTTATATTTGTTGAAGTGATGAAAGAATGTAAAAGAATTGACCATCTATCAATTGTTAATCTTTTAGTCATTATTTATAACTGGCTTAGTATATTTCTACTGGGCTGTGGCTCACCCTATATGGGAACATCATTTTCAGGTACTGGTAGCATGCCACCTCCAAGGACTTAGCTTGGGAGGCTAGTGGCGGACGGACTTTTTGGTTGTCTTTCCTTTTGCAGTGTTACATGTAAATTCAAGCCTAGGGCTTAATGTGTAAATGAGTTAGCACTCTACTTTCTTGTAACCAAGTGTTAACTTGGAAAGCTGTAAGCCCGTAGGGCATTTGCTTTTGTTGTTAACATGTAATACCTTTTGTAATAGCACTCTGATGAATGGAAGGACGTGGATCTTTTATATATCATAGCATGTTAATATTGTTGGTTTAATATCATTATTTTGAGGGCGTTACAATCACAACTCCCAGAACCTCAAGCCGTCTGCAAAATTGCTGGAAACCCAAAAAGTCCGCTCGAGCGTTAACCCTTCCGCTCGAGCGGAGGGAAAAGTTCTGGGTCGTCACAATGGTTCTCTAACTCATTTCTAAAAACAGTTTTTGAAAATAACAAACTAATTGATCTTCGATTTAGATATGTCCTATTATTTGTGGATCCAGGTTCTCAGTTTTTTCTTTGATTTGTAATCTGTTTACCAATAACATATTTTATTTACTTGTACTTGCAGACAAGATTCTGAGTAAAATGGGTGAAGGTTAGTTTTTCCTTCAACTTCTTTCCTTCTCCCTTTACCTGTTCCTTTCCTTCTTTTTTTTATTTATTATTTATTTTTGTTATTAATATGAGTGTTCCAGACATTGGTATTAATATGAAACACTCACTTTTGGGGTTTCATAAACTTTCAAATTGAAATTCCATAATCTCATCATTGTTAATTCATGCGATGAATTAAATCCATAGGGTAATATAATTGCAGGGACTTTTGGGCGAGTCTTGGAATGTTTAGAGAATGAGAACTTGGAACATCTAGCTATGACGGAGAGGTTGTTAGGGCCACTGCCACAACATATGATTATTAGTGCAAAGTAAGATCTGTTGCTTTTTTTTTTTTGTTTATTTCTTACTATTTATCTGTTTCATCCCATGTATAAAGCTCTTAATTGCATTTTTTCTGCCTTCGTGCTGAGAAATATTTCAAGAGGAGTGCACGCTTGGATTGGCTAGAGGGTGCAAGCTCCAAAGAAAGTACGAGGGGTAGTTTGGAAATTACCCCGCCTACAGGTAATTGGTAGATTTGTTTATTCTGAACTGTTAATAGAATCGTATGCGGCGGGTACTAATTTAACATCATTTCCTTTGTTCTCACTAGCCATTTTTCTAAGTGTTTTGTTTGAAATATTCCTTTATTATAACATATAGTACAGATAAATTAAAATTGTTGTATTAACAATTAGAAATTAAAATTATGCTTTGTTATAGAAAAAAGTGACATAGTTATAATATTTCACTATTTTAAAATGAAAATATATGAAGTTTAAAAATTTGTTATATTGACTTTTGAAAGGGAAATAATTAAATAAATTTTAAAAATTTAATGAGTAAGAAATAATCATCGTAAAAAATAAAATTTCAAAATGCTCTACTATATAATAATAAAATTGGTTGAATTCTTTATTGAAATATACTATTGACATCAATAATAGCTGCGACTAAATGATTTATTGGTAAATGACCATTTATTATGAAGTGAAAAACTTCAAGGGACATGATATAAATTTAAAATCACAGGAAATAATTCATATTTTAAATAAATTTCGAATGTGTATTTATAATTTATCCATTTATTTAACTAACTAAAAAAAATTACTCAACATGTTTTATCTATAACTTCTTCTTTTTTTGGTGTACATATAATCAACACATAAGCCATGTCATGGTATCAGAAAGGATTTGGGTTTTTTTTTTTTTTTTAAGTTGTTATTTAATTTGAGAGAGCGTTTGGATTTAGTAGGTCTATTTTGGAATCGATTCCAATGATTTGAACTGTCCATTTTTTAAAACTCTTTAATTAAAATATTCATATAAAAAATTAAGACAATTGAATATCAGTGGCTATATAATTAAAGCATATTTGTTTCAAAAAAAATAGACGACAAATATTATTTTAATAATATTATATATTTTTTATAATATAAATTTAATTTAAATATATAACAATTAATATCTAATCATCTTAATTTTTTATATAAATATTTTACCTAATAAGTCTGAAAATAAGAACGGAAATTAGATTTAAATTGGTAAAATGACTCCACGAATCACTCCTCCCTCTATATTGTACCAAACCAAGCCTTTATAATTTTGTTGCCTTTTGTGGTCTTTCCACACAGTCTCTCTCTCTCTCTCTCTCTCTCTCTCTCTCTCTCTCTCTCAAACATGGCCAAGTCACAGATTTCCAAGTTCAAGTGTTTCTCCAGCATCCTTCGCTGCCTCCTCTGCATCGGCAGCCTCCCAACCCAACCATCCGACCCCAACACCGACATCCCTACCACCACCACGACCTTCGAAAAGCCAAAAAACAATTTCAAAACTGAAGTCAAGACCCGAGGAGTAGTTGCAAGACTCATAGGTCTAGACTCACTCCCAGACCCCAAGAAGGTTTTTAGGAGAAAGGAAGATCAGAAAGAAATCAACACCTTTCCATTCATCAGAGTAGTTCTTACAATAGTATTACATGTTAACAACAAAAGGAACTGCCCTACAGGCTTACAACTTTCCACGTTAACACTTGGTTACACAAAAGAAGAGTACTAACTCTATACAAAATAAGCCCTTGGCTTGATATACATGTAATACAACAAAATAATCAAAAGAAAGTCTTCAACTCTCATATCCATCCAAGCTAAGTCCTTGGAGGTGACATGCTACCTGTACCTGAAAATAATGTCCCATATAGGGTGAGCCAACGTCCAGTAGAGATATGCTAAACACAGTATGGGCAGTAACTAAGACATTAGCAATTGATAAATGTTTAAATCACATAAATCAATTCATAATTCATTTCCATTACATGACCACTATATCCATGTTCCATTTCATTTTCCATTTCTTATCAAGTTCACAATTCACAGCACCGGCTCAAAACCTGGCCAACAACTTACATGAAACAGTAACTCATATTAAACGATTTCCATTTCACAATAGATAAGCATACTAGCTATATCAACACTTCGATAAACAAGCATATAAGCTATATCAACATTTCAACAGATAAGCATACAAGCTGTATCCACACTTCAACAGATAAGTATATGAGCTATATCAACACTTCCATAGATAAGCATAAGAGCTATATCAACACATTAACTGACAAGCATATGAGCTGTATTAGCAAAGTCCATCCCCTATCTTCTCCCAAGCAACATCCAGTTTAGAGGTCTATCCCCTATCTTCCCCTAAACTGTAGAGTATATCCCCTATCTCCTCCCCCCTACACACAACGTATATACACAAAGGTCATATACTCAGTCCAAACAATACATAGCGTTAATGTATTCTATCAACCGCCATACTCTATGACACATCCAATTGATTAGTTTTAGTTTGCGTAATCATCATGCACTATCTACAACAATCACAACTACCCTCCACCGGTAGCCCAAAGCAATTATTTCTAAATAGATAATAAAAGCTCCAACAGATAAAAATATCAATGTTTTAAAAAGGGAGTGATTAATAAATCCAACTCCACCATTCTACCATATAATGAGCCAATTTCATTATTTCCAACACAATTCCATATAACCACCATTTTCCCAAATTAATTATACCAATTAATTTGTACAACAAATTAGGGTTTCCTACCCCATTCCCCAATATTGACCCAATGGTCTAAATATCAACAACCAACAACAATATCATTATTTTGAAACCCAAATACACATTTTTAGAATCAAAATAACAAAAACCCCCCTTTCAACATTTTCAAACACTGACTCCCAAAATCAACCATTTAGCAAAATGCCCAAATATCTATGTCAAAACCCATAGTTGTGAGTAGGAATCACTACCTCAAAAGATGAAACCCAACGAAGGAGATGACGAAAATGAAGATGCTCCAAATCCCGAGATTCTTGGATCACAAGATAGCCCACGACGGTCAACAACTTTTTTGTAAAGACCAAAGGCTTGGAAAACACTCTAGCTAGATCAACACTTAGAGAGAAGTGAAGACTTTAGAGAGAGAAGCTCTCAAATGGCGTTTTTGAAAATTAAGAGAGACAGCGTGAATGTAAAAAGTGATTTTAAATAGCCTAGCTGCCAACTGATATGCGACATTCCCGCTTGAGCGGAGAACACGACGCTCGAGCGTCAAGAACAAAAAACTACGTCCGCTCAAGCTCAAAAAGTCTCGCTCGAGTGCCAAGACATAAGAATAAAGTACATCCGCTCGAGCGCGAAAACCAGTCTGCTCGAGTGTGGATTTCCCCCTCCTAGAACATACACTAAAAATGTACCACCCGCTCGAGCGCCAATAAGACTGCTCGAGCGCGATTCGCTCGAGCGCAGGAAATCTGCTCGAGCGTAGAAAACTCACCTGCAGAAGTTTTGTAGGGACACAAAATACTGGAAGAGTGTAAAGCCCGCTCAAGCGCAAGAAGACCCGCTCGAGCGGACCATCCAAAAACTGTGCAACAACAATGGGAGCCAAAACTCTACCAACCTGAATCAACCAAGCCCAACACATCCCAAAAACCCAAACGAATCGATTTAAAGGATGACAACAAGACAATTACAACTAACAACTTCACGGAACCGAGTCCAGAATACAACTGAACAGTAAAGGGACAACCGGGATCGCTATATGCAAGCTCCAAAGAAAGTACGAGGGCAGTTTGGAAATTACCCCACCTATAGGTAATTGGTAGATTTGTTTATTCTGAACTGTTAATAGAATCATATGCAGCGGATACTAATTTAACATCATTTCCTTTGTTTTTACTAGCCATTTTTCTAAGTGTTTTGTTTCAAATATTCCTTTATTATAACATATAGTATAGACAAATTAAAATTGTTGTATTAACAATTAATAATTAAAATTATGCTTTGTTATAAAAAAAAAAAAACTGACATAGTTATAATATTTCACTATTTTAGAATAAATATATATGAATTTTAAAATTTTGTCATATTGATTTTTGAAAGGGAAATAATTAAATAATTTTAAAAAATTAATGAGTAAGAAATAATCATCGTAAAAAATAAAATTTCTAAATGCTCTACCATATAATAATAAAATTGGTTGAATTATTTATTGAAATATACTGTTGGCATCAATAATAGCTGTGACTAAATTATTTATTGGTAAAATGACCATTTATTATGAAGTAAAAAACTTGAAGGGACATGATATAATTTTTATAATCATCTGAAATAATTCATATTATAAATTAATTTTGGACGTGAATTTATAATTTATCCATTTATTTAACTACCTGAAAAAAATAACTCAACATGTTTTATCTATATATATATATATTTTTTTTTTGTACATATAATTAACACATAAGCCATGTCATGGTATCAGAAAGGATTTGGGGGTTTTTTTTTTTTTTCTAAGTTGTTATTTAATTTGAGAGAGCGTTTGGATTTAGGAGGTCTATTTTAGAATCAATTCCGATGATTTGAACTGTCCATTTTTTAAAACACTTTAATTAAAAAATTCATATAAAAAATTAAGATAATTGAATATCCGCAGCTATATATTTAAAGCATCTTTGTTTAAAAAAAATAGACAACAAATATAATTTTAAAAATAATTATCTATTTTTTATAATATAAATTTAATTTAAATATATAACAATTAAAATCTAATCATCTTAATATTTCATATAAATATTGTACCTAATAAGTCTTAAAATAAGAACGGAAATTCGATTCAAATTATGGAAAATTGAATCAAATTGGTAAAGTAACTACACGGATCACTCCTCCCTCTATATTGTATCAAACCAAGCCTTTATAGTTTTGTTGCCTTTTTCCGCCCTTCCACACAGTCTCTCTCTCTCACTCTCTCCCTCTCAAACATGGCCAAGTAATAGAATTCCAAGTTCAAGTGTTTCTCCGGCATCCTTCGTTGCCTCCTCTGCATCGGTAGCCTTCCAACCCAACCATCCGACCCCACCACCGACATCCCTACCACTACCGCCACCACCTTCGAAAACCCAAAAAAGAATTTCAAAACCGAAGTCAAGACCCAAGGAGTAGTCACAAGACTCATGGGTCAAGACTCACTCCCAGACCCCAGGAAGGTTTTCAGGAGAAAGGAAGATCAGAAGGAAAAAAGTGGAGTTTCTGTGTTTATGTGTTTTAATTTGTTTCTGATTTCTGTGTTTACATATCTAAGTGTAGTTTCTGTGTTTCTGTATTTACATAGCTAATTGTATGTTTGTAACAGTACACGTTGATGGACAGCCACCGAATGTTATTGCCAGATTGATGGGTCTTGATGAGATGCCTTCTCAGCAACCTCTTTGTAGACAACACAAAGGGTTCTCGGAAACTTATTGATGGATCAGACAAGATTATTGCAAAGGATGGAAAACCATATGAACACCGATCAAATAGGAAAGACTCAATGGCGCAGAAGAATGTAAGGATGAGTACGAAGTTTTGGTAACATCAAAGGTTGAGAGGAGTAGTTACCCAGCAAAAAGGACTATAAACTGAAAGCAGTCTGAGGCAGAGACGACGTTTATTCAACAGAATTTCATGGCTAACCATGGTTGGCTTCTTGCTCAACTAATTTTTTTAGTTGTATGATATTTGGACTGCCCAGTTCTATTGACTTATGAGCAGTTTTCATGGATTAAATTGGCTGTCTGATTTTTGTTTTTTGTGTTTTTTTTTTCTGTTGAAAAAGGTGTTCAAAAGGATGCTACAGGGGTATCCCAACTGTGTTCGGGACCAATGCAAACTGGCTGGTCCAGTCTGCTTTAAAAAGATTCAAAAAGATGCATCATGTAATTAAGAAGTGGTTTCCAAAATGCTCTCAAACATTTTTTTTTTCTGAAAGCTGAGAAAATTTTGAGGACTCATGTTTTTTTTTTTTTTTTTTTTTTTTTTGGGTATGTGTGTTCATAATACTAATCCTAACTGGAAACCACAAAACAGAGACCAGAAAATAGTGTTATGGTGCTTCCTAAGAAATGGTTCTCTAACTCGTTTCTAAAAACAGTTTTTGAAAATAACAAACTAATTGATCTTCGGTTTAGATATGTCCTATTATTTGTGGATCTGTGTTCTCAGTTTTTTCTTTGATTTGTAGTCTGTTCACCAATAACATATTTTATTTACTAGTACTTGCAGACAGGATTCTGAGTAAAATGGGTGAAGGTTAGTTTTTCCTTCAACTTCTTGCCTTCTCCCTTTATCTGTTCCTTTCCTTCTTTTTTTTATTTATTATTTATTTTTGTTATTAATATGAGTGTTCTAGACATTGGTATTCATATGAAACACTCACTTTTTCGGTTCCATAAACTTTCAAATTGACATTCCATAATCCCATCATTGTTAATTCATTCGATGAATTAAATCCATAGGGTAATATAATTGCACGGACTTTTGGGCAAGTCTTGGAATGTTTAGCCAATGAACTTGGAACATCTAGCTATGATGGAGAGGTTGTTAAGGCCACTGCCACAACCTATGATTATTAGTGCAGAGTAAGATCTGTTGTTTTTTATTATTATTTCATACTATTTATCTGCTTCATTCCATGTATAAAGCTCTTATTTGTATTTTTTCAACCTTCGTGCTGAGAAATATTTCACGAGGAGTGCACACTTGGATTGGCTAGAGGGTGCAAGTTCCAAAGAAAGTACGAGGGCAGTTTGGAAATTACCCCACCTATAGGTAATTGGAAGATTTGTTTATTCTGAACTGTTAATAGAATCGTATGCAGTAGTTACTAATTTAACATCATTTCCTTTGTTCTCACTAGCCATTTTTCTATGTGTTTTGTTCCAAATATTCCTTTATTATGACATATAGTATAGATAAATTAAAATTATGCTTTGTTATAAAAAAAAAAACTGACATAGTTATAATATTTCACTATTTTAGAGCAAATATATATGAATTTTAAAAATTTGTAATATTGATTTTTGAAAGGGAAATAATTAAATAAATTTCAAAAACTTAATGAGTAAGAAATAATCACCGTAAAAAATAAAATTTCTAAATGCTCTACCATATAATAATAAAATTGGTTGAATTATTTATTGAAATATACTGTTGGCATCAATAATAGCTGTGACAAAATTATTTATTGGTAAAATGACCATTTATTATGAAGTAAAAAACTTGAAGTGACATGATATAATTTTTAAAATCACCTGAAATAATTCACATTATAAATTAATTTCAGACATGAATTTATAATTTATCCATTTATTTAACTACCTGAAAAAAATAACTCAACATGTTTTATCTATAACTTTTTTTGTTTTTTGGTGTACATATATTTAACACATAAGCCATGTCATGGTATCAGAAAGGATTTGGGTTTTTTTTTTTAAGTTGTTATTTAATTTGAGAGAGCATTTGGATTTAGTGGGTCTATTTTAGAATCGATTCCGATGATTTGAACTGTCCATTTTTTAAAACACTTTAATTAAAAAATTCATATAAAAAATTAAGATAATTGAATATCCGTAGCTATATATTTAAAGCATCTTTGTTTCAAAAAAACAGACAACAAATATAATTTAAAAAATAATTATCTATTTTTTGTACTATAAATTTAATTTAAATATATAACGATTAAAATCTAATCATCTTAATTTTTTATATAAATAGTTTACCTAATAAGTCTTAAAATAAGAACAGAAATTATATTCAAATTATGTAAATTTGAATCAAATTGGTAAATTGACTCCACAGATCACTTCTCCCTCTATATTTTATCAAACCAGGCCTTTATAGTTTTGTTGTCTTTTTCCGCCTTTCCACATAGTCTCTCTCTCTCTCTCTCTCTCTCTCTCTCTCTCTCTCTCTCTCTCTCTCTCTCTCTCCCTCAAACATGGCCAAGTCACAGAATTCCAAGTTCAAGTGTTTCTCCGGAATCCTTCATTGCCTCCTCTACATTGGCATCCTCCCAACCCAACCATTCGACCTCACCATCGACATCCCTACCACCACTACCACCACCTTCGAAAACCCAAAAAAGAATTTCAAAGCCGAAGTCAAGACCCGAGGAGTAGTCGCAAGACTCATGGGTCTAGACTCACTCCCAGACTCCAGGAAGGTTTTTAGGAGAAAGGAAGATCAGAAGGAAAAAAGTGGAGTTTCTGTGTTTTTGTGTTTTAATTTGTTTCTGATTTCTGTATGTACATATCTAAGTGTAGTTTCTGTGTTTGCATAGCTAATTGTATGTTTGTAACAGTCAACGTTGATGGACGGCCACCGTATGTTATTGCCAGATTGATGGGTCTTGATAGGCTGCCTCCTCAGCAGCCTCTTCATAGACAACATAAAGGGTTCTCGAAAACTTATCAACAATGGACTGCATGAATATCATCGCAAAGGGATGGAAAACCATATGAACACCGATCAAATAGGAAAGACTCAATGGCGCAGCAAGAATGTAAGGATGAGTACGAAGTTTTGGTGACATCAAAGGTTGAGAGGAGTAGTTACCTAGCAAAAAGGACTATAAACTCAAAGCTGTCTGAGGCAGAGACAGCGTTCATTCAACAGAAGTTCATCACTGACCATGGTTAGCTTCTTGCTTAACTAATTTTTTTAGTTGTATGATAATTGGACTACCCAGTTCTATTCATTTGTGAGCAGTTTTCATGGATTAAATTGGCTGTCTGATTTTTGTTTTTTGTGTTTTTTTTTCTGTTGAAATAGGTGTTCAAAAGGATGCTACAGGTTTATCCCAACTGTGTTCGGGACCAATGCAAACTGGCTGGTCCAGTGTGCTTTAAAAAGATTCAAAAGGATGCATTATGTAATTAAGAAGTGGTTTCCAAAATGCTCTCAAACATTTCTTTCTGAAAGTTGAGAAAATTTTGAGGACTTAGGTTTTTTTTTTTTTTTCTGGGTATGTGTGTTCATAATACCATTCCTAACTGGAAACCACAAAACAGAGAACAGAAAATAGTGTTATGGTGCTTCCTAGAAAATGGTTCTCTAACTCATTTGTAAAAACAGTTTTTGAAAATATCAAACTAATTGATCTTCAGTTTAGATATGTCCTATTATTTGTGGATCCATGTTCTCAGTTTTTTCTTTGATTTGTAGTTTGTTCACCAATAACATATTTTATTTACTAGTACTTGCGTACAGGATTCTGAGTAAAATGGGTGAAGGTTAGTTTTTCCTTCAACTTCTTTCCTTCTTCCTTTATCTATTCCTTTCCTTCTTTTTTTTTTATTTATTATTTATTTTTGTTATTAATATGAGTGTTCTAGACATTGGTATTAATATGAAACACTCACTTTTTGGGTTTCATAAACTTTCAAATTGACATTCCATAATCCCATCATTGTTAATTCATTCGATGAATTAAATCCATAGGGTAATATAATTACACGGACTTTTGGGCAAGTCTTGGAATGTTTAGCCAATGAACTTGGAACATCTAGCTATGTTGGAGAGGTTGTTAAGGCCACTGCCACAGCATATGATTATTAGTGCAGAGTAAGATCTGTTGTTTTTTTTTTTTTTTTATTTCATACTATTTATCTGCTTCATCCCATGTATAAAGCTCTTATTTGTATTTTTTCAGCCTTCGTGCTGAGAAATATTTCACGAGGAGTTCACACTTGAATTGGCTAGAGGGTGCAAGCTCCAAAGAAAGTATGAGGGCAGTTTGGAAATTACCCCGCCTACAGGTAATTGGTAGATTTGTTTATTCTGAACTGTTAATAGAATCATATGCAGCAGGTACTAAGTTAACATCATTTCCTTTGTTCTCACTAGCCATTTTTCTAAGTGTTTTGTTTGAAATATTCCTTTATTATAATATATAGTACAGATAAATTAAAATTGTTGTATTAACAATTAATAATTAAAATTACGCTTTGTTATAAAAAAAATGACATAGTTAAAATATTTCACTATTTTAGAATAAAAATATTCGAATTTTAAAAATTTGTCATATTGACTTTTGAAAGGGAAATAATTAAATAAATTTTAAACACTTAATGAGTAAGAAATAATCATCGTAAAAAATAAAATTTCTAAATGCTCTACCATATAATAATAAAATTTGTTGAATTATTTATTGAAATATACTGTTGGCATCAATAACAGCTGTGACTAAATTATTTATTGGTAAAATGACCATTTATTATTAAGTAAAAAACTTGAAGGGACATGATATAGTTTTTAAAATCACTTGAAATAATTCATATTATAAATTAATTTCGGACGTGAATTTATAATTTATCCATTTATTTAACTACCTGAAAAAAATAACTCAACATGTTTTATCTATATATATATATATATATATTGGTGTACATATAATTAACACATAAGCCATGTCATGGTATCAGAAAGGATTCGGGGTTTTTTTTTTTAAGTTGTTATTTAATTTGAGAGAGCGTTTGCATTTAGTAGGTCTATTTTAGAATCGATTCTGATGATTTGAACTGTCCATTTTTTAAAAATCTTTAATTAAAAAATTTATATAAAAAATTAAGATAATTGAATATCAGTAGCTATATATTTAAAGCATCTTTGTTTTAAAAAAAACATACAACAAATATAATTTTAAAAATAATTATCTATTTTTATAATATAAATTTAATTTAAATATATAACAATTAAAATCTAATCATCTTAATTTTTTATATAAATATTTTACCTAATAAGTCTTAAAATAAGAATGGAAATTAGATTCAAATTATGGAAATTTGAATCAAATTGGTAAAGTGACTCCACAGATCACTCCTCCCTCTATATTGTACCAAACCAAGCCTTTATAGTTTTGTTGCCTTTTTCTGCCTTTCCACACAGTCTCTCTCTCTCTCTCTCTCTCTCTCTCTCTCTCTCTCTGTCTCTCTCTCTCAAACATGGCCAAGTCATAGAATTCCAAGTTCAAGTGTTTCTCCGGCATCCTCCGCTACCTCCTCTACATCGATAGCCTCCCAACCCAACCATCCGACCCCACCACCGACATCCCCACCACCACCACCACCTTCGAAAACCCAAACAGGAATTTCAAAACCCAAGTCAAGACCCCAGGAGTAGTCGCAAGACTCATCAGTCTAAACTCACTCCTAGACCCTAGGAAGGTTTTTAAGAGAAAGGAAGATCAGAAGGAAAAAAGCGGAGTTTCTATGTTTCTGTGTTTTAATTTGTTTATGTGTTTATGTGTTTACATATCTAAGTGTAGTTTCTGTGTTTCTGTGTTTACATAGCTAAGTGTATGTTTGTAACAGTACACGTTGATGGACGACCACCGAATGTTATTGCCAGATTGATGGTCTTGATGGGCTGCCTCCTCAGCAGCCTCTTCATAAACAACATAAAGGGTTCTCGAAAATTTATCGAAAATGGACTGCATCAGTATCATCGGAAAGGGATGGAAAACCAAATGAACACCGATCAAATAGGAAAGACTTAATGGCGCAGCAAGAATGTAAGGATGAGTATGAAGTTTTGGAAATGTAACGCCCTCAAAATAATGACAATAAACCCATCAATTTAAACATGCATCAACATAATAAAAGTCCACCTTCTTCTATTTAACTGAACTGTCCTGTACAAAAGTATTACATGTAAACAATAAAAGCGGGTGCCTTAAAGGCTTACAACTTTCCAAGTTAACACTTGGTTACAATCAAGAGAGCTCTAGCTCAATACACATAAAGCCCTTGGCTTGAAGTTACATGTAACACATCAAAAGTAAATAGAAGTCAAAAAGTCCATCCGCCACTAGCCTCCCAAGCTAAGTCCTTGGAGGTGGCATGCTGCAAGTACCTGAAAATGATATTCCCATAAAGGGTGAGCCACGACCAAGAGAAATATACTAAACCAATTATGAATAACGCCCTATGATTAACAGTTGATACATTGGTCAACACTTTCACATTCATTTACAATTTACTACAATTCCAAGGCGTTCAAGTCTATATTTCCTTCCTTTCCATTTCAACATAGATAAACATATTAGTTATATCTATACAACCAGCGATAAGCGTATAAGCTACTTCACATTTCCAAGACAAGCACATGGGTCGTATCTATATTTTTCAAGACAAGCATATGAAATGTGCCTCAGAGTTCATCCCTATCTTCTCCCAACACTATCCGGTTTAGAGGTACATCCCCATCTTCCCTAAACCATGAGTACATCCCCCATCTCCTCCTCTACATATAATGCATATAAACACATTGGTTCTATATACAATTAATCAATACAATTAATGTATTCTACAAATCGTCAAGTTCCATGACACTTTCCGCAGATTAGTTTCAGTTCACCTAATCATCATACATTGTCTACAACAAACACGACTATCCTCCACCGATAGCCCAAAGCAGTTATTTCTATACAGAAAATAAATGCACAATGGATATATAATCAACATCTCAATTCCACAATTAATTATCCCAATTAATTAAACAATATAATTAAAGCATTTTCCCATAATTAACATTCAACCCTAAAGGTTCCATTCTCATCAATGATTCCACATTAATCTCATTTCTATGTACTAAACATACATATTGGTTTATTTAGAACAAAACCCCAGACTCTTATAAAATTGCATAAAAGCCCCAAACTTTCTCAAAATTACACAACTATCCCCAACACATCAAAATGTCAAAATTCAAAGACAGAATCCATAAAGAGGAGTAGGATATCCCTACCTCAAAGTTTGGGCTCCAAGGGATGAGGTGACAAAACTCAAGGTGCTCCAAATCCCGCAATTTTCAGATTAAAACAAACCCCTCGACGATCAACACAACTTTTGTGAAGGCCCAAGACGAGCAAACCACTCCTACTAGATCAAATCGAAGAGAGAAGGGCCGGTTTTAGAGAGAGCTCTCAAAGTTGTGTTTTGGGAAAGTAAGAGAGAGAAAGAACAAGAAAAAGTGATTTGAAAAGTCAAAACTCGGATCTTTAAACCCGCCGCTCGGCGGCACTCGCGAACTCCCGCTCGAGCGGCCAAACCCCCGCTCGAGCGTCGGATGCACACTCTCAGCATCTCGACAGACCAAGACCCCGCTCGAGCGGCCAATCCCCTGCTCGAGCGTTCAACACAACGCAGAGAAAAATCGGATGGTGTATTCCTCGAAGCGCCAAAATCCCGCCGGCGTACATAAGCAACAACAGGACCCCCGCTCGAGCGCCAAACTCCCCGCTCGAGCGGAAGGGTCAAAATCTGGGCAACTAGTTTTGGTTTCTAAACCCAACCAACCTGTAACAAGCCTGCCCAACACATCCTATAACTCAAATACAATATATGAAAGGACGTAAACAAGACAACAATCCACTACCAACATCCACGGACGCATGTCCGGATCACTATACAATAAGGGTAAACCCGGGATCGCTATAGGAAACATCAAAGGTTGAGAGGAGTAGTTACCCAGCAAAAAGGACTATAAACTCAAGGCTGTCTGAGGCAGAAATGGCGTTCATTCAACAGAAGTTCATGGCTGACCATGGTTGGCTTCTTACTCAACTAAATTTTTAAGTTGTATGATATTTGGACTGCCCAGTTCAGTTGACTTATGAGCAGTTTTCATGGATTAAATTGGCTATTTGATTTTTATTTTTTGTGTTTTTTTCTGTTGAAAAAGGTGGTTTTTCTTTCAAAAGGATGCTACAGGTTTATCCCAACTGTGTTCGGGCCCAATGGAAACTGGCTGGTCCAGTCTGCTTTTAATAGATTGAAAAGGACACATCATGTAATTAAGACGCGGTTTCCAAAATGCTCTCAAACATTTTTTTTGAAAGTTGTGAAAATTTTGAGGACTCATGCTTTTTTTTTTGGTGTGTGTGTTCATAATACTATTCCTAACTGGAAATCACAAAACAGAGAACATAAAATAGTGTTTGGTGCTTCCTAGAAAATGGTTCTCTAACTCATTTCTAAAAACAGTTTTTGAAAATAACAAACTAATTGATCTTCGGTTTAGATGTGTCCTAATATTTGTAGATCCATGTTCTCAGTTTTTTCTATGATTTGTAATCTGTTCACCAATAACATATTTAATTTACTTGTACTTGCAGACAGGATTCTGAGTAAAATGGGTGAAGGTTAGTTTTTCCTTCAACTTCTTTCCTTCTCCATTTATCTATTCCTTTCCTTCTTTTTTTTTTTTATTTATTATTTATTTTTGTTATTAATATGAGTCTTCTAGACATTGGTATTACTATGAAACACTCACTTTTTGGGTTCCAGAAACTTTCAAATTGACATTCCATAATCCCATCATTGTTAATTCATTCGATGAATTAAGTCCATAGGGTAATATAATTGCAAGGACTTTTGGGCAAGTCTTGGAATGTTTAGACAATGAGAACTTGGAACATCTAGCTATGATGGAGAGGTTGTTAGGGCCATTGTCACAGCATATGATTATTAGTGCAGAGTAAGATCTGTTGTTTTTGTTTGTTTATTTCATAATATTTATCTGTTTCATACCATGTATAAAGCTCTTATTTGTATTTTTTCAGCCTTCGTGTTGAGAAATATTTCAAGAGGTGTGCACGCTTGGATTGGCTAGAGGGTGCAAGCTCCAAAGAAAGTACGAGGGCAGTTTGGAAATTAACCCGTATACAGGTAATTGGTAGATTTGTTTATTCGAATTAATAGAATCGTATCACGTGGTACTAATTTACATCATTTCCTTTGTTCTCACTAGCCATTTTTCATAGGACTGAATAATAGAAATGCCTGGATGGCATTTAGCTAGCAGTTGTGAACATACTCTGAAATTGTTTGGTCACTAATGTCGACCAAGTGAACTGTATTGCAGACCGTGTTAGAATTTTATTTGAATTTTTTTGGGACATGAATTTTATTACTTAAACATGGAAGTAGTTTGTTACTTATATTATAGTTTAGAAGCATTAATTTATGATTTAGTATAAAGTTGTTATAGAGAGCTCTTGGGCCAGTTGGTATCATTTTGCAAAACTTGTATCGTGCATTCTTCAGAAGTCTGAATCTGAGAATGCTAAGATTTAAGAACATATAGAAAGTATCTAGAGTCACAAACATTTTGAGAAGTATTTTGAGTTTGGAAGTATAAGTATCAGTGTGATTTGTACATTAACGGACTACTGTATCTTTTCCTTCTCTTGATATTTTATATTGTAGATCCTTGTTAGCATTTTGAATCCACATGTTAACCAAACCTAATGTTTCATTTCTTACAAGAGTGGGCTGATTGCATGATATTGGTGGTTTGACTTTATGTAATTGTTTATCCACCATAGAATTTATTAGAAAGTGGGACATTGCAGGAGTTCATTTATTTTTATTTTTAAAATTTGATGGAAAAAAAAAATGTAGTGTCGAGAAAGCTTTAGAGTTCAGAATATTTTTATCCTGATTCTAATTGTTTATCTTCTGTTTTATTTTCATTTTCTTTCTTTTTCAGTTGATTCAAAACTCTCCATTACCCTTATGGTTTTTGTAATTGTTTCTGTGGTACTCTGTCAATTATATCTAAAATGTGTTTTAACAGATCTATCAATCCCAGTTTGATCTTTGTATATATATATTGACATACGAGGACCCACATAGAGTGAACAAGTATGGAATCGCATTTGTATGCACATACAAATGTGTAACCGTAACTTTATGTATTTTTTCTTTTTCTAGTTCCTCGCACTCTCCCAAACCAGAATCAATTTGCTCTATATCTTCATCTATTCATCATTTGCTTCTTTTTGGGAGGCTTGATTTTGCTAGAAATGGATTGATTTTTTGGAAACTTGTAGATCATTGATGGTGCATGATATAAATATTTATTTGGAGATTCTTAATTGTTCGATAGTTCTTTCTATTTTACATTATCATCGATTTATGCATTATACATACATTAAATGCTTGCAAATTACTTCCTGTGAATATAATTAAATTAATGATGTTTCTTTTTTCATTTGAAGATATTCTTCTTATTCATTTATGATGTTCCCAGGTACCTCAAATTGGGTCATCTGAAGAAGAGACGGTTCAGCTGCAGTGTCCAGTACATGAACCACAATCTCCAGCAAGCTCAAAAGAGGTTGATCTTCTGAGTCGAGTTTCAGTTTTAGAAGCCCCATTTGTGGAAGATGTAAACGTACTATAACCTGGTTCAGAATGCTTTGAGAGAGTCAATGCTTATCTTCACAGTAACCCAAACAAACACTTTTTATTCATTTACTAGTGTGTTGGAACTGTTGGAATTATGGTCATTGCATCTAATTTGTTCTGGAGGTTGTGTTGGCTAGGCCCATATACAAAAGCCATGATGTTAACAAATGATAACAAAAAAATTCATTGCAATATTGGGACATCATACAGTTATACACATGCTATAGGTGTAATGGGTTAGCATTTATCTTATACAGTTAATAAATTGATACCCTTCTGACTTTTAATGAGTAGTATAGTGTGAGCAACATAGAATCTAGCCCATAATGGTGTGAATACGAATGCAAATAATATACAAAATACGTACTATGTACACAGAAAAATATATACATACAAACTATACATACGGATACATATATTTACATATATACGGACACATATAGACATGCGAATACATACACATACAAACACGTACACACATACATATACATATACAGTATACGTATGTACAAATTATATACATATTATATACGTAACATATATCTCTCCCCTATTTTTGCCTCTCTTTCTCTACCCCATTCGTCTTCGTTGAGCGCCGTGTCTGGTACGCGATTTTAACAATCACGGCATGCCTGACCGACAAAAGCTGGACGGGCCTCGTTTGTCAAAGATTGCCTTAGTAATCCCTCTTCTTTTGCCCTCTTCTTCTCTTCCATTCTCTTCTTAAATCGAGGCCTGTGAGAGAGCAGAGCAGAATGCTACAAGCTCCCCCTACTATTACTCTACAAATTTTCTCTTTGAAGGCATTACTCTCCTCTAATATGGCTTCTTCTCACCGTCCTCTCACTCTCTTCCCTGACCTTAATGATTTTCCAGTTGAGAATGCCGACGTTAGCACCTCTGAGCCTCGACAGAGTACCCCTTAACCTGTTCTCAACTTCCCTATGACGTCAGTCGAGCAAACAATGGAAGCACAGTTTGACATTAATGCCAATCACTACACATTGAAGTCCTCCGTGGAGATGGTGACCATGGTATTCAATTTGTCCCACTGGCTGCAGAACAGGACAAGTGAGGTACATTGATTAAACACCCAACACTCCTTGCTTCAGCATATGTACAACAATGCTTGAGAAGAGATTAGCAATTTGAAGAAGCAAAACAAAGAGTTGAAACTACAGGCCACCTCTGTGGCCCTATTCGGAGTTCCTTTGTACTCCTCATTTGACGGCTAATGGAATTGATGATAGAGTCAAACAGCGAAGTGGTCTGCCAATGAAGTCGGTTATCTTCGCCGCTGGACTACTGTCAGAATTTGAGAAAATGTTTCTACGTTATTATTTTTTTCCTTTTGTTTTGTTTTGTCTTTATTTATTTTTTTATTTTTTATTTTTTTGCTTAGTAAGGTGCACCAATGCTTCAAACTTTTCTTTTTGCTTTTGAATTTTTCTTATCTCTTTTTTTCCTTTGTAATGCTAATCGGGGGCTTCGCCCTAAAGTTTAATAAAATGAGTTTTGTTTGTTCACACATCATGGTGTGAATGGCATAGCATTTGAGCATGTAAACCTTTTTTTTTTTGTTTTTGGGTCAAATTTGAATCTAAGAATGATTGAATGTCAATGAATTCTAAATTGGACATTGAGCCCTCAACAGACTAGAAATGAAAAAAAACAACTTGATGAAAGAAAAACAAAGCAAAAGCAATCCATACACACCTATTTACACTTGCTGGAAAGAAATACACTCAAAACAAGACTCTAAAAGACAAACCATTGAACCTACACAGATTTTGTAATTTTGCATTCTGGATTAAAAAATTGGTCGGTTGGCTAATTGATTGGCTGGCCGGCTGATTTGTTGTAAAATCAGCTAAGAAATTGACGGGTTGACTAATTCATTAATCAACAAGCTGAATGAATTGATGAATTGGCTAGAAAATTGGCCGGCCAGCTAAACAAGTGGCTGACTGGCTGAAACAAACAAGAAGCACCTGGAGTCAACTAACAACTTGGACAACTGACTGAACTGTTAGCCGGCCGACTGAAACATGAACATGAGAATCGAGGGTGCAAGAAGAAGACAAAATTCCCGACTCGACTATGCCCCTAGTTCATTGCTTTAACTTTTTCTTGGTTTTTTGCTAAATATTTTTTGATCAATATGAGAGTAGGTTAACATGCTTGTTCTACTCTCTATTTTGAAATCTCATAAGTCCAACTGTGAGCATTGAAAATTTTCTTTTTTTGGGTCCAATAAATGGCCTGATTTTGGAAAAATGGAATAATTTCTGAGAAAATTA
This sequence comes from Camellia lanceoleosa, assembly GCA_025200525.1. NCBI lineage: Eukaryota > Viridiplantae > Streptophyta > Magnoliopsida > Ericales > Theaceae > Camellia > Camellia lanceoleosa. Next base: position 79,581,989 of record CM045767.1, read on the forward strand.
GTTGACTTCACTAAAAACTTGTTTTTGCAAATGACCACTACCCGACCAACATGGAATCAACCCTTTGAGATGCACAATCTCAAATCCAATCTTGGTTTTTCTTCAATTTGGATCTCTAGTAAACAATAGATAGGACAACTAAATTGGATGGAGATGAGTCAATTAAACATAGACAAGACAGCCGAGTTAAGTAAAAATAAACCAATCAAACATGGACGGGACAAGTGTGTTGAAAATGGTTAGGGCTGAACTTCAAGATAAAGCCGCCTATGTATCCCAAAGATAGGAATCAAGTCTTGCGTAGTTCCAGAGGTAAGGCTCACTTAGGTATTAACACTCTACTTTTGTGCTCTAACTTTTGCCAAAGTCGCCCTTCTGAGTTTCGACCCTGCAAGCTCTTTTTTTTAATTATTCATTCATTTTTCTTTTTCTTTTATTTTCTTTTTTCAATTTTCATTTTTTTCAAATTTTTTTTTCTGCTCTAACTTTTGCCTAGGTCACCCTTCTGGATTTTCGACCCAACAAGCCTCTTCGGGATAGAAAATTTTAACATATCCTTGTTGATTGGTTGTGAGATTTCTAGGCCGTCTAAATCCATGAGAATGGTCGTTACCCTTAACTAGATAAATTTGATGATGTAGGGACTCCTCAGATTGGGTCTGAAGTTACCCCTAGTGTCGTGGATAGGAATTCGATTGTTCTTTAGCAATAAATCTCTTTCTCTCAAATTCTGGGATTTAACTTTTTTTTCCGGTCTTCATTGGCTTGAGAAATGATCCAGTTTGGAATCTTCAACCATATTTGACTTTTTTGCCCCTAGTTCAAGGGCTACTTCCAATTTGGCTATGCAAACCTCACACTCTGGTTGATTTTTGAACATTCTGAATCAAGTTTGGAAAGCTAGGGGGGTCAGGTCCCAAAGTCGAAAGTGATCCTATGCTGTGCAACCTCAAGATCAATTCTAGGCATGTCTTCGTAAAACCACAAAAAAACATTTTTTGAATTCTTTTGATAAAGCAACTAGTCGCTTGTGCTTCTTTGAAGCCAATGTAAAACCAATTTGGACCAACCAGAATCCTTCTCAATACTCACATTAACAGAAATGATCTCACCTAGTAAGGGCGTAGCACACTGCTCTTCCTCTCAGTCGATCAAAATTTTCAAATCCTGAGGAATTCCTTCCTCTTCGTTTTTATCAAGGTTCTTGGAAAAAGTTTTGAAAATTTTAGTCAATGCAATGATTTAAAGGCACAAAGAAGTAGGTGAAAATTACTGTATCTTTCATTCAAAACTTCTTGCTCAATGATTGAAACAGACTCAAAAGCAAAGAAATGACAGACACATAAAGGACAATGATGTTCGGGTTATCACCCTGAAATCACCAAACTCTGATTCACAAGACTGACTCGATCCTGATTCCATCTCCACAGACTTGGCGGAATCAAGTTTAGACTCAACACCCAATTTAGAAAGTAAATGAAAGCATTCTCCAAATTTCTAATTACAGTGCATGTCATCCACCACGTCTGGAACGAAATTTGTGCAATTAGTAGGTGGTCTATCCCTGATCACATCAGTGATCACAATATCCCTTGAGTTTTATTGGTCTCGCGCTAGTCTCAAGATCTATCATAGATTCAGCCAATGTCAGACCTAGAACTTCTCCAGTGCTTCTTCGCTTCTTAATCAATCCATGGCTCAAGAAAACCATAAAGAGGGAAATACATGCTCGTGAGAATATCTGCCAATATACATCTTTTGCTACAGATCATCTGCTACCACAAAGTTTTGGAGTTTTAGATAGAATCGAGGGGTATATATCATGAATAAACCGACGCTCTCTAGAATAAGCACCTTGGGTTTGGGTAGATAGGAAAGTGTGATGTATATGTTGGGGTTGAAGGCGAATGGCAGTGTATGGATTAGGTTGATGTTGGAATGGGTTGGTAATGGGTTTGTGGTGACATTGGGCTTTTGAGGTGGAGTTATTGTTTTGTTGTCAATGAGATATTGAATATCATAATGAAGGTGATAACAATGATTAGTGTCATATACGGGCTACTAGTGAAAGGCACAGTGTTTGGCAAGGTCATGTTTGGCCAAAAGTGTAGCAGGAAGTGGTCAAGAGGGTCAAGAGGTTTGAGATATGCTCTTTCTATCAATATCCTCATGGCTTTGGTAAGGGACATATAGAGAGGGATGAATGCTCTGGTTGATGTTCGGGCTGGGTTGGTTGTTTTGGCAGTGGTGATAGTGTTGATTCTAAGGGTATGGCATTGGTAGTAGTGCTATTACTAGGAGTAGCATCCGAACTGTGAGTGAATATCTTTCTCACAGGCTCATTTCCTTCCATAATGATCGCTTGTCTGATAGTATCCTCAATTTGAACCCCAATCTCATGGAGGTCCTTGAAGTTGAAGAGGGGGAGAAATATCATCTTCTACAGTAATCTTCCATATAGATTTTTGACAACCATGCAGACTTGATCTTTTTCCATGGGTTGATTTGTCATTATGGCTGCTTTTGGCCTCCACCTGGTGATGAATTCCATGAAGCTCTCCTTGGGCTCTTGTTAGGTCGTCTCCAGTTCCCAGGAGGTTACCTTAATTTGGGTGTTTTAAGAATATTGGATGATGAAAGCCTCGACTAACTCCTCACAGAGTCTTCTAATTTAGCATACCAAATGGCAGCTACACCAAATAAAGTTCTCCAAAACAAGGAAACTTTTTGAGGCCGAGTTAGGCCTATGGGTTTTACAACATTCTAGAAAAGGCAGATGTGGACTATAGGGTCACTAGCCCCATCAAATCTATCCATATGCGGCATTTTGAACCGTTCAAGCAATCTCACAATTGTTTTTATAAGCCTATCCTCGACGTCATGAATGGAGTTGATCCTTTGTGATTTTCTAAACATTTTCTCCAACTTGGCTAATTCAGCATAGTTAGGTCAACTCCACCGATATCTATACGGACCAATCTTCCTATTTATGGTGTGTGAACCTTCGAGTCTTCTTAGAAGTTGGGCTCAAGATGTTCCCCCGTTGGTGAAGGTGGTTCCAGAACTGGATAAACCACCGGGGGTTTATGAGATATAGACGCCCTAGATGGGTGTTACAATTCGGCAAAAGCCTTCTTGTTGGTGACAACCTTGTTGGTAATAGCATCTATGCATCGTTGCAGGACCAAAAGCATGTTTGCTATATCTACCAAAAGTTGGTCCGTTACTGTTGGCGGTTGGTCTATCACTATTGGAGGTGGGTCTGTTACTATTGGAAGTGGGTCCATCACTACTGGAGGTTGGTCCATCACCTCTAGAAGTTGGTCCATCACCACTGAAGGTTGGTCCATCACCACTGAAGGTGGATCCATCATAGATCCTAGAAATTCCCGCTGACGAGGTTCTAACAATGAGGTTTTAACCTTCCTCCTTGTAACTGGTGGCAAAGAAACTAACATTGGTTGTCCATGAACCAAATATGCGATTCTACTAAGTCTACCTGCACGAGTCCACAAAACTTAAGGGATATTAGATTGTTCTAAAGCTATAGTGCTACAATGACCTAGCAAAAACAAAATGAAACTCCTAATCAGAATTTCGACAGCATTTTGGCTCAACTGATCATTATGCACACTGAACTCAACCCCTCAAAATGATATGCTTGACCCACTAATCAAATTTGAAATCCCTAGATCCCAAACATTACACATAGCAGGAAAGAGAACAAACACCCCTATGGACGGTGGGGTTATCCTATCCTAGCTTTGAAATGGTCTAGGGTTTCACTATTCACACAAGTGGCATTACACATCCTAACATGGGGTAGTATCCTTTCCTAATTTGTAAGTTGCTAGAGCTTATTACATGCACTGGTCAGTCTTGGTCAAAAGGGTACCTCAGCAAGACACTGATATACCTACCCAATCTAGTGGATCAAGCGGTACATGGTGGTCTCAATTCCAATGCTTGTCCACCCACCATATTAGAGCCTATGACCGTTTATTCGCTCGAAGCTGAATAGCCGTCCAAGATAACAGGTGATGAGTACAGGACTTAGGCAAACCAATGCATGAAATGCAATGAACATATAATTGAAAATAAAAATCATATCATGGAGTTCGAGTCAAGGTTTCTTAATATCCCCAATGGAGTCACCAGAAACTATAAAAATCGCCCCAAGGCTACCTACGCACATTAAACAATTCGAACCCTCAATTTCTTCGATCTAATCTCATGAGTGCAATGTGAAATGTAGATGAGAGTCCAGATTTGCCAACTTTTGTAGAAAATCCATTTTATTGGATGAAAGCTCATGAATTTGGCTATATCAGAGTTTTTGGAATAGTTTTGAGATATGGAAAGATGGTATATCAGTGTAAGGAAGTTTTGTTTCAAAATGTTGAAGACCTCTCTCTTTCTCTCTATATATCTCTTTTTTCTCTTAATTCATTTCTCTCTTCAATTCTTTCTTCACATTTTGATCCTCTCTATCTCTACGAGTAATTAGGGAAGGGTGCTAAGTCAATGAGGTAGGAGATAATGGACCATGGGTGACAAGGATGATTAGAAATAGATGCCACATATTAGGAAGAAGACAATCTTCCTTTTGACAATAGAGGCTAAAGGAAGATAATGGAGGATGAGTAGGTGCACCTCGTGCATGAATATATTAACAAAAGATCTGAAATGGCATGACCCACACATTTTCAATAAGAATTCTGCCGAAACTGTCCTACTTCAGGGCAAATTAGCCGGCCTGCCAAAAACATGGCTGGACGGCCAACTAAGTTTGCTAGCTAGGCAACTTATTGGCTGGCTAGCCAATTAATTGGCCGTGGCTGACTATTTTGCACGAAACAGGATTTTTCTACAGAATTATCATCCTTTCCTCCTATTTCCACACAGTTCTTTGCTCAATTTCCTCAAAAAAAGTTTTATTTTCAAGTTTAAAAAGGAGCCTCAGAACACTAGAACAAAGCGCGGAAATAAAGTTTCGAAAGAGAGTTTTGAATGATACTTAAACACTTGGCCAAAACAGGCTTAGGGTTGGGAATGAAGTACAAATTCCATATTTGTTACTGAGAATTATGTAAGAAACACATTCTTGTTTTCATCATTGGATAATTAAAAGAAAGCGTTGAAATCTTAGGGCCGGTTAAAATTGGGTGTCTATAGTACCCTTGCACATGGTACAATGCCTTGAATCTTCTCCTATCAAACAACATGAGCTCTTCAAATCAATTCTGTTGCCAATCCACCTTTGCTATCTGACACTCAGCCATAATCCTTAGCAAAGGTACCACTATCACAATCAGCAACACTACCTCTATCATGTATACCAGAGAGTAACGAGTTGCCCCAGTAAGTCTCCACCATCTTTCGTAAGATATTCTTATTGTTCTTGTTTGCTACTTCAACGACTCCATTGGTCTATGGCCTATAAGTTGATGACTTGTGGAAGGCCACATTATATTTGTCGAGTAGATCAATCATTTCTTCTTTGAAGTGTGTACCATTGTCTAAAACAATCTCATTCGGAACCCCATACCTACCACTAATGTTGTTCTTGATAAACTTGGCCATGTGTGATGCTTTTAACACTGAATATGACTATGCTTCCTCCCACTTGGTAAAGTAATCGATTGCCATCAAGATGAATTCTTGTTCATTTGATCATTTTGGTGTTACTACCCTGATGATGTCAATTCCCTAGACTGAAAAAGGCCATGGTGAAGTCATGTTGTACAATTTTGACAGTGGGACATTCATGTGATTGGCATGAATCTGACACTTGTGGCATCGCCAAAAAAAACTAAATTTCCATGGTCAACTAGTAATACCCTTGTTTGAGGATCTTCCTTGCTAGCATTATACCATTTATATGAGCCCTGCATTCCCCTCTATCGACAACTTCCATGATGCGCTTTGCTTCATTTTTGTCCACACATAACTTATGCATTCCTAGATCTCCTCTCTTGTACAGCTTGTCCCCATAGATGATGAATTGAGCGGCCAGACACTGTATTCCTCTTTTGTTGTTTGCATTCGCCTCATGTGGGTATATCTCTTTCTTTAGAAAATTCCAATTGTCAAACTACCAAGCACCCTCATCTTGGGTTTCTTCTATTGCAACTATTATCTCGTACGCGGGTGCATACCTTTGCTCTATGTGAATTGGCATTCTCACCCTAATCAATATGTCCATTATTGAGGCTAGGGTTGTGAAAGAGTCACCAAACCAATTGTTCTCTCTGGCCAAGTGCGTAAATGTCAGTCACTCACACTACAACAAAACTAACTATTCACGGCATCATGTTTACGACATGCATTAAATGCATGCCGTGGTTAGTACATTCTACGGCATTTTTTTTTTGCAAGCCGTTAATATTTTGTCAATAACAGCATACATACCATGTAAGTCGTTAATTCATATATTTATAGCATGCAAAAGCATGCCGTAAAAAACGTATGTTTTTACGACTTACAAAAATATGTCGTAAAATATTTGCACTTAAGATGACATACATTTCATGTTATAAAATATTATAACTTTACACGGCATGCATTTACATGTCGTGAAAACTTTTGTAAAAAAAAAAAAAATTCAATCCGGAATTTTTTTATGGCATGCAAAAGCATGCCGTAAAAAATGTATATTTTCACGGCATACAAAAATATGTTATAAAATATTTGTACTTAAGACGACATACATTTCATGTCGTAAAATATTATAACTTTACACGACATGTATTAGTATGTCGTGAAAACTTTTATTAAAGAAAATTTCAATTCGATTTTTTTTTTTTTGATTTAAAAAAGCTAACAATTTCCAACCACACTTCTCACTTTAAATTTTTCTAATTGAGGAAAATGTAAAAAATAATTTATACATTATTTTATAATTTAGTGTCTCTTTTAAGAGATAATTGCGCCTAGTGGGATTTTTTTTAAAATTATATATTTATGAAAAATTTATAATTTTCATAATTAAAATAAGTCACTTTTACGACTTACCGTATGCGGTCGTTAAAATAGATCACTTTTTACGACTTACCATATATCGATCATTAAAAATAGGTCACTTTTTACGACATACCATGTATGTCGTGAATGGTATGCTCTTAAAATATTTCAGCGCCAAACCCCAATATTATGGCGCCACTTATCCCACAAAAAATATTTAATTTATTTTTAATTATCAAACATACTAATCTGATACCAAAAAAAAAAAAAAGAAACACCGAGTTTCTAAGAAGAGAGGAAGAAGAAATACCTAGGTGAAGTGGAAAGGGTTCATCAAACCCTTGGTCTTCAATCAATTGAATCGATGGAGATCCAGACTTGATGGACGATCGCTTCATTCCTCAACAAAGCAATCACGCTTCCATTGAATCAATTTGTAATTTGCTTATTTGCCGACTTGGACTTGGCTTCAATTTACGAGGGCAAAGCTCATCGACGATCGTGTTTTCATCTCGGACTCTCTCAGCTTGCTATTTCAGTTCTCTATTCGGTGATTTCACTCTTGATTCCATGTTTTTTTTTGTTGTTTTGATCTCAATCTCTACTTGTGTTTCACAAGTATAGATTGATTAGGTCGAACAACTCTCCAAATCAAACCCCCTTCAATTCAACATCATCTCTTTTACACTTGACAAAACACTCATCCGGGTTCGTAATCTTCTTTTTACGGCTAGATGCATTGTAGATGTTAAAGCGATAGATAAAGATCACACCGGTTTCATCATGGCACTCTCGGCCCAAAGAAGAAAACTAGGTTTTGTGATTTTCTTCTCATAGATCTCAATTTCTTATTTATTTATTTTTTTAGTATCATGATTCGAATTGAAATGGAGATGTGTTTCAGGTGCATTTGATTAGGCTTTTATCGGATGGAACTGAACTTGTCTGCGAGGGTTTGTTTTCGCATCCCAACGAGATCTGGGACCTCTCTTCTTGCCCCTTTGATAGACGCATTTTCTCCACAGTTTTCTCCTCCTCCGGGTAATTGATTGATCATTTAAATTACGAAAATTGTTTCAATTTGCAATTTGAATGATTAATCTATGGACTCTTGTATAATGCTCTAATGGATCACTTGTACGCATTTTGTGGTGTTAGATTATGAGGATTTATTGGCATTTGAACTCCCGTTTTGATTGTTTAGCATGTAATTAGTTTGGCGTTCATGGTGGAATGCCAATTTGTTTGTCTGTGTTTTGCAAATAAATAAAAGGAGACGTATTTATTTATTGTTGTAGTGATTGTTATGATAGGAGGTGTATTTATTTATTTTCAAGCGATAATGAACTTTTGGACAGTTTTTCTTGCTAGGTTGATCAAAATTACATTGGTGGTGGCGTATAATACTTGGTTTTTGGGATGGATAATACTAATACTATCTTTAATTGGTTTCCTCCATGGTCTTTAGAGATGATTCCTTAATTGTTGTGAAGTGGATGGAGGAAAGGAATAGAAGCAAATGGTTACTTTGGATTTTGTAATCTTTTTAAAGTGATATCTTATGTTTTAGGATAATTTATAATAAGTTATGTAGGCGTGGTTTTTTCTTGGATTGTTAGGCGTGATAACTCTCTCTCTCTCTCTCTCTCTCTCTCTCTCTCAATATCATTGCGTGTTGCCTTCTTTCGGTGCATTTACGATTTAATCAAGCCATGGTGATAGATGGCATTCACTATGATATGATTTTGCCTGCTTTGTTGATTTTATGTACAATGGCAAACTGCGATAAAGCTTTTTGTATCCTTCAAAATGGATCAATAGTTCCTGACCAATAGCATAGCTGTAAATAGGCTTCCATGTGGCATTTCTATCATCTTCAGTGCAGGCATGTTATGCACTCTCGATGGTTTTGCCACAATTTCAGCTTAAATGAGGCTCCAGGGGCTTCTAATAATCTTGATGTTTAGCTGCAAGTAACCAAAGGCTTTTTGGTTTTGTCTGTTTGTGCATTACTTAGTGGATTCATTGAGATGATTAATTATATGTTGAGAAGTTAATGCATGCACATAATTTCTTGCTTTTTTTCTTTTCATATGAGATTACCTCTGTGATAGTGTGTGTGTATCATTCAACTTTTTATTTTATTTGAGCTGTCTCTACTTGTAAAGATTTCTTGATTTTTCTCAATATTTTCCTGTTTTCAAGGTTCAATAAAACTCTCTGCAATTTTCGAAGTTGTTGTTTGTAGACAATCTCTGTTACCCATGTTTCACATGGTTCGATTTATTTCCATACACCAATGTCATCTCTTTTTGTCAATATAAAAAGTTTTTTAGGAATAAAATTTGAATTAAATTCAGGATCTTAAGAGTTTTTTTTGTGAAATTTTAGGGGTTTTTGTTTGTTTGAATATTATTACTTGGCCCTATCAATTTGTGGGTAGTTATAGGTTAATTTTATTTTATTATTGTAATTAGTAAATGCAAGAAGACCGGACAAGAGTGAGCTTCTCTCTCTTTTTTTAATTACAATATGGCTACCTGAATATTGAGATATATCTTTTTGATTTTCTCAATCTGTTGCTTTGCTTGTATTACCACATGCTTTTCCTAGCTTATGACCTCAGTAAATTTCCATGGCAGTGACTGACACGTACTCACTCAGTCCTTCGAACATAGTGTTATTAATGTGCTGCATCGGAATGGGCTGGCCCTTTCTAAAAGTTTCCCACAAAATTTAAAAAGCTATTTTTGTAATATTTTTTTCAATATTGTCTTGGGAAGAAAATTTTCAAATATTGCTATAAGTGAATATATTACATTTATGAAAGTTGCTGTTTAATTCTATCATCACTTTATGAGCAATGAATTTGTAACTTAATCATGTGATCTTATGTGGTTTGGACTATGCTGTGAACATTTCTGTGACACTATTGCCATCAGAATGTTTTTGATACGTGTGGTTTCTTTTTTCCATCTTCTATTTGTTTGTCATTTGAGATGTGGAAAGTTGTATGTATTGATATTTGATTTGAAATTTGTGGTTTTTTGAATTTTATATTGGCCATACCATTTGTAATCTAAGATGTAAAGTTGAATTCTTTTTGTTTTGTATTTGTCGAGTAATAACAGGGACAAAATGGCTTCTTGTTGTGTTAGGCTGCGGAAGTGAAGATGGTGATGATGATGATAATTCGGTGACAGAGACTTGAGATGCCGACACCATGGTGTCTGATAAGCAAGAAAGCTGATTGTTACAGCTAAGTGATAAGTGATAAGTGTTGCATTGCCAACAGTTGTGAAGGATGGTGATCATAATCATCTCTGGGCACTATTGGATCCCAAAATTTGTACTTAGACAGTTCTTTCATAGTGTAGATCATGTGATTTAAAACCCTGGATAAATGCGTAATCAGATGGAAAAAGTTTGCCATCTTTCATAGTGCAGATCATGTTGATAAATGAATCTTATGATTTGGGTATTTTTTTTGATTTGTATGTTTGAGGTTGTTATCAACTTGATATGATAGAAGTTGAGAATAAAAGTTAGTAGGCAAGTTGTTTGGTATATGGATATAAGATTTTTTTACTTATTTCATAGTTGTTGCCTCTGCTTGGTTTGTAACAGGTTACATTTTATAAATTACTATCTACAATGGTTAGGTAATGTCATATTCCTATATAAATATATATATTATATTAAAAATAACTTTTTACGGCATGCAAAATTATGTCGTGAAAAGTGTAATGATTTATGATATGTAAGAAAATGTCGTAAAAGATTATATACGGCATACAAAGTATGTCATAAATATATTAAAATGACTTTCTACGGCATACAAAATTATGTCGTAAAAAGTGATGATTTATGACATGCAAGAAAATGTCGTAAAATATTATATACGGCATGCAAAGTATACCATTAATTTTTTAAAAATAACATTCTACGGCATGCAAAATTATGCCACAGAAAGTATGATGATTTATGGCATGACAAAAATGTCGTAAAAAGTTATATACGACATACAAAGTATGTCATTAATGTTTAATTTATTACTTTTTACAACTTTACCTGCATGTCGTAAATGATGCTCAACTTTTTACGGCATGTCATATAACAGCATTTCTGTGCATGTCGTGAAAGAGTTTTTACGGCATGCATCGCAAGTCGTAAAAATTCAATTTTGTTGTAGTGTCAAACCTTGGGATCATTATGTCCAAGGTGTAATGTTAGACTTTCATTTTCTCTTCATTCACTTTCTAATCTCTATTGGCTTGAGATACAACTAGGTTTGAATTCCTGATGACCTCCAATCTTATTGCCCTTAGTTCTAAGGCTGCTTCCAGTCCAACTATACACACCTCATACTTTGCTAGATTGTTGGACACTTTAAATTGAAGCTTGAAGGCTAAGGGTACATAGGAATCGTCGGGTGCAATAAATAACAGTCCTATCCCATATCGATATTGATTGGCAGCTCTGTCAAAGTACAATCTCCAGGTGTCCTCTCCTAGCTCAGCCTAGGAACTCATACTCCCTGTCTTCTTCTCTATTGATCAGGTGATTAACCAAGAACTCTGCTACAGCTTTTCCTTTGACAGATTTGTGAATGACATATCGAAGATTGAACTCGGAAAGTAAAAGCAACCATTGAGCTAGCCTACTAGTAAGTGCTCTATTTTCAAAGAGGTATTTAATGGGATCTAATCTTGAAACCAGAATTACCGAGTGTGCTAAAAAGTAGTGCCTCAACTTGGCCTAGACCAAGGCTAGACAAGCCTTTTCCAAAGGGATGTAATGAGTTTCATATTACAACATTTTCTTGCTTCGATATTATATAACATTCTCCACTATGTCTTCAGATTTATGGGCTATCATATAGGCTATGGTTGATTCAGTCGCTGATAGGTATAGGATTAATGGTTTCCCTAGCTTGGATAGTGACAAAACAGGCGAATTCTGCAAGTACTGCTTGGTTTGCTCAAAGGCAAAATTGCATTGGTCATCCCATTGGAATGTCTTCCCTTTCTTCAACAAGCCAAATAGTGGTTTACAAGTCAAGGCTAAGTTCAAGATAAACCTTTTTATGAATTATAGTTTCCATAGAAAGCCTCTCACCTCCTTCTCAGTCATTAGTGGGGGCATTTCTGAGATGACTTTGATTTGGATTGCTCGATTTCTATTTTGCGATGCGTGATCAGAAACCCCAGTATCTTTCCTGTAGTTACCTCGAAAGGTACATTTTTTGTGGATTCATCCTTAACTTGTACTCCCGAATCCTATCGAAGAACCTCCTCAACGCATCATAACCCACAAATTCAAATTCAATATGCCCTGGAGGTTTAAACACAACCCGTTTTGTCACACAATTGATAGTGGCACAATATTTCGATAGCCAATCCATACCCAAAATTATATCAAAGTGCCGAATGTCCAAGGGTAACAAATCCACATATAAGATAGTATTGCCAATTCGCATGTCACAAATAGGATACACAGATGTACATAATACAAATTCTCCAAATAGAGTAGATACACATACTAAATATGGCAATGATTCTATGGGTCTAGTCAATCTAGATGCAAATATAGTAGACACAAAGGAATGTGCTGAGCCAGAATCGATTAACACTAAAGCATCTTGATTGCATATAGAGATAGTACCTGAGACAACAGCTTTAGTATTCCGTGTGTCACCTGGGACAAGTGCAAAGACTCTCCCATGTCTTATTGTGTCTCTGTTAATAGCAAGTCTCATAGTATCACCTGATTTTGGGATAGATCCGGTTGAACCAAAGTCTAGTTTTCCATCTTTTTGTTGTTCAGTTTGGGTGCAATCCCTTGCCATATGCCCCATTTTACCATACCTATAGCATGCCCTTAAAATACGGTATCAACCCCCACGATGCTTCTTACCACATTGAGTACATGTTGGTGTCGTATTTTTGGTGGAGCCCGAAGTACTTAAGGACCCTGTGTTTTGTTTCTTTGATGATTTCTTTCTTGAGAAAAAGCCTTGGCCTCTTAGTCTTCCAGTCAGTTGGTGGTTTACTTTGGTTGGCCATGTTGGCTTTTGACATTAAAGCTCGGTCTAACACATCAACACAAGTGGGCAATTTCAGCACATGCATCCTTTCCAGAATATCATTGCAAAGACCATTTTCAAACTTCCTCGCCTTTTTATAGTCGATGTCGATCATATGTAGGGTGAATCTAGCCAATTCGGTGAACTTGGCTTCATACTTGGCTACAGTTAGATTGCCTTGTTTCAGTTCATCAAATTCTGACACCTTTCTATCGCGGACACACTGTGGAAAGTATTTCTCATAAAAGAGTGCAAGAAATTGTGCCCAATCAATGCCCTTGTTATCATTATGGATCAGCATCCACCACCCTCTTACTTCATCTTCCAATGTAAAAGTGGCCAATTGTACTTTCTGTGTCTCCAGGCATGGGAATACCTCAAATAACTTTTCAATACCAAGGACCCAAGCTTCAGCCTTCAGTGGGTCCACACCTCCGTGGAATAGCGGTGGCTTCATTTTCTTGAATTCTTTTGCAAGGGCTATTGTTCGGTCATCATTTTGCAAATCCGTCATGGGTTGCACTGGAGGTGGGGCTTGCGAGTATTGCCATTGCTATTGCCACTATTGTTGTTGTTGTCTTAGTGTTTCTACAATATCTTGCATCATTCTCTCCATTCGGTCTAGCCGAGTAGTGGAGGATTCTTCTGGCTTATCGGATCTTGTCCTCACCATTATCTAATGAGACTTGCATTATAATTCATACAAAAGATATGCACAATATTCATGTACAAAAAGTATGTTCATACAGCTAGGCAACAATTATATATCATATAATTGCATACTTCAATCCACTTAGCAAGTTCTTAATGCATTTCACACATATTTATTATATGAATACAACTTATGTCTTTTCTAGACACTCTATTGCTCATTTGGACAAGTGTGTAAGTTATTACTCGTGCTTTGATACCACTCTCTCATGACCCAAACCCGTGCCTATAGATTAGACTCATAATCGGCCAGTAATCATGAGATTACCTACGGCCTCAGTTAGAAATCAAATCATATTTAATAATAAGGGACCAAGCTGCGAAAGCAAAACTTACAAAAATTGTCCAACGAGCTGTACATGCATGGTTTAACCAAAAAATTTCTCATATATGCAATAACTCACAATACACAAATATCCATATTTTGTATTACATAAGTCCAGGATCATTTAGTAGTCAGTATTTAACAAAATTCAAAAACCAAGGTTATACAAGTTGAATCATACGTGACCACAAAAGAACAAAAGATAGGTAAAACAAAACTAAGGCCTCTTGCATGAGGCGACCTTGGTTGACCTCTCAAAACTTGGTTCTCATTGCTTACAGGGGCTAGGGCTAGACGTCTCGCTACTCACCTACATACATATAATAAAGAGTGAGCTAACGCCTAGTGAATAATACCAAAGTAAATGAGTTCATGAATGAGATTCATTTAATCATAGGTTACAAACCAAACTTGTTGGTCAATGCCAACACCAAATGACCTTGGGTCCAACATATCATATATCATATTCATATTCATATACCAAACGACCTCGAGTCCAACTCGTACTTACAAAACGACCCTTGGTCCATTACATGCAAAACGACCTTGGGTCCAATTCACAGGCAAAACAACCCTCGGTCCGATATGTGTGAAATGACCTTAGTCCACCATATGTAAAGTAGTCTTGGATCCAATTCATACACAAAATGACCTTGGGTCCAACTAGTCCATTTTCGCATTTATGTGCACTCATGATCCGTGATCATGTTCACATTCACCTTCGCATTCAAAACGACCTTAGGTCCAATTATTCCCTTATTCGGATTCAACGGCCTTTGGCCTATTCAATCCAACAGTTATACAAAATAGCCTTAGGCCCATTTTATATCTTTTTCAAGTAAACCGAACGGTCTTGGGCCCATTTCCTACTCATGTATCTTTCACTTTACATATTTTAGTGCGAACCAAGCGGATAGAATACTCATTTACAGTATCCAATCAGAAGCTTAGAAACTTACCACACAGGTAATGTTTAGAGAATAATATATACACAAATTATCTTTACTAAGATATTACTCACTGTGTTCCGGTGCTTGATTCGTCGTTGCACTTGACCCTAGGAGCTCTAGTCTTCCAACTCCTAGCTAGTTCTTGAGTTATCTTTCTCAATTTTTTAAGCTCCTTGCCCAACTCTCAAATTTTTCCTTCACTCTCTCTCTAGAGTTTAACTTCAACCAAGAGGTGAGAAGATGAGCTCAAAATGTGAATTAGGCCCTTAATATATATATATATATAGGTTTCACTAATCATATTGGCTAATTAAGGCTTAGGCCTAATCAAATGAACATAATTAAATCCAATTAATCTAATCATTTTGATCCAACTCAATTTTTAATTAAATTTCACTGTAGGCTTTAAAAATCATGCTAAATGCAAAAACATAGTCAATTTCAGTTTCTGTAGCCTTTACTTCCTTCAATTTAAATTTATAACAGAAAGTCAAATAGATTTTCCTACGGTGGACAGATATAAATTCACAAACACATATAATCAGATAATTAGCATTCAAAATCATATCAAGCTTATAATTATAAGCATAATTAAGATTAATTAGAACAATCCAGAGTTGGGTTGTCACAATTGTTGGACAATCTTCACTGTATTTAAATAGATTAAATTTTGTTGTGTACTAAACAACAACTAGAATATAAACAAATAAAGGAAATGAGAGAAAAATGTTTGATTACAAAAATCAAACTAAAAATAGAATTAAATAAATAAAAACATATTTTATTTTGTTACCAAAATAAAATTAAAATCTTATTCAAATAAATAATAATAAAATCAGAAAATAAATAAATAACTTACTTGATTAATATCTTCAATATTATTCTAATCAAGTCCAGTGTTTGACACTGTGTCCTTAAGATAGATTTGTCCTCTCCACGGTGCTTTCAGAATGTGGACGTCTATCTCCCAGGATGAAATGATCAACTACAAACAATAGCAACACTACAAATTGTTTGCCTAACGAACACACTAAGTGTTTATACCCTTTCTCACAAAAATTAAATGTAACAAAATGAAGAATAAATTTGCAGAGGTAAAGTACGAATTTTCTTAATCAAACATCAAATGAGGGCGGTCCTATTTATAGATGGATTGGTGGCTGCAGGTTTTGAATTAAACAGGTGCAAACCTGTTTGAACAAGGTATGAAACCTGTTTGGTTTTGAATTAAACAGATTTAAATCTGTTGGGTTCAAAATTCAAACAAATAAAAACGGGAAGGGACCTGTTTGGGTGTATAGAAAAAACCGAACCAGTTTATTTCTGGAATTAATTTGAATTCTGGATTTTATTTTTTAAAAAATAAAATTAAATTCAAATATTTTTTACCCAAAAAGATAGGTATTGGGTCGGACAAGCCCAACCCAACCTCACACCACGCACCCGCGCCCAGGCCTAGCCCAGCCCGCTCGACCGACCGGACAGACGGCGGAGGCGCGCGTGTATGGTGATTTTGGAGTCCAATGGGTCTAGCCCATTTTGCCCATAACCAAATGGTATTATGTCGACGATGAATATGTCATGACTTACCGTTATACATATGATTCTGTGCCCTGCCTATTGCAGATTGACTATCACAATGAATGCAAATAGCTGGCACAAGTTTTGGCCACATTGGAATGTCTTCTAAGAAGTGACGAAGCCATTCTGCTTCTTCTCCTGCTTTGTCTAAATAAATGAACTCGGATTCCATTGTGGATCGTGTGAAGCATGTTTGTTTCATGGATTTCCAAGAAACAACAGCGCCTCCCAGAGTAAAGACATATCCACTAGTGGATTTTGAATCTTTAGTATCCGATATCCAATTTGCATCACAATAACCTTCAAGTACTGCTGGATATCGAGTAAAGTTCAAACCATGATCACGGGTAAATCTTAGATGTCTAAGAACCTGAATGATTGCCTTCCAATGGTCTTCTCCGGGGTTACTAGTGTACCTACTCAATTTACTAATAGCATAAGCTATATCAGGACGAGTACAATTTATTAGGTACATTAGACTTCCAATGATTTGGGAGTATTTTAACTGAGACACTGCATCACCTTTATTTTTTGATAAATAAAGACTGATGTCTACAGGTGTTCTAGCTAAATTCATATCATCCTTGATAAATTTATCAAGAATTTTCTCAATACAATGAGATTGAGATAATGCATATCCGTCAGATGTTTTAGTAATTTTCATTCCTAATATAACATCTACGACCCCCATATCTTTCATATCAAATCTTTTATTAAGCATTTGCTTAGTTGATTTGATCATGTTTTGATCATGTTTTGACTGCTTCCAATAATAAGCATGTCATCTACATAAAGACAAACTATGACATATCCTTGGTCAGTGTTTTTAACATAGACGCACTTGTCACATTCGTTTATCTTAAACCCATTAGTAAGCATTGCATGATCAAATTTTTCATGCCATTGCTTAGGTGCTTGTTTTAATCCATAAAGAGACTTTACAAGCCGACAAACTTTCTTCTTTTGCCTCGGTACTACAAATCCTTCGAGTTGCTCCATATAGATCTCTTCATTTAGATCACTGTTTAAGAAAGCTATCTTAACATCCATTTGATGTATTTCTAAATTAAACAACGCTGCCATAGAAATAAGCATGCGAATGGATGTTATTCTTGTCACAGGGGAATATGTATCAAAATAGTCCAGACCTTCCTTTTGTCTGTAACCTTTTACTACAAGTCTTGCTTTATACTTGTCTATTGAACCATCTGCTTTCATTTTTCTCTTGAATATCCACTTATATCCAAGAGGTTTAGAACCAGGTGGAAGATCCATCAATTCCCAAGTATGATTTTGCATAATGGACTCAATTTCATTATTAACAGCCTCTTTCCACAAAGGTGCTTCAGGACCTGTCATTACTGCCTTAAAGCTTTGAGGTTCATTTTCTAACAGGTATGTCAGAAAATCTGGACCAAAAGATTTTGATGTTCTCGCTCTCTTACTTCTTCTTGGTTCATCATCAGTTAAATCTTGTTGGTCGAGACCATTATTAGTCTCTTGTGTTTGATTGTCATTAGTCTCTTGACTTTGTGTACAATCATAAGTTCTTTTCTGTGAAATTAATTCATGCCCTTTCTTGTAAGGAAAGACATGTTCAAAAAACACAGCATTCCTTGACTCTATAATAGTGTACACATTTATATCAGGTATTTCTAATTTATAAGTCAGAAACCGATACGCACTACTATTCTGAGCATAACCAATAAACACACAATCTACTGTTTTTGGTCCAATCTTAGTCTTTTTAGGAACAGGAATTTCAACTTTTGCCAAACACCCCCACACTTTTAAGTATTTGTAGGAAGGTTGTCGATCTCTCCATAATTCATAAGGAGTGCTGTTGGTTTTCTTGTGGGGTATTCTGTTAAGAACATAATTAGGAGACAATATTGCTTCCCCCCCCCCCCCCACAAGTTCTGTGGTAAACCTGAACTTAGTAACATGGCATTCATCATTTCTTTTAGGGTTCTATTCTTCCTTTCAGCAATTCCATTTTGCTGTGGAGAATAAGGTGCTGTAGTTTGGTGAATAATGCCATGTTGTGCACAAAATTCATTTAAAGGTGCATCATATTCACCACCCCTATCACTTCTAACCATTTTAATGGTTTTACCAAGTTGATTTTCAACTTATGTTTTGTAAAGTTTAAACATTTCTAAGGCTTCATCTTTACTTCTAAGCAAATAAACATAACAATATCTTGTGCAATCATCGATAAATGTTATAAAATACTTTTTGCCTCCTCTACTTTGAACAAATTTTAGATCACATACATCAGTATGAATTAATTCTAGAGGTTCGGTTTTCCTTTCAACCGATTTAAATGGAGCCTTAGTTAGTTTCACTTCTACACAAACTTCACATTTATGATTAGGATTAATTTCAAACTTTGGTATTTAATCCAAACCAATTAATCTGTGCAAAGCATCAAAATTCACATGTCCTAATCAACCATGCCATAAATTCGACTCAAGAATATAAGCAAAAGCTACGTTATTCTTATTCATAGCAACTTTCGGTACAACTATCATTACATTCAATTTAAGAGACCATCACTCATGTATCCCTTACCAACATACATACCACTCTTTGTTAATACAAATTTATCATACTCAAAAACAAGCCTAAAACCATTTTTATTTAATAAAGAACCAGAAACTAAATTCTTTCGGATGTCAAGTACATGCAGTACGTTGTTGAGGGTCAGTTCTTTCCTTGATGTCATCTTCAAGATCACTTTCCGTTGTCCAGCCACAGTAGAAGTAGAAGAATTTCCCATGAAAAGTTGCTCACCATTTGCAGCCTCATTGTTGGTAGTGAACATCTTCTTGTCCGCACAAATGTGACGAGTTGCTCCAGTGTCAACCCACCACTCCCTGGGATTTCCAACCAAATTAGCCTTAGACACCACAGTAGAGAGGTTGATGTCATTCTCACCGTCAAAGATGTAATCTAGTTCAGTTACATTGGCCTGATTGGTAGTCTTCTTGATTGTACTTCCATGATCCTTCTTAGGGCGGTGGTAGTCAGAAGCTTGATGTCTAGTTTTGCCACAGTTATAGCATTTTCCTTTGAACTTCTTGTTGCTATCGCCTTGTTTAGGACCATCTCCAGTAAACTTCCTCTTTTTGTTATGTGGTTTATGAACTTGTTCAACCACATTAGCCTTGGACTCAATGGGATTTTTCCCATTCTGCTTTTCAGCCTTTCGGTTATCTTCCTCAATTCTTAATCTTACAATCAATTCATCCATGGTCATCTCTTTGCGTTTATGTTTTAAATAATTTTAAAAATCTTTCCAAGCCGGTAGTAACTTTTCCACTAAAGCAGCGACTTGGAAAGACTCGCTTAGAGACATACCCTCAGAATGAATATCATGTGAAATTAATTAAAAACTTTGAACTTGAGAAATTACTGTTTGGGAGTCTACCATAACAAAGTCTAGAAATTTACCGACGACAAATTTCTTCGTGCCGGCATCATTTGTCTTGTTTTTTTCTCCAAAAAATCCTACAATTCTTTTGCTGACTTCAAAGGACTGTAAACATTAGACAGCATATTGTCAAGGCCATTGAGGATGTAATTTCTGCACAGGAAATCTGAATGTTTCCAAGCATCTACAGCGGCAACAACTTGCCGATCACTTTCACTCTCTTTAAGTGCTGGAGCCTCTTCATGGAGAAACCGGGCCAAATTAAGAGTTGTAAGATAGAACATCATCTTCTGCTGCCATCTCTTAAACTCAGTTCTGTTAAATTTTTTCGATTTTTCTCCATGATTTATTGGTACATGAACATGGTTCTGGATAGGGACCGATGTTGGTGTAACAATCGGAGTACCACTTCCAGTTGCAGTTTCAGTTGTAGTAGCCATAATCTTTGATTACAAAAATCAGTAAAAATTAAAACACAAATTAATTTTCTAGTTACTAAAACCAGAAAATAAATTATAATACAAAATAATTTTATTTTCCTTGTTACTAAAACTAGAAAAATAAAATACCACAATAATTTTCTGTAACACAAATTAATATTCTGCAATTGTTAATGACACCAGTATATTATTACTAGTTGTCAAAGAAAAGAGACAGTATATTACTATTATCTGTCAAATAGCATAAACCACTATTTGTTTTTCAAACCAGAATATGTCTTTATGAAATCATAGAAAATTAAATACAATGAAGATATCAAAAAATGAATTTGTCTTAAGATTGTTAGACAATCTTCACTGTATTTAAATAGATTAAATTCTGTTGTGTACTAAATAACAACTAGAATATAAAGAAATAAAGGAAATGAGAGAAAAATGTTTGATGACAAAAATCAAACTAAAAATAGAATTAAATAAATAAAAACAAATTTTATTTTGTTACCAAAACAAAATTAAAATTTGATTCAAATAAATAATAATAAAATCAGAAAATAAATAAATAACTTGATTAATATCTTGAATATTATTCTGATCAAGTCCAGTATTTGACACTGTGTCCTTAAGACAGATTCGTCCTCTCCACGGTATTTTCAGAATGTAGACGTCTATCTCCCAGGATGAAATGATCAACTACAAACAATAGCAGCACTAAAAAATGTTTGCCTAATGAACACACTAAGTGTTTATACTCCTTCTCACAAAAATTAAATGCAGCAAAATGAAGAATAAATTTGCAAAGGTGAAGTACGAATTTTCTCAATCAAACATCAAATGAGGGCGGTCCTATTTATAGATGGATTGGTGGCTGCAGGTTTTGAATTAAATAGGTGCAAACCTGTTTGAACAGGTATGAAACCTGTTTGGTTTTGAATTAAATAGATTTAAATCTATTGGGTTCAAAATTCAGACAGATAAAAACGGGAAGGGACTTGTTTGGGTATACAGAAAAAACCGGACCAATTTATTTCTGGAATTAATTTGAATTTTGGATTTTATTTTTCAAAAAATTAAATTAAATTGAAATGTTTTTGACCCAAAAAGATAGGTATTGGGCCAGACACTCGTGCCCAGCCCGCTCGACCAGACGGACGGCGGTAGCAACGCATGCGTGTGTGTGGTGATTTTGGGATCCAATGGGTCTAGCCCATTTTGCCCATAACCTCCCTCTCTAAAACACTTGGGTATCCCTTAGGGCACCCCCCAAGTTCCAATCCCATGCCTTATAAACCCATTCAAAACTTCACACCAAATCAATGTGGGACAAGCCACTTTTCAACATTTAAGGATTTTCCACCAAAACTCCATTTCCATGTAGCATACTTTGGCTTCAATTTTCCATTCACTCGGTAATGGTTTTGAGCAACCAAATATACCACGTGAATCATAATGCGGTATAGAACGCGTTACCACTTTGACGCACCAAATTAGACGCTCGGGTCCCACCTAAATAACAGACCAAAGTTAGGAAAAAATTCTGGTTTTACCCAGAATTTTCCAACCATTTCCAACAACAATTTCATCATTAATGTAGTTGTTTCCTTGTTTGTTGATCATGTTTTCTCCTTGGCATGTTTCAAAGTCTTTAATATTGTGGTCATCACATGTAACTATAAAAGCCATCAATAATTTTAGTGAATGCAGTATAGAGCTGTCAAACCCTCAAAATTTTTTGTGTACATTGATATTATGTACCACTTCCATGAACCACAACACATCTTAATTCTATTCATCACAATTTATTTAATTCCAAGTTAACAGATGCCTTTTCTAGAAAATTGTTAAATTGAATGTGATGTGTTTAGTAGAGCCAAGGTGTCAGCTCACCATTTTGATGTGTGATATGGATCAATCATATAAACCTTGATAGAATGATAACAATGGGTTGGTTCTCGTGTTTAAAATGGAGGGCTGAATGCATCATAAACAAATTATACTTCTGATTTTCAAAAATAAAATGCATGCATAAAATGGTTTGGGATTGGAGTTGTTCAGCAACTCTTTTTTTCTTTTTCTTGCTTTGGTTGCTTGGATAAATAATTTGAATAAGGCCATCTTCTCTAGTTATAGTTATAGTTAAGGATCAAAATTTAATTTGAAATATCATCTACACTAACAATGAGTGTGCCATTTAAATAGCAATGACTCTTTATCTCTTAATTGCAAGCCTCCTTGAACCTTTTATTATTATTATTATTTGTTTATTCTCCAAATTGAGAAATCTCAAGAAAGGAATCTCAAGTTGTTTATATTGGTTGTTGATAGGTTCTTTGGTTATAAAATGTTGCACTCGGGAGGACAAATTATACGTTGTCATATATGTAGACACCCTACTCCTGGGCATCAAAGACTTGCAGCACAATGCTCTTTAAATTGATCATGCTTTGAAAGTATTTCATATTAATTATGTCATGTTGTAGTGGGAAGATATTACACATTGATTTTGGAGACTATTTCGAAGCTTCAATGAACCGAGAGAAGTTCCCTAAAAAGGTAGGTTGTTCTGATTTTTATGCACTGCAGACAAAACTTCCAAATGAATGGCCTATATGTCATTAGCTTTATGTTAGGCCCTTTTACATGAAAGTGATAATATAGGTTCCCTTCCAATTGACTAGAACACTTGTGAAAGCAGTGGAGGTTAATGGTATAGAAGGCAACTTCTACTTGATGTGTGAAAATGTGATGCAAGTTCCTCGAAAGCATAAGGACAATGTCACGGCTATGATGGAGGTACCATAACTAGTCTATTCTGTATCTGTTTCAGTGAGATTTTTCTTAACTACTTTTGTTCTAATTTCTCAATCTAATTCTTTGGTTAAACTTGTCATTTAGAAATTCTATTTCGAGTTGTTTGACACACTAAAATGGTAAAATATCGCCAGATATCAAAAAAACTGACACACTCGACTAATTAGGCACAAATGACTTGTAGAAAAAGAAGAGACTCAAAACAGATTTCTGATTTTGAATCTAGATCCTTATTCCCATGTGTAAAAATTTGTCCTTTAGAAACTATTTTTCCAAACTAGTTGACACACTAAAATGGTCAAACGGTGTCGGATGTCAACAAAACTTGAGACACACGACTAAGAAAAGACAGGACATGAAATTGGTTCCCGATTTTGAATCTAGAGTATAATTCCTGTTTGTGAAAACTTGTAATTTAAAAACTCTTTTCCAGAATCGGTTGACACACTAAATTGGTCAAAAGGAGTCGAATGTCAACGAAACATGACACACATGACCAACTAGACACAAATGACTTGTAGGAAAAGACGGGATTCGAAATTGATTCCCGATTTTGAATCTAGAGCCTAATTCTCGTTTGTAAAAATTTGTCATTTAGAAACTATATTTTGAAACGGTCGACACACTCAAATGGTCAAACGGCGTTGGATATCAATGAAACTTGACACATACGACTAACTAGGCACAAATGACTTGTAAGAAAAAATGGGACTAGAAATCGGTTCCCGATTTTGAATCTAGAGCCTAATTCCCGTTTGTGAAAATTTGTCCTTTAGAAACTATTTTTTCGAGCTAGATGACACACTAAAATGCTCAAACGACTTCAGATGTCAACGAAACTTGACACACACAACTAACTCAACACAAATGACTTGTACGAAAAGACAGGACTCGAAACCGATTCTTGATTTTGGATTTAGAGCCAAATTTCCGTTTGTGAAAACTTGTCCTTTATAAACTCTTTTCCAAACCGATTGACACACTAAAATGCTCAAATGGCGTCAAATGTCAACAAAACTTGACACACACAACTAATTAGGCAGAAGTGACTTGTAGGAGAAGGTGGGACTCAAAACCAATTACCGATTTTGAATCTGGAGCCAAATTTCCGTTTGTGAAAACTTGTCATTTACAAATTCTTTTTCGAACTAGTTGACACATTAAAATGCCCAAACAGTGTCGGATGTCAACGAAACTTCACACACTTGACTAATTATGCACAAATGACTTGTAGGAGCAGACGGGACTTAAAACCGTTTCCCAATTTTGGAATATAGCCTAATTTTCATTTATGAAAACTTGTTCTTTAGAAACTCTTTTTCCAAACCAGTTGACTCACTAAAATGGTCAAACGATGTCAGATGTCAACGAAACTTGACACACACGACGTACAAGGCACAAATGACTTGTAGAAGAAGACGAGACTTGAAACCGATTGCCGATTTTGAATCTAGAGCCTAATTTTCGTTTATGAAAACTTATTCTTTAGAAACTCTTTTTACAATCTTATTCATTTATTTATTGAAATAAATATCAAATGTTTTACATTTTCTATACGCTTGAAATTAATTATATTATAAATGATTTTTTTTTTGTTTTTGGTTTCTTTTCGTAGATACAACCCTTTTAAGTACGTGATGATAGCTTCGCATATCAATATTGCAGCTTACAATCTTATTTATACATTTATTTATTTATTGAAATAAATATCAAATATTTTACATTTTCTACAAGCTTGAAATTAATTATATTGTAAGTGAATTATTTATTTATTTATTTATTTTTGTTTCTTTTTGCAAATGCAACCCTTTTGAGTATGTGATGATATCTTCACATATCGATATTGTAGCTTACAATCTTATTTATTTATTTATTGAAATAATAATCAAATGTTTTATGTTTTCTATAAGATTGAAATTAGTTATATTGTAAATGATGATTTTTTTTTTTCGGATTTCCTTTTGCAGATGCAACCCTTTTGAGTACATGATGATAACTTCTCATATTGATATTGGAGCTTGCTATTGATATTAAAACAAGCTATAATATATATGTTTCTTTTTTTTATTTGTATTGTCGATACTTTTATTCTATTTTGGATACAAAAATTTGAGTTCTTGAATATAAAAAAATATTCAGTGTGTTTGGTTTGAGTTTTTTGGATTAAGTTATTTGAAAATTGAGTTTTTTGGTTTTTGTGTTTTTGTGTTTTTAGTGAATATTTTTAAAATTTTAAACATTTTTTTTACTTTTTTAGATGAACCTTACTTAGATGTATCTAAAAAGTAAAAAAATTGTGAAAAATATTTTAAAAAATTAATAAATACATAAAAATACAAAATATGTACGGAATTCTTGTATTTTTTTTTTTTTGTATTTTTGGTATTTAGTGAATTTTTAAAAGGTTTTTTTCACAATTTTTTTACTTTTTAGGTATATTTATGTTAGGTATGTCTAAAAAGTAAAAAAAAAAAAAAATTGCTTAAACTATTAAAAAAAATCAGTAAAAACAAAAAAAACACGAAAAATAAGAAAGTAGAATTTTCTGAAAAAAGTTTTTGGAAAACTCTAACCAAGCATGTTGTTATTAATATTGTTAGAGGATGTTTTATATATTTTTGTAAAGAATATTTGGTTAGGAAATGTTACAAAGTAAATATATATTACCACCAAGGGGCCATCCTAGTTGGTAAGGAAGTATGCTCCTCTCCTTGCTGACCAGGGTTCGAATCCCCTACTACTTAAGTGGAAGTCCGAAGGTTTAGGTGGATCAGCTAGCTTCTCCCAGTTTGGCTTGTAAGGGTGGATCCTAAGGGTCCTGCCTTGGGAGGGTTCTGGGTATCAAAAAAAAAAAAAAGTAAATATATATTATTCTTCATATGATTTTGTGAATATGAATGTTGATATGGATGTGGATGTGGATGTGGATGTATTTTAGTTTAGAAAATATCAATAATTTGTAGAGGGAATGAATTAATAAAATATGTATTGATTTGATGAAAATGATTTTATTGCGACAATAATAAACCGTCACTAATGTAATCATCATTTCCTTGCATTTTATTAGCAACGTGTTAACCTGTCACATATATATATTAATTCAAATCTTTTGCGACGGTTTAAACTGTCACAAATACGGTATTTATTGCATTCTATCATTTTGGTGATTTTTTAGACCGTCGTTAATAATACTTTTCGCGACATACTGTTGCTAAAAAAGTTTTTGGTGACAACAACCAGCATCGTCACTAAAAGTGAAGTTTTTTTTTTCATTTTTTTTGTGCCATGTTAATATGTGAAATCTTGTATTTTTAAGGTATTAATATTTTAGTGAAAGATATTGGTGGTAATTTGGTGGTGAGATTTTTTGATGAACCTAACTTATTTTCTCTATTTATTTTATCTCTTTTTACCTCAATTTCATTATTATCATTATTCATCTCTTTTATTTATTTATTTTTTTTTTTAGTTTGCTTGGGCTCCAAGCAAATGTTATTTTCTTTCCCTCCAAGCAACCTTTTTTTGCCTCCATGACAATTATATTTCTTTTCCTCCAAATTTACTTGGAGGCTACTCTATCTTTTATTCCCTCCAAGTTTACTCGGAGGCTACTCTTTATTTTGCCTATAAATTTGAATTCATCCTCTCAACTTCTTTCTATGGTTCTTCTTCTTGGTCCATCTCTCTCTCTCTCTCTCTCTCTCTCTCTCTCTCTCTCTCTCTCTCTCTTTATGATCAAAATTTAGAGTTTAGATTAAGAGTATTTAGAGTGAGAGTTAGCATTTTATTTACGAGGAGAGTTGTAGATTTTGTTAAGCTTTACATATCTTTTCGATCCACAACCTTTGGAGATTTATGGTGATATAACAGATGATGTTTGAGGGATTTCGCATCAAGTGGTAATGGAATTGTTTTGAGGTAATTCAGGTGGTATACAATATACTTCATCTAAATCACTTTGGAAAGAGTTTTTATCTTAATTATTTCACATTTGTACTCCTTTTGATTATCATGGTCATATGATAAATTATGTAGAATCATTCGTATTGGTACGTTTGATTATTTTAGTCATTTGATAAATTCTGTGAAGTTGTTCTATTTAGTTAGTGTTGATTTGTCTGGCCGTATTATATGGAAATGCTCCGTACATGAATCAAGTGGACCTTGCCAATAGCTTGGATTAGGCCTGTAAATTGATCGAATTCGGATTAGATCAAATCTGTCAAAATTCGAATCCGATCCAATTAAGACAAACCTGAATTTGATCCAAATCCATTTAACCCATATCCGACTATAGATATCCGAATTTGATGATTTCGGATATCCGATTTGATAACCCGATCCGATCCATTTATTTATTTATTTATTAAGCTACAATTTTATATAATTTGATTTTTTTTTTTTTCATTTTTGTGTTTTCTTCATTCAAATTGAGAGTAATCGGATCGGATTATCGGATCAGATTGGATTTTCGCATGTTCAATTCGTTTAATAAACGAATTAAACAGATTTAGATTATCGAATTAGATTTTTCATAAATGGATTCAGATTTTCAGGTCGAATTCGGGTTGGATTCGGATTAAATCTAATCCATTGACAGCCCTAGCTCGGACAAACGGTTATGCTTGGGTGAGGTGGATGAGGCTGGTCACTAAGTCAGACTGGGTATTTGGTCCTGGATAAATTATCATATGTCGAGTTGACTTATTTATGCAATTTGGTAAATTGCTTGGTATTTCAAATCGAATTGTTTGTGTCATGTCGTAAATTGTTGGATCCTTATTGATTTATTCTCTATCCAAGCATTGCTATTCCTTTTATATTGTATACTTCTCGAATTAATTTATTTTTTAGGTACGGAACAAATCTAGTGGCGATTAGAGTTGAAACATTTAAAGGATTATTGAGTTGGAGATTTTTGGGCCCACAACTATATATTATTTTTGGAGATTTGTATAAATTATAAATTATAGACATTTGTGTAATTATTTAGGAGCCAATTTGTATTTTTGACATTATTAATTAGTTACAATTTTAAGCAATTTGGTAAATTGCTTGGTATCTCAAATCGAATCATTTGTGCCATGCCGGAAATTAATGGATCCCTATTGATTTATTCTCTATCCAAGCATTGTTATTCCTTTCATATCGTATATTTTCTGAATTAATTTATTTTTCAGGTATAGAGGAAATTTAGTGGCGATTGGAATTGAAACATTTAAAGAATTATTGAGTTGGAGATTTTTTGGCCCACCACTATACATTGTTTTTAAAGATTTGTATAAATTATAACTTATAGACATTTGTGTAATTATTTTGGAGCCAATTTGTATTTTTGATGTTATTAATTAGTTAGAATTTTAAATTTGAGGTTGTTTTAATTTATTAATGGCTTAGAAGTTGGGGCGTTACATAAACCTTCGCAAAACTCATTGATTAACCGTCGCTACAAGAAAGGGACGATTTGTAACCGTTACATGTACTTTTTGTCACGCCCCCTTCTGCCACCCCTATTGCCTGTCACTATTCCGTCGCAAAAAGTCTTTTGTGACATTTAAGATCGTCGCAAAAGTTTCGATTTTTAGTAGTGATTGTTATTACTTTATTTAATGTCAATTTGCTTCCACTTTAGACCCCATTATATTAAATATTTTGTATTCCGTTTTGAGGCCATAGATAATTAATTGATTACTGACCGATTTTTATCCAAAGCTCTAAAGGTGGGTTTGGGTCATGACATTACTGATATTGAAAACATTCAATATTTTCTAATAAAAAAATGGCAATAACACTAATTATTGACATACAATTTAATTGTACATACACACAAAATTATAGAATATAACTTTTATATAAACCAATGATAAACAAAATATTACTTCTATGAAAAATGCTTGATACCCTTTTTTTTTGGAAACTTCCACAATCCTCTTTACGTCTCAACCATTGATGTATTTGTGAGACCCATTCATGTATGTGTGGGGTCCACATCATCAATGGTTGAAATCCAAAGGGGTTGTAGGGGCCTTTAAAAAAAGGGGTTTCAATCATTGTTGTACTTCTATTTATCAAAGTAAAAAAAACAAAAAAATATTATTTCTATATTTAAACAATAAAAAAATAAATATGATTTAAGATTGTTAGAATCTGGCAATTCTCTATGTAAATGTGTGTGTATGTATAAAAACCATAAATAAAATTTCAAAAAATAATTTTATGAATAAAGGTTGAGACACCCTTTGGGGGTCACCCCCTTCACCCCCTTTAGTTTTGATTGGTCAACTTTTTTTTTTTTTTTTTTTTCTTCTCACCCAATCCCCAACCTCCATGTGTGTAAGGGGGTTGTGGGGGTGGGTGTTTTAACGGGGTCTAAATCAATGTCCTAATTTTATAGATTAAAATCTAAAAAGTAAATCTTACAGAGCATTTGCTGATTGTTAAAAGTGAAAGTGAAGACTCGTGTTGGACTCTCCTTCAAGAAGATCTCGTCTTTGCCTAGCATTTCAAGTTTTATCGATATCTGTTTCTTAAGATACAACGACTATACTAAAAGTTATAGAACTACAACTCCAAGCATGGTGAACCAACTAGTGTTGTAATTCTCTGTGTCGAAAATTTCCTAAACTTCTATTGTGCGGAAATGCATAAGCAAAAGGAAGAAATTATGCTCGACCCAGCTTGATGCATTGCGCGAGCGGTGATTTGGGTGTTTAAGCCTACTTTATTCATAACTCTCCCCCTAACAAAACTTGGATATCCCGAGGGTCCAAACCCAATTCTCAAACTTGAATCTTATATACACATACAAGTTCCTTTGTGTGAAATCTGATGTTTTTTATGTATTGAATATTTTGATGAGAAGTAATTGATATTTTATTTTATTTAATGTAATATTTCGGCGGTGGGCATTTAGATGAGAACTCGACACATTTTCTTTATCTCTTTTTATGTCCACCACAGTATTATTATTATTTTATTCATCACCTTTATTTTTTATTTTGTTTTATTTTCTCCAAGCAAATCCACGCGGTGGACAAATCTTTGATTGTGAGGCATCATACGATGCCCGAATTTCCTTTGTGATGTCCTTTTCTTTTCTTTTCATTTTTTAATTCTCTTCTTTTACTTTTGCTCTTTCTTTTTTCTATAAACTGAGCAAAGTGAGGGACGGGTCCTCACATACCCTTTCAGCATTTCTCTGTCTTTTCATACTCTACGCTTCCGCTTTCTCTCCCTCTTGCGCCAGATTTTATTTATTAAATATTGACTTTAGAATGAGAATATTTAGAGTGAGAGTTAATAATTTTTTTTAAAAAAAAGGTGAGTTATTCATCTTATCAAACCTTACATACCTATTATTTTAGAATTTTGATCTGCCATTTTTGAAGTCGCATAATAAATAAGAGATGATTAAAATTGGTGATGGACGATTTAATATCAAGTGGTCATGGTAAATGTGTGAAAAGAAATGTATAAAAATCATAAATAAAATTTCAAAAATAATTTTATAAATTAAAATTTAGAAAATAAATCTAATAGAAGTTTTTGTAGACTGTTAAAATTGAATGTCAAGGTTCGCGTTGAACACACACTTTTTAAAAAAGATTTCGCCTTCATTCCAACAAAAAAAAAATGTAAAAAAATTAAATAAATAACATAAGCCACATGTTTATCTAGATTTTTTTAGGGAGAGTCCTATTAGTAAAATGAATACAACAATATCCTCTTGACTTTTTGATATACTAAAAGTTGTTATTCCCCTTTAATTGTTATCACAAAATTCTAATTTTAATTTTTTTTTAGTGGCGTTTTTATAAAAGTGTTACTAGTGGTTAGCTTTTATGTACAATTTGAAAAATTCATCACAGAAAAAAGGGCACTAATTGTCAACTTTTAATGACAAATTCAAAAAAATGTTATTAATTATCAACTTTTAGTAATAGATTTAGAAAACGTCACTAATTATTAATTTTTAAGACTTTTTCATATATGCAAATACTTGTTATATTTATGGTACAAAAAGTTATAACAGAACATGTGAATTAACTTTTTTTTTTTGAACTTGGAGGCTCGAACAGAATGGCACTAAAATTTGGGTCAACGAATCAACGAATCGCCTGGGCTTCTGATGCCATCTCAATTTTTGGATTAGTGGGCCGTGTGAGGGCAACCTTGGGCCTGTGCGAGTGAGTGAGGTCTCCAATGACAATTTGCCTCTCTCCACCCTAACTAATGGTCTTCCTTATTGGAATCAGATAAAATGAAGTATAATGATTATGTTTTGTTTTTTTTTGTTATGATTATTTATTTTAGTTGTATTTAGATTATTGATTTGGGTATGAATTTTAAATAAAAAGAGAAAAGTGAGTAAAATTTAGTTATATTTTATTCACATTTTGCCTATATTTCTTTTTCCTTTTTGAATTCTTACTCAAATGCATAATTACAAATATAGCATCGGTGAAATGAT
This sequence comes from Camellia lanceoleosa, assembly GCA_025200525.1. NCBI lineage: Eukaryota > Viridiplantae > Streptophyta > Magnoliopsida > Ericales > Theaceae > Camellia > Camellia lanceoleosa. The sequence goes on from CM045767.1 coordinate 79,613,758, forward strand.
TTCATTTGTAATTTATTTTTCATTATCATTTTTAGTAAACCAAATATGAGAATAAATATTCAAGAAACACTACCTAAATATTTACTTAAGGGCTGTTTGGGGTGTCCTAAATAAGTGCACTTCTTGTCTTTTTGGACTAAAAAATTGAGGAAGAAAATATGGATGTTTGGGTTAATTTTTTGACTTTTTATGAAAAAATGTGTATTAAAAAATTGTATAAATTAGTGTGTAGGAGAAAATTAGGATTGGGAGTTATGCAGCTGTAATTTTTGACTTTTGGTGAATAGTGATAATTTTTTAACTTTTTGAGTAAATTTTTGACTTTTTAACTTTTTTTCAACTTGCCAAACTTGGCCTTAGTCAACATGAGTATTAGTCATGTGATTAGGGATGTAATTAGTTTGGTACGCTCAATATTTTGGTAAAAAGTTTTACCGAACCTTGATTAACAAAAATACAATTAAAAAAATTATAATAAATAGTAAGATTTCAAAAATAATGAGTTACAGTTAAGATTATATATAAAAATTAGGGTTTGTTCGTATTTTATCAAATGTTTAAATTATTCTTCTCAAAATGATTTATGCTATATAAATTTCAAAGTGTTATATTTAAATTGAGAAAAACCTTTAATTCTTTTCAAACCCTAGAAAATTTGAGAAATGAAAATTGTGATTTTGAATAGGATTAAATTGTTGGAACAATGTGAAAATTAGTGGTTTGTTATGGAAATTGTGAATTTCCTTAGAGATATTGGTTACCTTGAATTTATTGGATTTATTGAAAATATTAAAAATGATGAAATATTGGATATATGTTGAGAAATGATGAGTTTATTGGAATCTCATATTATTTTGGAATTATTGAAAATGTTGAGTTATGTTAGAAATATATTGTCTTATTGGAATATATTTGTTAGAGATAACTATTTTGGCAATTGGTGGAGGATTGTATCGATTGTTGTAGAGTGATTATGAAACTATGAAAATTAAAACATTTGGTAATCATGCATAGTATTGACATACTCATGATTTCATGATTTTAAATTCTTATTGCATTTGGTTGTTGAGAATATTTAAAAAATAGTGCGAAATGGGATAAATACCTTAGTACATCTGGTTATGCGGTGTAGATATGATTTGAGAATTAAGCTAACTTGAGATCCATAGTGAAAGTCATAAAACAAGTGCGGAGTAGTTTTCAATTTCCTTCTCATTAATAGCTGATAAAGTGGGTATTTGGCAGTGCTCTAAGAGACTATTTGTGATGACCCTCACACTACCTTAACCGTACTCATATGCATTTTATATGATCTTGCTCTGATTAAGCTTGCATTTCAAATCTTGACTTGTCTTGCATAAGTATTACTTGAATGTTATGTTCTTGATGCATGCTTGAATTCGCACCTTGCCTAGAGTATAGCCGAGGTCAGCTTAGCATAGTTTACCTTTGAGCCTTTATGCTTAGAACGGTTTTGGAACCTTAGCCGACCTCCACCTTTGACTGCATATTGGCCGAGATGATTATCATCCGGCCGAGGTGTATCATCGCCGAGGCCGAGGTGTGTATTATCCGAGCCGAGATGCTATCCTCGAACCCAAGTGATCTTGTCTGGAATGGTGTGACATAGGCCGAGGTGTGGTACATCTAGGCCGAGGTGGCACGCCTTAGTCAAGTGTTGACCTTCCTAGCCGAGATCATCATTCCTTGACTTGCCGAAGTCATTGTCTTTGTTCGCCAAGTCTTGTTATTCGCCGATGTCGCATTTCGCCGAGTCCTTCATCGCCTAGCTTGTTGAACACACTTTGTCGAGACTTGTCTTATCCATCACCACTTTTGAGTTACACCAACCCGGTAATGCCACGTGTCCGAACAGAAGGTTAAAGCGGCCGATAGACTTAAAACCAAATCATTTTGGTCTCAAATCCTTGTTTTAGAGAGAGAAGCTCTAGGAAGAGTTCTAGAGAGAGAAATGGAGTTTCAAGCTTAACCCTTGAAGATCAAACCGTTGGATTTAAGCTTTAAGGTTAGGTTCTTGCCCTACTTCGATTGTTCTTACCAATCACTTAGCTGCATTGCTTGATTGAATCTGTCTTGCATGTCATGCATTGATTTAAAGTTGGTTTAGAAAGAGAAAAATGGTGTTCATGGGTTCTTAAGGAAAACCTCGTTTTGATCCGTAAGTTTGGACCAAGAATCATGTTTTTGTGTTTGTTCTTGCATTGTCTTCCTGAATGGGTACCCAGGTCCATGTTTTTAAACTCATAGCATGAAATCTGAAGTCTTATAATCATAAGTTGTGATCCTTGCATTCATCTCCTTCATGGTCTTCATATTCATGTCCTTCATGTTCTTGAGCGGAGGGGAAACCCAGATTTTCCCCGGCTTCATCTCCTTGTAAGTGGCCCTCGGGACCACACCTCGGCGAGGCGTGTGGGACCTCGGCCAAGACTTGATTGGTGCCCAGCATGTTTCTCCGAGGTGGGAAACAATGTTTTGATTTGACTTAGTCTAGAAGAATGCCGAGATCATTTGTATGCATGAGAAGCTTGTTTTAAAGTGCATTCAATGGACTTGCCGTGTGTTTGTAGGATTTGGACTCACCTCGACGCCGACGTCCGAAGAACTATGTGAGTGGTATTTTAATAAAGATATGTTATAAAGCTTTGATGAAACCTTGTTTTGCCTTGTTTGGAAAGTATTTGTAAGCATGAATGATCATCCCTATTTGCAGTAAGTATTGTATCTTGTTTTGATGACATCCTCGGGTAGTCCGTACGTGCCAGGGGACTTTAAGCATTTGTGGCACCAGTCCGTACGTGCTAGGGGACTATAAGCATTTGTAGCACAAGTTTGGAAGTCCGTGACGTGTGGAACTATAAGCATTTGTGGCACAAGTCCTTAGTGTTCGGGGACTATAATGCAACGACACCCTTGTTCGAGATCTCTTGTCTTGTCTTGCCTTGCCATCGACGGTTTTACGCGTGGGCCTTGTTTGTCCGAGATGTCATCTCTTGTATTATATTGATGTTAGTAAACATCCCATGAAGCTTTGAAAGATTTGATAAATGAACTTGACTTATTCCGTATTATTTTGTTAAAAGACCTCGGATGTCATTCATGAAAACCCTTTATTATTTATGCCATTCATCGAGTATCCAAGCTCACCCTCTCTATATATATGTAGGTGATGAGCGGTCGTGACGCCTAGTTGTGCTTAGCCGTGTTTTGTCAGAGCATTTTGCCGATGTGTTTTGGGATTCATGTTTTGCAAAAGATCTTGAAGATCATGCTTCTTGGTTATTTCATTGTATTTTGTATTTGATGGCTGAGAAGCCTTTTGATCAAGATGTAATTTTTGTACTTCATTATTTTGTATTAAAGCTACTATAAGATGTTTGTCATTTCATTTAACTCAAGCACTGCTCTTATGGACTACCTTATTTTGTTTATTGCTTCCGCATTAGTAAGCCCCATATGTTTACTCTGATTTGTGTGTGTTTTCTTGCAAGTGGCCTTGGGTAATCTCGAATTACTGGCCATCATGGCACCATTCTACTAGGGGCGGAATGGGGTCGTGACAGATTGGTATCAGAGCACGAGTTCCTCGTAGTACGTTATTCACACACTTTGGGTCCTAAAGAGCATAGGATTTCCCTTAGAAAGATGTTAGGATTGCATCATGTTGCTTGCTACTTGACAAATGTGTGCATCATCCCGGCATGACTACTTGTTGACTTGCATACATGCTTTATTGCGCATTTTGTTTTAAAGTCACATTTTGCATACTCATAGCACTATGAGGAGAGGAAGACCACCAGTTGGCCGAGATCGATCAGAGGACAGACTGGACCGATTAGAAAGACTAGTGGAAGGGTTAACTCGGGAGTTAAGACAAGTGAGACAACAGAATGTTAGTGCTACAACTACCCAGGCCGAACAGACTAATGGCCGATATACAGTACCGCCTCCACCTCCTCCAGTACCTCAAGTACCTCCACAACCAGCCTTGTATGGGGAGGGAACCCTGACTTTGATTAAGGAGTTCAAGAAGATGAACCCGCCGAGATTCCAAGGGGGCATCGAGCCGATGAAAGCCGAAGCATGGGTTCTAGGAATGGAGAAGCTATTTGAGATCTTTCCTAGCACGGATGTACAGAAGGTGGCATTGGCCGCATTCACATTGGACGATGACGCTCGAAGATGGTGGATCTTTGAGAAGAAAATCTCGATTTAACTTGGGCCAAATTTTTGGAGCTATTTTATAATAAGCACTTTCCCATTAGTGTACGAGATCGCAAGACCACGGAGTTCGGACTTTGATACAAGGGGACAAAACAAGAGTCGAATACGATCGAGCTTTCACCGAATTGGCGAGGTACGCCTCATATGATCGATGATGGGTATAGGAAAGCAAGGAAGTTTGAAGGCGGATTGCGTGGACCGATACAGGATAGAGTCAACATGCACAACATGCCGACTTATGCAGGAGTTCTGGACAAGGCTATTCTTGCCGAGGCTAATCTGAATCGCTATCAGAATGCAGGGGAGAATTAGAGAAAGAGACAGAATTATGATAATCGCCGAGTTCCGTTTAACACCAAGAAGAAAGCGAATGTGGGCAACTCGAACCAGGAAGGTAATACTAGGCCGATGTGTGCCAGTTGTGGGAGGCCGCATTTCGGAGTTTGCCGCTGGGCGTCAGGCGCTTGTTTTGAATGTGGAGAAATGGGTCACCGTGTGAAAGATTGTCCGAAGTCAAAGATTGATGATGGTAAGAAAAGTGGGAGCACCTCGAGACAGGAAGCAACGTCGAAAGACATGCAGACGAGGCGAAGGAGTTTTTGCGTTAGTGCCAGGAGACACCCAGAATGCTGAGGCAGTAGTGTCAGGTATACTCCCAATTTGTTCCCAAGATGCATACATATTGATAGATTCGGGTTCCACACATTCATTTGTATCTGCTAGATTTGCCGAGAAATTGAATAGACAACAAGAACCTCTTGATTATGTGTTATACGTGTCTGCTCCATCCGGGAGAACTATGATTGTTGCATCTATCTATAGGGCGTGTGTTATTGTGATTGAGGGTGTAGAATTATTAATCGATTTGATGCCGTTAAACATGACTCACTTCGACGTCATATTAGGAATGGATTGGTTAGTGAAGAACCATGCATCTATTAATTGTGTTTTGAAGAGTGTCACATTGAAACCCCCAGACCAAGCCGAGGTTATTTTCCAGGGTAAAAGGGTAGTGTCCCCTCCTTACTTGATTTCGTCCATTAAGGCCTATAAACTAATCCAGAAAGGGTGCCATGGCTACTTGTGTAGTATACTGAATGATCAGAATGGAAATGTTGATATAGCCGACATCCCTGTTGTTAATGAATTCCCCGACGTCTTTCCAAATGAATTGCCTGGCCACTTAGTTGATAGAGAAATAGAGTTTACTGTGGACATTGTGTCAGGAACACAACCGATCTCCAAGACACCCTATAGAATGGCCCCAGCCGAACTTAAGGAGTTGAAAGTGCAACTACAAGAGTTGTTGGATAAGGGTTTTGTTAGGCCGAGCACTTCACCGTGGGGAGCACCAGTCTTGTTTGTTAAGAAAAAGGATGGTACACTCCGCCTTTGTATTGACTACAGAGAACTCAACAAGGTAACCATTAAGAACAAGTATCCGTTGCCTAGGATTGATGATTTGTTAGATCAATTACAAGGAGCACGAGTCTTTTCCAAGATTGACCTTAGGTCGGGCTATCACCAGCTGAAGGTTAAAGCCGAGGATATTGAGAAGACTGCTTTTCGGACTAGGTATGGTCACTACGAATTTCTGGTAATGCCATTTGGAGTGACTAACGCGCCGGCAACATTCATGGACTTAATGAACAGAGTCTTCAAGCCGTACTTAGATGAGTTCGTAGTTGTTTTTATTGATGATATATTGATCTACTCCAAGAGTACAGTCGAGCATGAGAGGCATTTGAGGCTTGCCCTAAAGACCTTGAGGGACAGGAAGTTATATGCTAAGTTGAGTAAGTGTGAGTTTTGGCTCTCCAGCATTTCATTTTTGGGGCATGTAATTAATGAAGAGGGTATCTCTGTTGATCCCAGCAAGATTGAAGCCGTGGTAAATTGGCCGACGCCGACCAACGTGTCCGAGGTTCGTAGTTTTCTGGGTTTGGCAGGTTATTACAGAAAGTTTGTGAAGGACTTCTCAAGGATTGCAGTACCATTGACACAGTTAACTCAGAAGGGAGTAACATATGAATGGACCGAAGATAGAGAATCAGCCTTCCAAGAGTTGAAGACGAGGTTAGTTACAGCACCAGTTCTTGTACTTCCATCGGGTAATGAAGAATTTTAGATTTATAGTGATGCTTCACATAAGGGTTTGGGCTGTGTATTAATGCAAGGGGGTAAGGTCATAGCGTACGCATCTCGTCAGTTAAAACCTCACGAGAAGAATTATCCTACCCATGATTTAGAGCTAGCAGCCGTGGTGTTTGCCTTGAAGATTTGGCGTCATTACTTGTATGGAGCTTCTTGTCAAGTTTTCACGGATCATAAGAGCTTGAAGTACCTATTTACTCAGAAAGAACTAAATTTGAGGCAGAGAAGATGGCTGGAATTATTGAAGGACTATGACATGCAGATTCAGTACCACCCAGGCAAAGCCAACTCAGTGGCCGATGCACTAAGCAGGAAGTCATTGGGAAGTTTGGCGTGTTTAGCTATAATCTCAGCGGAGCCGACCATTATTGAAGAAGTGAAAGCAAGGCAAATGGAGGATAAATTTCTGAAGAAGGTAGCCGACGAGATTATCACCAGGCCGAGGTCAGGTTACACATTTGAGAATGGAATACTTAAGTTTCAGGGAAGATTGTGCGTGGCCGACGTCCCCGAATTAAAAGGAAAGATTCTACGAGTCTCATGGTTCGTAATTGCTGCTCATCCAGAAACACTAAGATGTATCACGATGTAAATCGACCTTTTGGTGGCGAACATGAAGAGAGAGATAGCCGAGTTCAGATCTCAATGCTCGCAATGCCAACAAGTGAAAGCGAACATCAAAGGCCGCCAGGACTTCTTCAACCTTTGCCGATTCCTCGAATGGAAATGGGAACACATCTCCATGGACTTTGTGATTGGTTTGCCGAGGACGAAGGGAATGGATTCGATTTGGGGTCATAATTGATGATTAACTAAGTCAAGACACTTCTTGCCTGCTCGACTACCTTCAATGTCAATCGACTAGTCAGATTGTATATGAATGAAATTGTGAGACTCCATGGGGTGCCGATGTCCATTGTTTCAGACCGAGATTCCAAGTTTGTTTGTAGGTTTTGGCAGAGTTTACAAAGAGCCTTGGGGACCGAAGTTCAAGACAAGATTTCACCCCCAAACCGATGGGCAAACAGAGAGAACAATAGACACTTGAAGATATGCTCAGCTATGTGTACTAGATTTCCAGGAAGTTGGGAAGCACATTTACCATTAGTGGAATTTGCTTACAACAGGTTATCAAGCTAGCATCGGATGGCACCGCATTTAAGCTTTGTATGGAAGGAAGTGCAGATCGCCGATATGTTGGATCAAGTAGGAGATAAAGTTTTGATCGCCCTTAATCGATTCAAGTAACAACCGAGAAGATTAAGCTTATTCGACAAAGGATCAAATCGCCAGAGTCGCAAAAGAGCTATGCCACTGTAAAAGAAGAGAATTGGAATTTGAAGTTGGGGATCACGTATTCTTGAAAGTTTCGCCAACAAAAGGAGTTTCCAGATTTGGGAAGAAAGGTAAGTTAGCACCTCGTTACATCGGGCCATTTGAGATTCTTGAGAAGATCAACACGACAAATTTCTACAGACTTGCTTTACCACCAGAACTAAGTCAAGTGCACAATGTGTTCCATATCTCGATGTTAAGGAAGTATATTCGGGATCCCCTACATGTGATCAATCATTTTGGAATTGTGATAAACAAAGATTTGGGCTACGAGGAGAAGCCGATAAGAATTCTTGACAGACAAGTGAAACAGTTGAGGAACAGATCTATATCGATGGTGAAAGTTGAATGGGAAGAACATTACGGCAAGGATGTCACATGGGAAATGGAAGAAGAGATGAAAGTTCAATATCCTGAGTTGTTTTCAGATCAAGGTAACTCAAGTTTGGGGACCAAACTTCTTTAAGGGGGGTAGGATGTGATGACCCTCACACTACCTTAACCGTACTCATATGCATTTTATATGATCTTGCTCTGATTAAGCTTGCATTTCAAATCTTGACTTGTCTTGCATAAGTATTACTTGAATGTTATGTTCTTGATGCATGCTTGAATTCGCACCTTGCCTAGAGTATAGCCGAGGTCAGCTTAGCATAGTTTACCTTTGAGCCTTTGCGTTTAGAACGGTTTTGGAACCTTAGCCGACCTCCACCTTTGACCTGGCATATTGGCCGAGATGATTATCATCTGGGCCGAGGTGTGTATCGCCGAGGCCGAGGTGTGTATTATCTGAGCCGAGATGCTATCCTCGAACCGAAGTGATCTTGTCCTGGAATGGTGTGACATAGGCTGAGGTGTGGTACATCTAGGCCGAGGTGTGGCACAGCTTAGTCAAGTGTTGACCTTCCTAGCCGAGATCATCATTCCTTGACTTGCCGAAGTCATTGTCTTTTGTTCGCCGAAGTCTTGTTATTCGCCGATGTCGTTACTCGCCAGAGTCCTTTACTGCCTAGCTTGTTGAACACACTTTGTCAGAGACTTGTCTTATCCATCAGTCACCTTTTGAGTTACACCAACCCGGTAATGCCACGTGTCCGAACAGAAGGTTAAAGCGGCCGATAGACTTAAAACCAAATCATTTTGGTCTCAAATCCTTGTTTTAGAGAGAGAAGCTCTAGGAAGAGTTCTAGAGAGAGAAATGGAGTTTCAAGCTTAACCCTTGAAGATCAAACCGTTGGATTTAAGCTTTAAGGTTAGGTTCTTGCCCTACTTCGATTGTTCTTACCAATCACTTAGCTGCATTGCTTGATTGAATCTGTCTTGCATGTCATGCATTGATTTAAAGTTGGTTTAGAAAGAGAAAAATGGTGTTCATGGGTTCTTAAGGAAAACCTCGTTTTGATCCGTAAGTTTGGACCAAGAATCATGTTTTTGTGTTTGTTCTTGCATTGTCTTCCTGAATGGGTACCCAGGTCCATGTTTTTAAACTCATAGCATGAAATCTGAAGTCTTATAATCATAAGTTGTGATCCTTGCATTCATCTCCTTCATGGTCTTCATATTCATGTCCTTCATGTTCTTGAGCGGAGGGGAAACCCAGATTTTCCCCGGCTTCATCTCCTTGTAAGTGGCCCTCGGGACCACACCTCGGCGAGGCGTGTGGGACCTCGGCCAAGACTTGATTGGTGCCCAGCATGTTTCTCCGAGGTGGGAAACAATGTTTTGATTTGACTTAGTCTAGAAGAATGCCGAGATCATTTGTATGCATGAGAAGCTTGTTTTAAAGTGCATTCAATGGACTTGCCGTGTGTTTGTAGGATTTGGACTCACCTCGACGCCGACGTCCGAAGAACTATGTGAGTGGTATTTTAATAAAGATATGTTATAAAGCTTTGATGAAACCTTGTTTTGCCTTGTTTGGAAAGTATTTGTAAGCATGAATGATCATCCCTATTTGCAGTAAGTATTGTATCTTGTTTTGATGACATCCTCGGGTAGTCCGTACGTGCCAGGGGACTTTAAGCATTTGTGGCACCAGTCCGTACGTGCTAGGGGACTATAAGCATTTGTAGCACAAGTTTGGAAGTCCGTACGTGCCAGGGGACTATAAGCATTTGTGGCACAAGTCCTTAGTGTTCGGGGACTATAATGCAACGACACCCTTGTTCAGAGATCTCTCTTGTCTTGTCTTGCCTTGCCACTGACGGTTTTACCGCGTGGGCCTTGTTTGTCCGAGATGTCATCTCTTGTATTATATTGATGTTAGTAAACATCCCATGAAGCTTTGAAAGATTTGATAAATGAACTTGACTTATTCCACGTATTATTTTGTTAAAAGACCTCGGATGTCATTCATGAAAACCCTTTATTATTTATGCCATTCACTGAGTATCCAAGCTCACCCTCTCTATATATATGTAGGTGATGAGCAGGTCGGCGGTGACGCCTAGTTGTGCTTAGCCGACGTGTTTTGCTGTAGCATTTTGCCGATGTGTTTTGGGATTCATGTTTTGCAGCATCTTGAAGATCATGCTTCTTGGTTATTTCATTGTATTTTGTATTTGATGGCTGAGAAGCCTTTTGATCAAGATGTAATTTTTGTACTTCATTATTTTGTATTAAAGCTACTATAAGATGTTTGTCATTTCATTTAACTCAAGCACTGCTCTTATGGACTACCTTATTTTGTTTATTGCTTCCGCATTAGTAAGCCCCATACGTTTACTCTGATTTGTGTGTGTTTTCTTGCAAGTGGCCTTGGGTAATCTCGAATTACTGGCCATCATGGCACCATTCTACTAGGGGCGGAATGGGGTCGTGACACTATTGATATACGCATATTTATAGATTTTTAGTGTTGTATTTACTGCCCAATGTTTTGATGAAACGAAAATTGTCAAATCATTTATGATTTTGGAAGTGCATGACATGATCTTTTGAAAATAAAAATATATATTTTGAGTATGACACATCATTGCATTCATTATCATAACCATGTTAATCTCATATACATTATTAATATTATTTTTATTAGCCATTAGTGTTCATCCCTTCGTGAAAAACCATTTTTAAGTATTGATGATTTGCCTCCACCTTGTTGAAGGCTCATGCTGTGATGGTTGGAGCACGATGGCTCCTTTATTTGTTTGCTTATTTTTGTAAAGTTCTGACTTATATGTTTGGGGCAGAGACCCATCATTTTTGTGATAGAGTTCCAACTCTTGTAATTTGTAGGTTATTAGGCATTTAAATTTTAAATATTTATGTAGTACTGTATCACATGCTATAGATTCATACTTTAGAAGTTGTGAATGTGTAATCACATGTAATCTATTTTGTAAATCTCAAATTATAATGAAATAAAATATAACAAGAAAAGAATTATTTTGTTTATGATTATTGTTGAATCTGGATTAGATTATTGGCTTCTACATAGTAATTCAATTCGATTTGGAAATAAATAACGAATATGAATTTAATTTATTTAATTGGATTTTATGAAAATTGGGGCGTTACATCTTGAATCTGTTTTTTGTTCTCATCTAAGGCTTATGATGGAAATAATGGAAAAATTGTGCTAGCTAGAAGGTGTGAAACTAATCACATGTTGGAGTTAGAAAATTCAAGGGAGTTTGATGACATTGGCTTTGTTTGAGTTTTAGTGTGAATAGGGCGGAGTCAAGATTTTGATTTATGAGACACTATAAATTTTTAGTGATATCAATCATAAAATTTAGCCAAATCTAATTTTTATTTGATGATAGAATGGCCAAAGATTAACGTACTGTCAAAATTATGTATCCTAGATATGTTTAATTAACTGATTTTTTTTTATTTGCAATTTTAATTACTAAATATGATGATAATCACAATTTAAAATGTAATAACATGTGTACAAAAAAAGGGGAAAAAATATGAAGAAGTTAGATGTGGAGAAAAACAAGAAAAAAATAAAAGCGATAGAAATAATTATAAGAGAATATTTTGATAAAATTAAAAAATTATAATGGTAAATTATAAGGAATTAATTAAAAAGAAAGAGAGAAAAAAAAAAAAAGGATGACAAATGAACATTTTGAAACATATTTAAAAATTAAAAAGAAGTAAATAAAAAACTTTTCATAATTAGAGGTCAAAGTACAATTTTCAAAAAATGAGGTGGGCACGAGGCCCCAGACCCTATGTTGCTCCATCCTTGCTTTTGTGTAAGTAATGATTTTTCTTAAGCCTTTTTTTTTTTATTTTTTTTTTATTTTTTTATGATTATTACTATTTTTATTGTACTGAATTTATTATTCAGTTTTAGGTAGGGAAAGTGGAGACTTTCTCCATATAAACAAAGTTATTTTTTATTTTTTTGTTTGGATGTTTAGTATTTATTTAATTTTTTGCCAAAGGGGATGCCAAGTGATTTGTTTGTGTTCTAGTATTTATTAGCATTTATGCTGCACACTTCATGAACCTAGTCCAAGCATGTTTTTATGATTTTTTTGACCTGTCATAACTTTGTTTTTGGTTGGTTTGGTCATTGGTTTCTTGCATCTTACACTTATAGTGCAATCTTACTTGTTGGCCTAACATGCTTCATGCCTCTCATTCTAGCATGTGTATGCTCCACTCCAGCATGTTTTTGGCTTTGATTTAGCATGCTTTAGGACTGTTTTGAATGGTTTTGGCCATATGGTTCATGCTTTGTATAGTTATAGTATAGTTGGCTTTGCTAGCCTTATGTTTTGAAGCTCCTAACATGTCTTATTTGTGATGTTTGCATGATATAGCATCGTTTGGCATGTAAATTCAGAACATATATCATTGTCTCACTCTCACATATATCACTCTTTCATTGTGTTTGAGAGTTGAGTCTTTATGCCTTGTTTGTGGGCCATCAAATGAGCATGCTTTTCTACTCTTTTATGGCTTAGTTCAAGCATGTTTTTTGTGTTATTTTGACATGCCTTAGCTCTGATTTGGTTGGTGGGGTCACCGCTTGCTTGGTTTTTGTACTTGTAGTGCAATCCTACTTGTAGGCCTAACGTGTATCATGCTTTATGCCTCTAATCCTAGCTGGTGTTATCTCTATCTCAGCATGTATTTGCTATTATTTTAGTATGCCTTAGCTCTGTTTTGAGTGGTCTTAGCCATGTGAGACTTCTTGTGCATGGTTGTGGTGTAAAGGCCTTGACTAGCCTTGAGTTTTAAAGCTTCTTGCATGCTCTATTTGTGATGATTGCATGCCTTAGCCTCATTTCTCATATGATTTTAGTGTATATGGCGTAGTCACACTCTCACATATTCCACTCTTTCATAACTTTTGTGAGTTGTGCCTTATGCCTTGTTCGTGAGCCAATAGGCATGTATGCTTGTCTAAGCTTTTGGGCTTCCATTTCAGCATGTTTTGGCCTTTGTTTTGGCATGATTGAGCTCTGTCCGGAGCTGGTTTGGTTGTTTGGGCTATGTATTACATGCCCCTTGTGTGGTGCCCTTTACTAGCCTTGTGCTCTAGGCCTTTTAGCATGCCTTGTTTGTGATGTTTATGTGATATGGCTTCATTTAACATGTAATTTCAGAACATATAGCCTTGTCATACTCTCATGAATATCACCCTTTAATTGTGTTTAAGAGTTGTGCCTCATGCCTTGTTGATGAGCCAACGCATGTGCATGCATTTCTTGCCTTTCATGCTATCATTTCAGCTCACTTTGGCCACTGTTTTGGCATGCATGAGGTATGTTTAGGGATGGTTTAGTCATTTGAGCATTGTGTTGCATGGTTCTAGTGTTATGCTCTTTGCTAGTTTCAATGCTCTTGGCCCTTAACATGTCTTGCGTGCATTTCTTACATGATAGAGTCGTGTGCATGCCACTTTGGCATTGAAAGATAAGCATATGTGTGTTGCATTGCATGTGTTTGGATCGAACGTTAATCCAAACACGAGGAATGTGGCACGTTTCATACTCAAAGTGATGAAACGTGTTGCATTTCTTGGTCGCCAACCCTCTTGATCATGCATGATAGAGGTGGAGACTCTTATATGTTGTTTGTGCATTCACTAACATTGTGCGAGCTTGGCTCTTTGGCCATCATGCATTGAGATGCGTGATTGGTGGCTTGAGAGTCGAGTACTATGCTCTTTGAGCTTGAGAAATGATAAGGAGAGTAGTTGCACACACATTTCCTTGTAAATGCATTGTTTTTGCCTTTGTTGATCTCTGTTGCAGCAAAGTTGGGATTCTGGAAGCCGGCCACTTGCACTAGCCTACCGACCACTTGAAGTGGCCGACCGACTAGTTGAGGTAGCCTGCCGACCACTTGAAGTGGCCGGCTGGCCACCTGCAACAAAATTTTCCAAAATCTTCCTGTTTTGGGGCAGATGCAACCTGAAAGTGTGTTCGATGCTCTGAGGTCACCGCAAGTGCAAACAGAGACAACTCATGGCAAAACAATGCATTTCCAGGCGAAGCAAACCGAGCATGCATGGTTCCCTCCCCTCAAGGCCATTTTGACTACTTAACTAGTTAATTTGCTGGTTTTCTGTAATTAATTAGTCAATGTGTTTAACTAATTCAATTCATCTTTGTAATATTCTAATTAGCTTAAATTAGCTAGTTATTCAATTTGAAACAATATTCTAAATTAGCTTAGCATAGCTAGTTTTCAATTCGGCTTGTAATTAATTAACTAAGTTAGTTAATTAGTTGTTTTTTTTGTAATAAGTAGCTTAGCTTAGTTTATTCATTCGGACCCTCCGTCGAGAGGGCATAATGTTGTAATAAGTGTGCGTGTGTTTGTGAATGTCTTCTAACGCCATCTATTTCTCCCTTTTATTTACCCGCTTTCGGTGGTTAGTTTAGGATATATTTTGATTAACATCCTTATGCTTTGCATGTTTGCATCATTCATTTGTCTTGCATGCACCGGGCTCAGCACATCATTCAAACTGCATTGTATTACAATACCTATTTGAGTATATGTTATCAAGTGTTGCATTCATATGCCATCTTAGATAGCCGAGCCTATTTAGTTGCATTTTTGCATGTGTTGCATTAGGCATCTTAACATAGTTAGGATCATGTATATTTCTAACTAGTTTTTTGTTTTGGCTCGGAGTACATTGTAAGTGTTTACGCTTTAGCATCCTTGCATGAGTGTGAGTATTGCCATGATAGCATGCTTGCCAAGAGGCTATTTGTTTAATTGCTATAATTGCTTGAATGTCTGTGGATGAAGGCTTTATTACTTGAATTGGAACAATTCATCAAAATGTGAGTTTTAAGCCCACTTGGAGTGGCAAATCATCATGTTTTAAGCCCACTTTAGGGTGGCAAATCTGCATTTTAGCCTACTTGAGGGTAGCAACTTCAAACCATTTTCCAAAAACAAACATGAGATGTTTTGTTCCAAATCGAGTGATTTAGTCTATACTTTTATGCTTTGCACATCACATAGTAAGTTAGCTAATAATCAAACAAGAACACATGTGTTTTCAAACAAACATATCATGTTTAGTAGAGGCCGATCCTTTGATCGAGCGAGCGGAGGTGATCATTTTAGGACCTTCCCCTCTCGTAACCAAGTTTCCGAGCTGAGACAACTTTGGTGATGACGGACACATGAGCTTTGGCACGAGTCAGGATTTCCTAAATTTCCCAAAACAAAATATTTAAGTGGCGACTTTGAAATCTGGCAAAGCATCCATGTTTGGCGCTTTTTGATTAAAATCGATTTTCCAAAACGATTTTCCGGATTTGGACTCTTTGGTGATTTATCAGTCTTACATTGCACTTTGTGATATTAGATTCAAAATCGTGACAGGAGTCTGAACTGTAGTAGCTAAGAACCCAAATACGCGCCCTCTCCGAAAAGGGGGCACGCGGAGGAAGTTCGGGCGGTTTGCATGCAGGTTTGGGGTTGTGACACATACCAACCCAAGGGGGATTGTTTCAACCCATACAATGCCTTGTCTAACTTGTAGACATGATTTGGAAACTTAGGGTCCTCAAAACGCTTTGGTTGCATAACATAGGCTTCGTCATTCAAGTACCCATTGAAAAATGCATTTTTCACATCCATTTGGAACATGTTAAAACCAAGAAAGAAAGTAATAACAAGTAATATACGAATAGATTCGAGACGTGCAACAGGGGCAAACGTCTCATCATAGTCAATGCCCTCTACTTGTGTTTAACCTTGAGCAACTGTGATAACCCTCACCTCTGATTAGTGCTAATCTATGATTAAGCATGATAAGTAATTGATAGGACTGAAATTCTGAATTGATTGCATAAGTGCATTACCTTAATTGCATTTCTATTTGTTTGTCGTAGAATGATCTGTTCATGTTTTTAACTTCGAACTGCGAATCGAAGGTCTTATCGGCAACCGAATCGGAAATTGATTAGTGTTTCATGCTAATTAGAATTTATGTGATTTTATGGTAGATTTAATTAAAATTTGATTTGGAATGACTAAATTAGATTAAATAAGGTTAAAATATATTAAGTTACATTTACTACCATTTTTGCCATCTAGTGGGCCACTTTAGAGGCATTGTTTGAAGTGTGATTCATATCATTTGATGCACCATTATTCAGCCTTTTCTTAGACCAAACCGTATGAGAGAGGGAGAGGAGGAGAACAAGGTTGAATTCAACAAGTTTTGCTTGAAATTAGAGGAATTGAAGGGAATTTGCATATTTGAGCTTCCACATCTTGAATCCAAGGCATAAGGTAGAGAATTCATCTTCTTAATTGTGAATTTAAGTTGTTCTTGCATGATTCATGAGAAAATTAGTGATCTAAGTCAAGAATTGGTTTAAAGTGTTGAATTAAGAGTCCATTCATGCATGCATGTACATATTCTTGGATTTTGAGGTTGTTCTTCATGAATTTCCACATGCATGTTCACATTTTGGTTGTGGTCCATGAATTCACTTGAGTTTTGAGCTTAATCTTGCATTTAGTTATGTTTTGGAGCATTGGAATTCATTAGAACACTTGCATGTAATATTTTTGCATTGTTCTTCAAGTTTCTTTGAATTTGTGTTCAAATTGGCTTACCTTTGGGCTTGATTTTACAAATTGATCTTCAAAGACATGTTATACTATGAGTTTTCAAGTGTTTTCCAGAAAATTAACCCAAAAGGTTGAGTTTTGAAGTGTTGAAAGCTTGGTTTGAGCTTGAGAGGCAAAATCTGGAATTCCAGATTTTGGCTTCCACGCTTGAGTGAAGGATTCCATGCTCGAGCGAAGGAATGCTAGCTCAAGCGTAGATTGCAAGCTCTCAGATGTTTGGTGCACGCAGATGTACGCTTGAGCGATGAGACCTACGCTCGAGCGAAGAATGTGTCTCACGCTCAAGCAAGCATCGAGCGAGCGTCGAGTAGAGATTTTCAACATCTAGTACTTTTTGCATTTTTACAAACCACTTGAGCGAGGGAGTCCATGCTTGAGCAACCCCTCTGTTTTGGAAAGCTCGCTCGAGCATAGAAAGCCACGCTTGAGCGAGACCCTTATTTTCTAAAAAATTCTGAAAAGTGTTTTAAAGTATATTTTTGTATCCTCATTCCATCCTAGGCATTCCTAGGCCAAGTTTAAGACATCTTAATGAGGATAATGTTATAGAACCACACCAAGTAATTAGGGGCGAAGTTATTAATCCCGAGTGTGTGTTCGTTCTGCAACTGTTGGGTTGGCATCCAAGGACGCTCATTAGCTTGTCTATAGCCCAGTGCTCTGTGAGTAACAATGTTGTAAAAATATGTTCAATTATGATTATTTTCTGAATGATCAATTATTCTGCTTATTGAAATGTTATTGTTTAATGAATGAATGTTTGTCCTATTTATAAACTGTATTCGTGGCATCCATAACAATTTCATCGCATCGCTATTGCACATCGCTGTAGAGATCTCTGTCGGTTCCCATGTTTGGAACTACTACTGTTTACTGTTATGATGGCCATCAATTGACTGTTCGGTCTATTAAGACCTACTGTACTGTTTTGCTATTTGATGTACCACATATGACTGCTATGGTTTCTAAGTGATTAATATGACTGCTTAAATACTAAAAGGATATTCATTCTTAACCTCTTTACACAACTGTTGTTCACTGGGCTTTAACTCACTGTTTATATATATATGTAGGTGTCTAGGTACCGGACCGGAGCTAGGAGCGTCGGGTTAGCTCTTGTTTTGTCAAGCCAACCATTGTGCCTCGCCTCGAGGTTCCAAGTCTGTTCAAGCTAGGGCTATTTTGGGGTGTCTCAGTTTCACCCTTTGTCTCTGTTCTGTAGTAAATGTTTAAGACCTGACTGTACAGCTATGGTGAAGGGATTTGGTCCCTAACCTGAATGTTTTTATGTATCTGAGATGTATATATATGTGTTGTTTATGAATGTGGTTTGTTTATAAAAAGCCTTTTTGCATTCAGACTGTCACAGCTCATTGGACATCTTTTATTTGTTGTTTTGGCTTCCGCCAGCCCTTTTACTTTGTATTACTGTTATTATTGTTAAGCAGGCCTTCGGTAATCACGGATTACTGGCCGGTTGCGATGCTAAACCCATAGGGGCGGGTTTGGGTCATGACAGCAACCAATCTAGCTTTGTTCCTTACAGCTGAACCATTCTGATCAGATTTATTTTTAAAGATCCACTTGGTACCTATCACATTCATCTCTCTAGGTCTAGGAACAACAGTCCAAACTTTGTTGCATTCAAATTAACCTAATTCTTCATGCATTGCATTGACCCAACTATCATCTAGTAAGGCCTCTTTTACATTCTTAGGTTCAATTAAATAAACATAACACATATGAGATACCTCCTCCTAAATTTGCTTTCAGGTTTTCAATCGGTCCAAGACATTCCCTATCACTTGTGTTGGATGATTTAGCTTCACCCTTGTCGATGGCTCCAAGATAGGACTAGTAGTGACCTGAGTGGCAGTAGTGGTGTCTCTTTGTGCACTATTTGGACTAGGGCTTGCCATGGGAGTTGGTGTTTGTTCGCCTTCTTGAGTTGTGCCTCAAGTTTTTCCTTGACTTTGTGGTGCCTTATCTAGATTTTGAGGATCACCATCTTCTTCCTCACATAGAGATGCTATTGGAGACCCTGTGTCATCTACAGCCACATTGACAAATTCCATTATAGATGAAGTACAAAGATTATAGACACAAAAGACTCTATTTCTAGTTGAATACCCTAGAAAAATACATTCATCACTATGGGAGTGAAATTTGCTCAAAGGCTCTCTATCTTTGAAAATATAACACTTACTCTCAAAAGTTTACATTAGGTTTCAACCCTTTCCACAATTCATATGGAGTTTTAATGTGCCAGGCCTTAGATACATACGATTCACTACATAAACAGCGTTATTTAAGGTTTTAGTCCAAAACTTGGGGGGAACTTTCTTACTAAGGAGTATGACCCTAGCTATCTCTTAAACAACATTGTTTTTCCTCTCAACAACTCCATTTTGTTGTGGGGTAATAGGTGCAAAAAATTCATGTATAATGCCATGCATATCACAAAAATCCAAAAATGAGCTATTCTTAAATTCACATCCATGAACATTTCAGATTATTAAGATATGCCCGATAGAACACCTGTTCATTTTGGATTTTAGGGACTAAAGACTTGAAAGTATCAAATGTATCAGACTTTTCTTGTCAAAAATTAGCCCATATGAATCGGGTATAATCATCAGTAGTTAAAAAAAATATATCTTTTACTTCCAATGCGCTCAGTACGAGTGGGTCCCATAAGATCTATATGAACAAGCTCAAGAGGACACTTGGTTGGTAAGCTATTCACCTTCTTGTAAGGGGCTCAAGTTTGCTTCCCCAATTGACATGGCCCACACACTTGGTTCACAGACTTACCCATTTTGGGCACTGCTCTCATAATCTCTTTGTTGGCTATTTTAGTTAAGTCTTTGAAATTGATGTGACCTAATCATTTATAGCGATCCCAGGTTTACCCCTTGTTGTACAGTGATCCAGATGTGTGTCCGTGGATGTTAGTAGTTGATTATTATCTTTTTTACATCCTTTCCTACCTTGTAGTTGAGTTATAAGATGTGTTGGGTAGGTTTGTTACAGGTTAGTTGTGTTTGGGAGCCAAGTGTTGCTGTCCAGATTTTTGGACCTTCGCTCGAGCGAGGAGTTGGTCGATCGAGCGAGAGTTGAGTTTTGTGTCTGGCGGCTCGAGCCAGGGATTCTTCACTCGAGCATGCGTCTGCGTTTCAGTTAGACCTGAGAGCTGTAGTTTTTGGCTCGAGCGAGCTTTACTTCGCTCGAGCGAGAGCAGTATTTTAGATCCTTCGCTTGAGCCAGGGTTTCTTCGCTCAAGCAAACGATTGCGTCTGGTGCTGGACCTAAACACTGTGATTTTTGGCTCGAGCGAGCTTTCCTTCGCTCGAGCGGTCTGGTTGTCTTTCGCTCGAGCGAGCGTTCTGTCGCTCGAGCGTGCTTTTAAGTTTTTGGCTCGAGCAAGACTTTATTGGCTCGAGCGAGGGTTTTCTGTGTCTGGTCGCTCGAGCGACCAAGTCTTCGCTCGAGTGAGCCTGTTTATATCAGTTAGCAGCAGTCGAGTTAAACATCACTTTTTCAAAACTTTCTCATCTTCAAACCCTAGATCTAAGACCTTCTCTCTCTAGACTTGCCTTCTCTCTAAGAAATCATCTCCTTCTAGTGTGAATCTATCCTTGGTGCTTCGTTAAAAAGGAAGAGGGTGTTGAGAGCTTCGATTTAATCTGAAAATCTTTGGGTTTGGAGCACGTTGGGTTTTGGTCTTCATCTCCTCTTTGGCTCAAACTTCGAGGTAGGGATACCCTACTCCTCTTTATGAGCTTTGTCTTTAAATTTTAGCATTTTGACATATTGGGAGTTGTGTAATTCTGGAAAACTTTGGGCCTTTATTTAAATTTACAAAAGTTGGGGCTTCAATTATAATAAACCTAGATGCATGTTTGGCATAGAGAAATGGAATAAATGTTGAGACATTGATGAGAATGGAACCTAAGGGTTGTAATGTTAATTATGGAAAATGTCCTAATTACATTGGTGAATTAATTTGTACAATTAATTGTGAGAAATGAGGAATTGATGTGGAAATGTTGATTATATATATCCATTTGTTGCATTTATATTCGTATAGAAATAAGCTGCTTTTGGGCTATCGGTGGAGGATAGTCTTGATTGTTGTAGACAATGCATGATGATTAGGCAAACTAAAACTAATCATTGAAATATGTCATTGAGTATGACGGTTAAAAGAATACATTAACTTTATGTATTGATTTTTGATGTGTATAATTATTGTTTATATGCATTGTGTTGTGTTGGAGAAGATAGGGGATGTACTCCACGGTTTAGGGGATGATAGGGGATGGACCTCTAAACCGGATATTGTTTGGGAGGAGATAGGGGATGGACTCCATAGATAGAGCTCATATGCTTATCTAGTGATGTGTTGACACAGCTCATATGCTTGTCTTTGGAAGTGTGATAGTGCTCTTATGCATATCGGTTTATGTGTTGATATAGCTGGTATGCTTATCTAATATGAAATGGGAAAAAGTGTAATATAAGTTACCGTCTCATCTAAGTTGTTTGGCCAGGTTCTGAGCCATGGTTGTAAATTGAGAATTGAAAGGAAAAGGAAAACGAAACTGTAAAGTGTTGTAAGTGGAAGTACCAGTGTTGGTCATCTATCAACTGCTAATCTTTTAGTCATTGTTCATACTTGGTTTAGTGTGTTTCTACTGGGCTGTGGCTCACCCTATATGGGAATATCATTTTCAGGTACAGGTTGCATGCCACCTCCAAGGACATAGCTTGGGAGGCTAGAGGCGGGCAGACTTTTTGTTGTCTTTCTTTCTGATGTATTACATGTAAATTCAAGCCAAGGGCTTAATGTGTAAATGAGTTAGTACTCTTCTTTTTGTAACCAAATGTTAACTTAGAAAGCTGTAAGCCCTTAGGGCATTTGCTTTTGTTGTTAACATGTAATATTTTTGTAATGAAACTCTGATGAATAGAAGAATGTGGATCTTTTATATATCAATGCATGTCTATATTGTGGGTTTAATGTTATTATTTTGAGGGCGTTACAGATGTCATAAGTGAGATCATTAATAGTAACATTCCCATAGTAATTATCAGATGTGAGAACCACATGCATGACAATATTTCCCTTTTTGTTCAAAATTTCACATTTATTTTTTGAAAATAATACCTCATGATATGAGTCACACATTTGATTAATGCTCAAAAGATTAGCTTTAAGGCTATCAACAAGCAATACATTTTCCAGATTAGGAAAATCGAGGACACTTGTAGAGCCCTTACCAATGAATCTAGAGGTGCCACCATCTCCAAAGGTAACAATTCATCTTTCATATTTCTCAAGGGATGTGAAGTAGGATTTATCACCTGACATATGATGAGAGCACCTGTGAGGCCCCTAACCTTTTTAAAACCTATTAAGTCCTTCACTTTTCAATTATTTCAATAAAGATCCTCAAATCCTCATTTGTCTTCAAAACTCGAAAACCCTGATTGAACCCGCAACTCAGGAACCATTTCTAAAACCCTAATAATAATTAAATTAATTTTCTAACTATATTTTCCATATAAGAAACCCTATATTTCCGGTTCTCAGTACAATTTGCCGTTTAATTCAAAATAGAGAAACTTTAACAGAATTAAATTTACAAACCTTGAATAAATTAAATACTACACTTAATTAAGATTGTGGCCCTCATATTCTTCTTGAATCACATGTTGGTCCCAAACTAGTACCAATACATATATATATATATACTTGTACCTTTCTTAAATAAATTTGTACACAAAATATCTTCAAATTATACACAAAAAAATAAAATAATCCCCTCAAATCATCATCATGTGGCCAGCCACCCTAGAGGGATTCTTTGTTGTGTACTTTTTGGAACATGAATGCTTGATTTCATGAGGAAATTTTGACTAAATCCCTAAATCATGGAGATGTGTTTGTACTAATTTTCAATCTAGTTCTATCTTGACCAAACTAGGACTAAATCATGTTCCATGTTATAATTAACCTTCTCGATCAACCTCTATTTCATTTCATTCCAACCAATTACAAATTCTGTCCATCAATTCCAACCAAGGGCATTTTAGACCTTCCACCATAATTTTTTTTTTCTATAAATAGAACCTCTCCCCTAGAATTTTTGCACATCAAACACGCTCACAGACTACACATTCCAGTTGAGGGAGAAAAAAAGAGAGGAAGAGAACTTTGGTGGTAGAGGAAAGGAAAAAGAGAAGAAATTGTGCAAACACTTCACTAGGCAATCAAGTAAGCCACAACACAACTCTCTCTTTTATTTTCCTTTTTCAAATACATATTCTTAGAGATGCAAAATCATATTTTCAAATGTGTTGTAATGGTGTTCATGTGTTCAAAGTAGATGAATTTTGTTTCAATCTGTCTTCTATTTATATTTCCTCTTAATAGATACAAAACTACCTTTTTCTTTCCATATCTCACATTTTTCTTAGAGGCATACCATCACTCCAAAAATTTGAGTTATTGATACATTATTTCGTATGTTTTCATCACAAAAAAAAAGTGAAAATTTTCCCTTAGTTGGCCTCTTTTATCACAAATCATCTTATTTTGAGTATTGTGCATCAAAAATCTATTTTACAACCAACTTTCACAAATTCTAGCAAAATGTAGAAAAATCTTCTGGACCTCAAGTTTACGTTAACATATTCCTTAAGGAGTTATCTTTCAAGGAAAAATTGGTTTAACTGAAAAAGAGTGAGCGGTTTGTAAGAAAATCCAATTTTCGTAACGGTCGACGAATCTGGACAGCGCTGGAATGTTTCTTAAATAACTAAAAATCTAGAAAAGATATTCCATTTTTGAAACATGTTCTGAAAACTAGATTAAATCTCTACGAACCATAGGAAGGCCGAGTTCGGAAAAATCTAAAATAGCCCTTTTGATTTTAATCTTTAAATGGTACTGAATCTGGAAATTCAATTTTGCATGAGAGTTTTATGTTTTGTGTTCATGAATATGCTTATTTGTGCATGATCATGTATTGATATGATGTTGCATGTGTTATGGTTATATTCCTTATCTTCTTCAATTGATGATGTTCATGTTTATGTGGATATTTCTATCTTGTTAAGTTGTTCTAACTTTATTTTAAGGCATCTAACTCAATGGAAACCTTAATTGGGGTGGTATTGGGTTTTCGATCACTTGGATAATGAAGAGATGATAATGTGTTATGTATGGATTGATGGGATATGCTCGCTAATTGAAGGTTAAGTCTTGCGCAAGCAGTTATCACGTAAACCCTAGAATGGAACAGACGTATTCTGACTCTTTGCGATGGTTTGATTGGTGAGATAAGGCTGGGTCCAAACGGGACATTTAAGAGGATAAAACTTTTTTTTGAAAGGATAGAGTTGGATTCAGGGTGATAAACCTTTTGCTTTTCGCCATCCCTTTTGAGGCCTTGCGGTTGGCGCTACGTGATATATAACAATTGGCAGGCATCCGAGGTAAGTTTTGTAACAAAGCAGCAAAAGGGGGAGTTCCGAATAGTCTGGTGTCCAATTCTTACAGTTAGGAGGATGAAATCTCTTTTGGGGATTTCTAGAATACTAACATCTAACCTTGTAATCCTTGTTATTGACTTGAACATCATGCTTCATTACTTGCTTGTTATAAATGTAATGGTGTATTGGATTGGGAAAAAAAGACAGGATGTGTGTGCATTTACTGGACATTCAAAGTTCATGGCGTTTCATGCCATGTATTGAAGACTATTAGACCGGTCAAAGGCAACGCCAAAGCATTTAAAGACGTACAACTACCCTAGGAGGATTAGAAACTAGTTGTAAACATGTTTTGAGATTGTAAGTGATAGATCCCATGTTGTATTTAAGACATGACTTTGTAATTATTATATATCTATACATATCTTTTATTAAGTATTCATTATTTTCTCGTCGACTCATGTAAACCTTGTGTTAATATCTTATTAAGATCTGTCAAAAGGGTAACTTTGCTATCTAAGGTGGTTGGACTTTGAAGAGAAACTCTATTGACTCCTCCAACCTTCCTAGGATCTTACTTGGTTATTAACCAAAGGATTCATCAGTGACGTTTCCTATTTTGTAATCTTACATAAACCCTATTTTTATTGTTAATATATTCTCTTATGTTCCCCATTTTTGGGGTGTCATAGCACCGACTATCAAGATACCACATGTGCGAATCACATGCTTTCAATGCAGTGTGAACAACAAAATAAGTCAAGTCACTCTTTCTCATCCATATCTATTTGGTCTTCACAAAAAAGAGACTAGCATTTTTGGTGGATGTCTTACCGTTACAAACACCATTATGAATCATGGTATTCTGCCTAGATAAAACAATGGGATGCACCCATATCAATCAACACATTAGCAACTGAATTGCAAAACAGGAAAGTATCTCTCACTACTGAAGAAGAAGATACAAGATCTAGTGTAGTAACAGCATAAACACGCCCTGTTGGCCTCTAATCTACCTGCTCACCCCTCGGCGCATAGGCCTGCTGTACTAAATGAGTTGAAGAAGCTCCCTGATTAGCCCTCGAGGCTTGTGCTGACTGTGCTGGCTGGTGACTCTATGTCTGCCTCGAACCAGACGCACCAAATGTGCCATCCAACAGTGGGCAAGACCTCTTCAAGTGTCCTGCCTGGCCACACTGATAGCAAGTGGGCAGCTGTCCTCTACCCTGACTCTGGCCCTGAGAACGAGCCAAAGACGAAGCTGCTCTCTGTCTTCCTCCACTCTGCGGGCAAGCTGGAGACTTGTGGCCCAACTGACCACACTTGAAACAGGTCACATCTTCTTGGCCACCTCTCCTAGAACCTGAGCTAGGCACTAGAAAGGTAGACCTCGACTGAACTCCCTGGGTGGTTGAGGATTAGAACCCCTATGTCTCTTACCGTCCCCCTGACTATCCTAACTCCTCCGGGAGCCTCTCATCCTCTCCTCTTCAGCCTGTATGATAGTCTCAAGATGGGCCGCTCCCTCCACAAGGTGTCCATAATCTCTAATCATGGATCTGGCCACTTGAAACATGAGTCCGGTCCTCAGCCTTTTCTCAAACTCCAAACAACGGCACTCCTCAGTCACCACCAACTCAGGTGCAAATCTAGAGAGGCTAGTTAAGGTGGCTTCGAACTCGACTACAGGTGTGTTTAACTTCTTGAGGCGAGAAAACTGATCCCTCAACTTCTCCGTAACAGTGGGAGGTAAGTACTTATCCTAGAATGAATCAACGAAAGCCTCCAACGTCTCTCCAATGCGTCCCCTCGTATACTTCCACCATTGACCCACGTCTCCCTTCAACTGGAAGGATGCTACGGTCACTCTCAATCCCCCATCTTCAATGCCAAGCATCTCAAATGTTTTCACCATGTGTTCCAGCCATTTATCCGCCTTCAGTGGTTCCTTTGGGTCGCCCAAAAACTCATCCAGATTTGATCGGAAGAACTTCCTCCTCAGAAAAGAAGGCCCTGCCTGGACTTGATTTTTAGCTTTGAGAATGTCCATTGATTCCTTTAATACTCTGGCCATTTCACGAGCTAAGGCGCCCATGGCCTGCTGATCTGTTGGTTCGGCCACATTGGCCCGACCAACCCCTTCCTCCTGCGCCGGAATCTCATCTGGTATAGGCACCTCGTCCCTCCTAGGCCTACCACGCCTACCTCCACGACCACGTCCTGACATCCTAATAAAGGTAACACAAGAAATTAGCACATTTACAAATGTGCCGAAACTAATTCACTCATGTCCCAATACATTGGACAACAGTAATTCACTCCACATAAGCATGTAATCACATAAACACATACGAATTTCATCTCCGGATAATGACCGTCCCATGGCGTTGCTAGAGTTCCAATTAGAAATAGCAGTGATCAAGAGCCTTTATAACAGGAATCCTAGAAATCCGTAGACCCAATCAACATCCAACAAATTTAATCCCCTGCCCAAATAATCACATAAGCATGTTGTCATATAAGCTCATATCATTCACACTTGAGCCTTTAGTAAGCGAGACAAACCCATTGTAACACTAGCCACTTTCTACGTACCCAAAGTATTCAAACCCAATATGCTCTTATAGCAAGTTGTAACGCCGTCAAAATAATACAATTACCCCAACTCGTAAGAGAAATGAATATAACATAATTGGTATACTTTCTCATAATAGAATTCGTATTACAAAAGGGATTACATACATTATACATTCATAAACGTTCATTTTGAATCTACAGCATGTAATGCAAATTAATACTAACAAATTAAATGCCCTGCGGGCTTACATCTTTCCAAGACATATCTTGATTACAATCAAAAGTGAGCTTCACTCATTACATCTTAAGCCCTTGGATTTACAAAATTATACAATCAAAATGAGAAGCCCTTGCTTCCAAAAGTTTCTCCAACGCTATTACCTTGGTGGAGGCATGCCATCGTTACTTGAAAATGTTATTCCCAAGTAGGGTGAGCCACAGCCCAGTAGAAACCATCTTACATAGTATATGAAATTTAGCAAAGGTATAAGTACACTATGCATATACAACGTCAAAGATAAAGGCATCCACATTATGTATAGTATTAAATTGCCAAACTAAATCATTAAGCCATTTCCCTTCATTTCATTTAACTACATAAGCCAATTTTATCATTTCCCAATAACCCAAATGAGATTACAACTCATTAGTTCTAGAACCACATTATCAACACATAAAAACTTCAAACTTTTCTTTCACGGATATTTCGTCCACGGGAAACCGTCAAACGGGGACCCATGTATTCTTTCACGGATATTTCGTCCGCAGGAAGCTGTCAAACGGGACCCATGTAAATGTGGGCTACACAAGCACTATAATTGCCATTTTTTGGATATTTCGTCCATGGGCTAGGCACCCATGTATAATTTCGGGACTTTCACCCAGGACACTCTGGCCAACTTAATTATAATGGAGTCCATTCCCTTTCTCCTCCCAAACAATCATACATACATATGCAATGTAAATAATCACAAACTCAACCAATGGAGTATATCCTCTTTCCACTTCCAAATAACCATATATATACAATGTATATAAATATAGTCATATTCAATGGCAAGCACAAGTGATTAGTTTCAATTTACCTAATCCGCATGCAATTTTTATAACAATCATAACTATCCTCCACCGATAGCCCAATATAGTTATTTCTAAACAGATATCAAATCTCATAACAGATAGTTTATTCGAAACTACCAAAGAATGGAATAACACATAACCAATCCCACAATCCATATCAATGCCCTTTCAATTTCACATTTTTAAGTTGAATTTTCATTATTTATACAAAATAATAATTTGATTCAATTTGGGCAAATTCCCCATTTTCCCCAAATACTAGCCAAGTTCCAAAATCATCAAATCATACACAATACAACATCATTTTCAAACTCCTCAAGCATTTGTTTCACCTTCACCCAAAAACCCCTCTTTCCAATTTATGCCCAAACCCTAGGTTTGCCTTAAACACCCCCAAATCACATCATTGTTACGCAAGATACAAATAACTAAGCTAAATATCATATGGAATTGTAGAAAAGATCCCTACCTCAAGCTTAGATGAGAGAGAACAGAGAAAATCTCAAAAGTCGACAGCAACAAAACAACGATTTCCCTGATCAAAACGAAGCCCTTGACAAACTATACACTTAATCTCAAAGGAGCAAGGTAAAAAGATCACTCTAGGTGAGTAGATCTAAAGATTTAAGTGAAAAAGTTTGAGTTTCAAAGAGAGAGAGAGGAGAACTCACGGTTTGAAAGGAAAAATGGGAGGAAAATAATGAGAGAAAAGTGGTTTGGGCCTATTTATAGTAGTAGCAAATAGTCCTAAGGTCAAATAAAATAATAGGCCCCAAAACCCCTATAGGTAAGGCCTATTCGAACCTCAAAATTCTAGAAAGAAACATGTAGGGGTCGACCCTTTGGGCAGGGGGGTCGACCCTTTAGGTAGAAAAGACAATCTGGCAACAAGTAAGGAGGTCGACCCTTAGACAGGAAGGGTTGACACTAATTTCCAGCAACTAACACACAGATTCTACAATATACAAGGGTCGACCCTTCCCAGACTGGTGTCGACCCTTCTGGACAGCAACAAGAGGCAGGTGTCAATCCTATTTTCTAGCAATACCTCCAGAAATTTCACCAACAGGTAAGGGTCGACCCTTAGGAAGGCTGGTGTCGACCCTAGAATAGAATTTCTGAGTTCTTAAACAACTTTTTGACAAGAACAAGTACGAACAAACAAACCCAACGAGTTTAAATCGGATTATACTCCTCCAAAACCAACATTCAATAACACCAAAGATTTCCAAAATAAAATAAATGATTCAAATACACTTCCCAAAAGCTTCGAAGGATACATGTGCTACATTGATGACATCCTTTCTAGCTACAAAGATCTCCTCCTTTAGCTTGACATTCTCGCATTCACAGGCTTTCAGTTTGATAGTGAGTTTGCCATTCAACTTGGATAAATTTAGAGATTCTCTATTTCATAAGCTTGTTGAAGCTCTTCACTATCTATCTCATCATTATCCTCTGAGGTTTCATCATCTTTTTTTTTTTTTTTTTTTTTTTGCTTCTCTACCTCAAGAGCATCTAGTCGAGCAACTAAGGCATTGATGTGGAGATTGCTGGATGGTTATGAAGATGACTCCACTCTTTCATGGAATTGCATTAGGATATCCCATACATCTTTGGTATTCTTCCAATGAGAGATACATTGTTGCTCTCCTTCAGAAAGTGCTTCTTGGGTGGTATTTAAAACTCTTTCACTGCTCTCCATGTTAGCCCTTTCAATAGCACTCCACTCCTCAGTCAGCTTGGCAGCCTTTTGATTGGTAACCCCATCAATCACAAACAGTGCTTCAACATTCTCCTCAATTGTGCGCCAGCCTTTAGGATCCCGAGCTCTGAGATAGACTCTCATTCTACACTTCTAGTATAGATAATTACTCCCATCAAAAGTAGGAGCACGATGCGAATTAAGCCCACGAGCAAACTGAACTGGCTTGGGAGTTGGTTGAGTGAAACTAAAGTAGAATGCCATGAAAGTACTATCTCTATCTTCACCAGATTCGATTTCATCAGCTTTTTGCTTTGACCTACTTTTATCATCCTCAGTCACTATGTAGACTTTCTTTCAGTTCTTTTTAGAAGGACATTCAAGAGCAATATGCCCAAACACTTAGCATTCATAGCACTTGACTCCTTGTCCTTTTGTAGTATTCTTTTCAGTTTTCGGAGCAGCTTTGTGTTGAGCAACTTTGGTTTTATCATTACCCTTATCTTTAGAGCTAGCGTCATTGAAATTAGGCTTCTTTTTTTTTTTTTTTTGAATTGTTTAGTAAACATAGCTGTCATTTTGGACTCTAGATCAATTTCTACCTCAGGGTTATTAACAGTCTCATGAGCACTAGTAAAGGCCACATTATCCTTTTGTTTTTTCTTTGAAATCAGACGAGCCTCATAAGTCTGCAGGTTTCCAACCCAATAATCAAGCTTGAGGTTCTCAACTTCCTGAGCCTCCTCTATAGCTGTCATTTTTTATTGGAACTTATTAGGTAAAGACCTCAAAATTTTTCCAGCAACTCTAGATTCAAAGATTTTTTTCATCGAGTGTGAAAAAAGAATTCATGATGTCATTGAGTTTAGTATAAAAATCATCAAACGTCTCAACCTTACGCATAATTTTTTTTTCAAAAGATGAGGTAAGACATTGAAGTTTTGACCTTTTAACAGAAGTAGTACCATCGTGAATTGTTTCAAGAATGTCCCAAGCCACTTTTACTACCTCACACGTGCAAATATGTAGAAACTCTTCCGATGTGACAGAGTAAAAAAGAGCATTGAGCGTTTTACTGTGCCAACTCGAATTTTGATAATCAATTGTATCCCATTTATTAATTGGCCTGGGAACACTACAAGAATTTTTACTTTTGGCAACTAAACTTTTAGTCGCCAAAAGTTAATTTTTAGTCGTCGAAGGGTTTCAGCGACTAAATTATTTGGTTGCAAAAGTAGTCGTCAAAGAATTGTCGGTGAGGGTCATTAGCGACTAAAATTATTTTAGTTTCCAAAGGTATTAAATTTCTGATTAAATTTTTAGTTGCCAAAAGGTTGCACATTAAATTAAATTACTACATTTTTGGCGACCAAACTTTTAGTCGCCTAAAGTCTCACATTTTTAGCTACTAAAATTTTAGTCGGCAAAGAGTTTTTCTTTTGGCAACGAAAATTTTGGTCACCTAAAGTTCCACATGATTGGCTACTAAAATTTTAGTGGACAAAAAGCTCCTGTTTTGGCTACTAAATATTTGGTCGTCTAAAGTCCCACATTTTTAGCTACTAAATTTTTAGTCAGCAAAAGTGTTTTTATTCTTTAGCTTTGTTTTTAGCTACCAAATATGTTAGTCGCCAAATGTTTGATTTTCTTTTGGCTACAAAACTTTTAGTAGCCAAATGTCTATTTTTTTTTTTTTTTTCCTTTTGCTACAAAACTTTTAGTCGCCAAATGTTTTTTTTTTTTGCTACAAAACTTTTAGCCGCCCAAAGTATTTTCTCAATTTCTTTTTAGCTACTAATTGTTTAGTCGCCAAAAACATGATATTATTTTTTATCGCAAAATTATAATTTCTCTACAACTTGTCTATATTCCATGCAACCTGTAATATGTATATAAATAAAATGATACATATTATCAATCATTCCACAATATGCATCCATATACAAAAAATAAATAACTTTAAATGTCAAAGTCCATACAAACTAACTATTGTCCAAACTAAAATAATAATTGCATACAAAATATGTCATACAAAAATCAAAGTCCTCTGTATACAAAAAAATACATTTACTACCAAGCGAAATTATCATTTGGCATGGTACAAATTACCATCATAATCTGTACCACGACAAAAGGTGATATATATACCACAACAAAAGTTTTTTTATAGACCATGACAAAAGGTCTTATATGTACGCCGACAAATGATCATATATATGTACCACAACAGAAGGTGATCTATGTACCACGACAAAAGTTTTTCTATAGATCATGACAAAAGATCATATATGTACGCCGACAAATTAATGGTCATATATGTACCACGATAGAAGGTGATCAATGTACCACGACAATCATTACCTGTTGATTGCCAAAAGTTTTCTGAATCAGTAATAGTGAACTACACAAAAGCTAAGGATGACAAAAGTATTATATTAGTTCTATACAAAAGTGAAAATTCTTCTCCATACACCAATAAGGATTATCCACAAGTCCATGCAACAAAGCCATCTACAAAAAAAATAAAAATAATAAAAAAATAAAAAAATTAACAAAACAAAATATTAGAATTGGTTACAAAATATCAATCCAGTCAACCATAGGGAATATGTTCTAACATGCATTTACGATAGAACAATCGAGAAATGTCTTCTTGGAAATAAAAGAAAGTATAGATATATGTATTATGCAATATTTATTCCAACCAACTGCACAAACAATCTAATATGTAATTTCTTCATCCTATAGATATATAAAGGCAATTTTTAGAATATGTTGATGTTATTTTCATAAAGTTGTCGCTCTTTAAACTAAATGTTGCAAGTTTTTTTTGACTATAGTGTAAGGCGTTTTTGGCTCAAACTCCAAGCCTATGAGTGCTAATTACATTTTGTTAGTTGTCACAGGTTGTAAATGTCATGGGAAATTAGTTCGTGAGAGCCACAAGGTAGTTCGGGGGCTGTTAGGAATTTTCGTCCCCGAAATGCTATTTTTCGACTAAGTTTAGGGCGTATTCGACTCTAACTCCCTAGCTACGGATTTGAATTATATTCCGTTAGTTCTCACAAGTTCTATTTGTCATGGGAAACCTATCCGTGTGAGTCACACGGTGGTTCAGGGGCTGTTTTGAATTTTTGCCCCCGAAACGCTCTTTTTCGACTAAGTTTAGGGTATATTCGATTCTAACTCCCTACCTACAGGTCCGAATTACATTACGTTAGTTCTCACAAGTCCTATTTGTCATGGGAAACTTGACTGTGCGAGTCACACAGTGATTTGGGGGCTGTTTTGAATTTTTGCCCCCAAAACGCTCTTTTTCGAGTAAGTTTTAGGCGTATTCGGCTCTAACTCCCAAGTTATGGGTCCGGTTTACATTCCGTTAGTTGTCACAAGTCCTATTTGTCATGGAAAAACTGTCTGTGAGACCCACAAGGTGGTTCGGGGGCTGTTATGAATTTTTGCCCTCGAAATGCTCTTTTTCGATTAAGTTTAGGGCGTATTCAGCTCTAACTCCCTACCTACGGGTCCGAATTATATTCCGTCAGTTCTCACAAGTCCTATTTGTCATGGGAAAACTGTCCATGTGAGTCACACGGTGGTTCGGGGGCTGTTCTGAATTTTTGCCCCCGAAATGCCATTTTTTGACGAAGTTTAGGGCATATTCGACTCTAACTCTCTCTCTCTCTCTCTACGGGTCCGAATTACATTCCGTCAGTTCGCACAAGTCCTATTTGTCATGGAGAAACTTTCCATGACACTACTAAAAACAAGGCCTTTTGAGTCGGTTTTTTTGAGTCGGCAAATTTTACCGTCGCAAAAGGTAGTTTTTTTGAGACGGCACAGAGTTACCGACGCAAATACCATACCTTTTGAGTCGGCACCGTTGGCCGACACAAAAAACTAATATTTGATAGCATTATTTGAGTCGGTAGTATTTACCGACTCAAAAGATAGATTTTTTGCGTCGGTATATACCTTTTGAGTCGGCAAATTTGTGCCGACGCAAAAAATTACATCTTTTTGTGTAAGCAGAATCTTAGTAGCAAAAAATATATTTTATAACCAAGATATATATATTTACTTGATTATATTTAGTAAATATATTATATTTAATACTCATTTCGATATTAAAAATAATAGTTAAATTAAAAGAGAATTAGTAATATAAAACTAAAAGTGATTCTAATTATTTTATTTTATTTTTATTTGGATAATAAAAATATGTAGAAATAGAATTATACAAAATTTATTTAAAAGATTAAATATAAATATGTTGTGATTGGATTAAGAAGAAAATAGTGTATATAGGCATAAAAAATTTAAATTAAATATGAATATTTTGATAATAAATAATTTAATGTTAAATAAAAAATTAAATATAAATTAATATTAAGACATCAATCGATCGATAAAAAAAATAAAAAAATAATTTTAATTTGTGCGATACATGTAATTAAGCACATTCTGCTTTATTTATTTGTATATCAAGATAATTTTTTCGAATATCATAATAATGAAATTATAATTATATGTATATATATTTATAGATATACTTTTATATTAATATTGAGTGTATATACTATAAATAATAAATATCTCAATTAATAACTGAAAGAGGTAGAGTGGCGAAGTGGATTTAGCGTGACGAGTTTGGGTCCGGTCAAAGCTTCCAAATGGTTGCAAGTTCGAAACTTGGGAGGCGCCTATAAGAAAATTATGGGTTAAATTTCTTAAAACATTGAACCACTTTTTGAGTCGGCACGATGCCGTCACAAAAAAATAAAACCTTTTGCGTCGGCAGATTGCCGACTCAAAAACATTTGCGACCCCACCAATTTCGACCCTTGAGTTGCCGTCGAAACGCCGTCGCAAAAACATTTTTGTGTCGGCAAATGTGCTATTTGCGACGGCACTCTGCCGACTCAAAAGGCCCTGTTTTTAGTAGTGTGAGAGTCATACGGTGGTTCAGAGGTTGTTTTGAATTTTCGCCCCCGAAACGCCATTTTTCGACTAAGTTTAGGATGTATTCAACTCTAACTCCCCACCTATGGGTCCAAATTACATTCCGTCAGTTCTCACAAGTCCTATTTGTCGTGGGGAGCCTGTTTGTGTGAGTCACAAGGTGGTTCGGTGGCTGTTTTGAATTTTTGCCCCCAAAGCATTTTTTTCGAGTAAGTTTTAGGCGTATTGGTTGCAAGACAAACATTATGAAGATAATAATAACAATTCTCTTCAATGAACAGGAAACGTACTAACATTTATAGGTTCAAACTTGGAAGTTACGAATACTGCAAACTATGAATCATTCAACAATATATGACATTTGGCAAAAATAATATAGTTTCATAACTAGAACAGAAAAATTTCATCAGATAGTCCAGAATCATTTGATTAGTCCCATTTTATGAGCACAGGTTATGCAGTTTAAGCCACATGTAGTATGCTACAAGTTCCTACAAGTACCAAAGATTGATTGCCGACATTGTGGAAACAGGAGCCCGAACACAACGGTTTCATTTTTGTCAAACTTTAGTGTCTATTATGATGCAAGGACAGAACATACCCTTGTGTCAAGCTGCATCTCTCCAATATTTTCTGTAGCAAGCCATGCACTTTGGGCCTTCAGCCATTCCACACACTCTTCCAATCCATCTGAATCCTTTTCCTCAGTTGTTTCTATAGGTGAAGCATTGGTGAATCCCACAATCTGAGCAATGTATGAAATAGGGACTGTAGGGCGACATGAACGAGACACACATCTCACAGCAGTGTACCGTATCTTCTCAACATAAAGATCTGCAGTGAAAGAAAAATATTTTATTATCTGTTTTAAGTGTTACTAACCCATGGACGTTAGAATTAGAGATAACAATATGTATACCCACCCATAAGACAAGTATTAAGATTAGGTGCAGTTTTGTATAGTCTAAAGAACTGGACATAATTTCCTGAAGTGACAGCGGCACGAACTGCAAGAGCATGTTTTACAGCCTCATCCTTTTTGGTTTCAACTGATAATCTGAACGCTAATACAATGCATATGTCAGTTTAGCATTCTATATGAACTCATAGGCTGAAAGAACAGAAAGGAAAAATAGATTTTCTTAGCAAATAGACTCAGCCATGTTATGATTCACTCGCATTAAAGGCATAGTAGACACAAGGGAAACAAGAAAAAAAATGCACATGGACACAAACATATTTCCATGGGATCCCTCCAACCATGGGATTTACTTTTCTTTTTTTGTTTTTATTTATCAAGTACATAGCTTGAGAAATCAGAAGAGAAAAGACAAACCAACTCTATTTTGAGCATCCAGTAAGTCATATATTTTGATTGATTAGAGTAGGTTTCAACCCATCGTTGGGTTTGATTAGGTTTTAGACATTCATTCAACAGTCTACTATCAAATTTTCAAAATAGTCTTACGTTAACCATCAAGTTGCTGAAATGAAATGTCTTACCAAAAATGAAAAGAAATTAAATTCCTTACCAAATAATGCATTGAAAAGCAATACTATTGTCAATAGTTTTCCGAAGTACTCACACCAAAATTCCACTTCAGCAAAATTCAATGGTTTTCTTCAGTGCATCTAACTTGGGCACAAAAATATTTATGATTTGATATACAAATAAGTCAACCACCCACACATAACTTTTCATGACAGTTCAAGGTATTAAATAAAAAGCCAAGTACAAAACACAATTTAAAATTTAAATTTAGCCTACAACAAATCAACAAAATTATCAGTGATTGTAACCAACACAACGTAACAACTCCGAAAGCAGCAATGACATAATAAGAGATCGACAAACAAGATCAATGAGAAATAACACGAATGCAAGATAGATGTACTAATCTTGACATTGCTGATACCAGATCTCTGCTATTGTTGGCGTGCAAGATAACACGGAGTAAATTGTAAGCAGAAAATTCCATGTGGCACCCCTTACTTCCCTCCGCATAAAGTGTTTTCAACTGTGATTGACACTGCAAATCAAAGAAAGTCAGCCAATGCCTCTAATCAACATGAACATTTAAATGGAATCAACATTCAATTTACTAAGCTCCATAAACAATTCTAAAGGAACTTACCCTAGTTCCAATAGCATATGACGAACATATATCTCATGCCCTTACTAAAGTAGTATCCTGACACGAGTACATTATACATTTAGAAGAGTTCATAGGCTACAACTAAAAGCCAAATTTGAGACAAGAGTTTCAACTTTCAAATAATATAAATTTTCACGTTTAAAAACTGGAAGTTGTTATCATCCTATTCTCCACACACAAAATAATGCCAATAAGAATCCTAGAGAATAAGGAAGGCATGGTGCAAAGCAGTCCGGGAACCTACACCATAGGTTAAATTGGTTTTGATCATGAACAATGAACACCTGTACAACAAGAAGTGTTTTATTCTGCCTTTATTATTAGGGCCTGTAGACGTCCCTGAACGCATCCCGAGGAAAGGAGTGCGAGTCCCCCCCCCCGGGTTCTGGTTCGATATTGGGTTACTACAGTTCAAAGGACTCAAATGTCACGGTTCTTAATCTTGAACCAAAGAGTCCAAATCCGGCAAATCGTTTTGAGAAAACAGATTTTTTTGGAAAGAAGTGCCAAACATGGATTGCTTTGCCAGATATAGAGTCGCTACCTAAATATTTTATTTTTTATGGGAAATTTAGGAAACCCTGACTCGGTGCCAAAAGGCCACGTGTCCGTCATCACCAAAGTTGCCTCGGCTCGGGAACTTGGGTACGATTGGGGAAGGTCACTTCGTGAGCACCCCCGCTCGCCCGGTCAAAGACCGGCCTCTACTAACCATGATATCTTATTTTGAAAACATTGTGAGTTCTTATTCCGGTTATTAGCCTAGGTTACTATGTGATGCGCACAGCATACAAGTATAGACTGAATCGCCTGAATTGGAACAAGACACTTCGTGTCTGTTTGTTTGAAAACGATTTGATGGTGCTACCCGCAGGTAGGCTAAGATGTGGATTTGCCACCCTCAGGTGGGCTTAAGAAAGTATGATTTTGCCACTATCTAGTGGGCTTAAAACAAACATTTTATGAATTGTCCCAATTCAAGTAACTCAACCTCCACCCACAGGCATTCAAGGCAGTTATATCACATAAGCATTTAGCCTCATGGTAAGCATGCTATCATGGCAGTCACTCACACGCATGCAAGGATGCTAAGGCATAAAACTTACCGAGTACTCCAAGCCAAAACAGAAGCTTATTAGAAGTCATGCATGATCCTAAA
Organism: Camellia lanceoleosa; assembly: GCA_025200525.1. Lineage (NCBI taxonomy): Eukaryota > Viridiplantae > Streptophyta > Magnoliopsida > Ericales > Theaceae > Camellia > Camellia lanceoleosa. The sequence goes on from CM045767.1 coordinate 79,651,703, forward strand.
TGTACAGAAATGCCTAATGCAACACATGCAAAGATGCAACTATAGCATGCTCGACTGTCCTAAACATGGCATATGGAATGCTACAACTAACACGTATTCAATTTGGAATTGAAATACAAATGCAGTTTGTATGATAAGCCGAGCCCGGTGCGTGCAAAATAGATGAATGATGCAAACATGCTGTCATACTGTATGCTAATTGAAATATGCCCTATATCTGACCATCATAAGCGGGTAAATAAAAAGGAAGAAAGAAGTGGGGGTTGGAAAACATACATCACACTCACCCATACTTATTACAGCTATGCTCTCGCGCGGAGGGTCCGAATAAATAATAATACAGTCCGAAATAAAAGAATAATATAGTCCGAAATAAAAGAATAATACAGATTCCTAATTAATTAACAGATTAACTAAGAAAATCAGAATGGCGGCATGCAAGCCATTTGCCTTGACTACTTTCAGGATAATGAGATGATGCATGTTTGGGCTGCTTTGCGCGGAAATCCACGGCGATGCTCCGATTAGCCTCTGTTTGCAATGTTTCTCGAAATGCGTGCCAGACTCTGAAAAGTTGCTGATATTTCATTTTGCTGTAACATAGAGCAGGAAAGGGGCATAGGAATGTATTTCACAAATATATGCATGCCTCGATCCTCGTGCCACCAATCACGCATCTCGATGCATGATGGCCGAGGAATCGGATTGCACAACTCAATATAGGATGAATGCTACAACAAAACCTAACTCCATCATGGGTAATCCGGAGTGTCGGTGACTTGGGAATTGAGACCCGTTCCGTCACTCGGAGTACGGAACGTACCTCGTTTCCCGTGCCCGGGCTAACTCCTATCCCGAACATGATGCAATATGCATGATATGCATGAAATGTAGCTAATATGCAATCCTAACATACACAATGTCATGGAATGGCATACACGCTAAACGAGGTAACACACAACCAAGCATACACAATGCTACGGATGAAATGACATACACAATACCGTAATGGGCTTATACCAACATGAGAGAGCCTCAGCCACACTCACATAAGAGGCCGAGAGATGAAAAATGAGATGCCTCGAAATACGTGCACACGGGCACGCAAACCGAGACAATGGTACTAAAGCATGAAATGGCACTCCAAATGCAAATTGGACTTATACTAACATAAGAGAGCCTCAGCCACACTCACGTAAGAGGCCGAGAGATGAAAATGAAGTGCCTCGAAATGTGTGCACACGGGCACGCAAACCGAGGCAATGGCATACGGAATGCAATGAGACTAAAATGGCATACAGGATGCAAAATGGACTTATACTAACATGAGTGAGCCTCAGCCACACTCACATAAGAGGCCGAGAGATGAAAATGAAGTGCCTCGAAATGCGTGCACACGGGCACACAAACCGAGGCAATGGTACTAAGGCATGAAATGGCATGGAAATGATATGAAAACATGCAAATGAATTTTGGCACTGAAATGTGGGGGAAAACAGCCCCGGAATGAGGCAAAAGTACACCCGAGGCATGAAATGGCCCCGAAACAATGAATTTAGGCACCCGAAATGGCCTATAGCTATACTAAACATGCACAATATAGACATAGAATGAAAATACAGTAGCAAGACAGCCCCAAGACAAGCATTTTTCAGTCATAAAAAAGGGCTAAACAGCAAGCACACATAGGATTAGGCAAGTATGCAAAAATGGCTTCGCAAGAGGGGTATTGAAGCAAGTGATACATACGATGCCCAAATGGAAAAATACCCTTCTACAACACTGATGAGGGACTAAAAATAAGAACATTTACAGTATATGACATCCCCCAAATCAGTATGAAAATATGCTAAAAATGCCATGCAAGATTGAGGCCACAAGAGGATATAACATGAAGTAGGCCAAACATTCATCCAACCAGCAAAGACCCTTAATTAAATATGTCAAGAAGATCAAAATATGACTCTTTCCAGCTCTGATGATGGCCGAAAACAAAAGCTAGATAAGCTTAAAAAAGCATGCAAAAATGGGGGTCAAAGAGAGGTATAATGGTAGGTACTACATGGAGAGCCCAAACAAGATTGATCCCTTCTACAATGTTGTATAGGGACACAAAATAAGCTTACTCACAGTTTATAAAAAACTCCAAAACAATTTATATATAGGCCAAAAAAATCATGCAAATTTACGGTAAATTGGAGGAATTGTGAAGCAAGTGCAAGATAGAGGATCCAAACAGGGTTGAGCCCTTCTTCAATGTTGAAGAGGGATTCAAAATAGGCCCACTTAAAGTTTACATTATGCTCGAAAACAGATCACTCATAGGTTAGAAATTCAATGCAAAATAATGGCATATCAGAGGATATTGAAACAAGTGCAAGATGGAGGGCTCAAAAAGGGTTGAGCCCTTGAACAAAAATGAATAATGGCTCAAAAAAGGCCTAGTTTCAGTTAGGGTCGGTGCCCAAAACAGTTAGGAAGTAGGCTTAAGAAATGAAGCAAGAAAGTGCTACAAAAGAGGGAAATGGAGACTTACCCTTGAAGACCTCTTCTTTTCTACCTCTTGGCTTGAGAAATGTTGCTTCTAAGCCTCTGAGAACCTCTCCTTGCTGCTGGAAATGGAGTGGTGGTGGTGGTGCTTGATGGTGATGAAGAAATGGCACCAAACTTGAGAAGAATCAAAGAGATAGAGATGGATATGTGTCTAAGCTCTTAAGAGAGTTTTTTTCTAACCCTAGCCTAAGAGTTGGGAGGCCCCTTATAAGGACCAAAAGAGGAGGGCAAAGGTGGAGGGAAATGCACCCAAGTGTTCCCCTCCAAAATATCCCCCGGATACAGATCTTTTCTGGAGGAAACAGATACACACCTGTAAAGTGTGGACTGAGAGGGTCATGGCCAGCCTCCTACTTTTCTTGCAAGTGGCCAGCCGGCCACCCCCTATGGCCGGCCAGCTAGGGGTCAAAAAGGTCACTGTGAATTTCTGGCCGGCCACCTGAAAAAGGTGTCCTCCCATGTGTGTACAACAAGGCCCTGTGGTTGGAATTTGGCAAATCTGAAATAGGAGAGACAACATGCCACTGTTAGAAGGGGTTCAAAAGGTCCAAATGCAATTACTGGCCGGCCATGTGTTTTTAGGGTCCTTCCATGTGTGTACAACACAAATATGTGGTTTTGGCTCGAAGAAAATGGCCCTAGGGTGTTCAACATTAGCTCGGAAGTGAGAACGGCAGGCGGTGGAGGAGCATAAGCCAGTTCTTTGAGACAATTGCTGGCCTCCACTCTCCGGTGATCTTCTGGTGATAAAAGCAGTACTGCCAAAATGAACAAAACCGATGCAAAAGCGAATGCTCGGGGGCCAAAACCATGATTCGGGGTCCAAAACCGGCCGTTAAGCAAGAAAGTGGTGTTTGGCCACGAAGTGGGTATCTAAGACCCAGTGTCCCTCGAAAGGAGTAAATGAGATGCATGCCAAAAACCGGAGGAATCGGAGATGGTTGGGTGGTCCCAAGAGCACCTGACGGCTCTGGCCCAGACTCCGAAATGGGCAAAATGGCCTCTGACCACGAAATGTAGCCTGACCATCGAGAGATGGTCTCTGGGACCTCCCTCCTCAGGAAAAGCGGAGAAAACCGAGTCCGGTTCGCAAACCGAGGCAAGGCACAGAAGAGAGTTCGGAAGTCCGGAGGTAGGGCACGTGGCCGCGACTCTGAGACTTCTGAACGAGCACAATATACAATATCACCGAGCGCTCAATCGGTGACGTCTGAGTCTTAAGGTCGGTCAAAAATGGGGTGTCTACAAATGCCCCTCTTTGACAGAACTCGGAAGTCAAGAAGTGACGGGAGCGAATGTCAAAGCCTAGAGACGACCCATTTTTGACAAGGCCGAAGACTTAGACAATCATACAAGATGAACAGAGATATGTGCCCGCAGACAGGGGGGGCAAATTGCAAAGCGACATGCACAGAGCCAAATGATCATGCAAATGCAGCAAGCTGTAATGAGGCAAGTATTCGCAAATAGATGCAACAATTTTAAGCAAGAATGCAAAGCAACAACTACATTTCATGCAGTTAGGAATGCGGAGAATCATTCAATTCTCGTCGCGTCTCACACGGAGAAGATACGATACCTGCGCGATTAAATGCAGTCGCTTTTGATCTCAAATGAACCGTACATACAATATCGTGCCTGCAAAAGAGAGAAATTCAACAAGAACAATATGCTAACAACATATATTCAATATGATTCCTGTGGTTCCGAAAGTTTGACACACACAGTGTCGACAAGTGAATGCATCGCAATGCGAGAAAGGAACGTGCGTGACAACGCACGCTGAAGCATAGAGGTATGGTACACCAAGAAATCATGCATGACAATGCAAAATGTTCATGACAATGCAAGTTATATGCAAAACAATATAAAATGAGCACGAATCAGGGTGCCCATTTGTTGCGAAACAACGAGTAAGAAAACGCGCATTTCGGTGAAGGCAACTTGATCGCGGCCTCTGATTCACCTCCCGGAGAGGTTACAACATGTTCGAAAAGGATACACCTTGATTTTGATGAGTGATGATGAGACACATGTCAGAAATTGTAGCTGAAGTTCCGGCGGAGCAATTTTGCGCTAGAAAGTGCACTTTTCTCGAACTTTTTCAAGTCCCAGGAACTCCGATCTTCCTCAAAATTTGTAGGGAGCTAGATGGGCAAGTGGGGAACACCACCGGCCAGGTGGTTTCCCTAGGGGAGGTCATCGGCCAGGGACTAAAAAGCAAATGGCCGGCCAGCCAGAAAAGGTGGCCAGCCGGCCACCTGTCCAAAACCAGGGGCAATTTTGTCTTTTGCCTCATTTTCTATATATACTCTCATCCATTCATTCTGAAATCACTCCCAAAGCTGCGAAAACTCCTTCCCTTGCTCCCCAAACCATTTTTTCCTTCAGACCTGCACTTTATACGCGCTTTTCGGCCTTCCACGCAAGTTGTTTTCGCGAAATCTTTCAGTTTTAAGCACTTTGGACCGATTAAATTTTGATTTCGGGGCTCCTTTTCTCATTTTCACCACTTGAGGTAAGTTTGTCTCAATATTTGGAAGATTTTCTCGGGAGTTGACTTTTGTTGACTTTTCCATTTCCCGGGAGTTGACTTTTGTTGACTTTTTCCAATTTTGGCTCATTTTTGCTCCTTTTGCAGATTTCTTGAAATGGCGGGTGATTACCCTCATGGTGGAGGTCCTCCAAGTGACGGGGATGATTTTGATATCATGACATCACTTGAGTCGCCCTTTTATTCGGAGAATCATGCCGGTACATATGCTTCCGCGGGCCGTTTTTCGTCGTTTCACTGGGTTCAATGACCGGGCACCCGGGGATTTACTTCTGCGAGAGCCGAAGCAGCACCTCTCTCACGATGCACGAGAGGTATTTTACTTTATTTTCTGCATTTTTCGTGCATTTTGTAGCTTTGCCATGCTTGAACACACAGTTTTAGTTTATGACATAGTACTTTTTTTGCATTCTGAACATGTGACTTAAACACTTGAATTGCTGAACACACGACTCATTGACTGATTGATTGTGAACGCACGGTACACATTAGTTAAGAATTGAACATACGGCTCAAACACTGATTTGTCGAACACGGCGAATTTGAAGGTGAGCACACGCACACCTTGATTAAGAGTAGAACACGATCCCAAACTCGATTTTCTTGAACACACAGTCCAAGTCGATGGTGAACACCTGACCCTGCGACTAAGAGTAGAACACACAGTCCTGAACTCCGATTTTCTGAACACACAGTCCAAGTTGATGGTGAACACACAGCCCACACTGACTAAGAGTAGAACACACAGTCCCAAACTCCAATTTTCTGAACACGCAGCCCAGATTTGAAGTGAACACGCAGCCCACACTGATTGAGAGTAGAACACACAGTCCCAAACTCCAATTTTCTGAACATGCAGCCCAGATTTGAAGTGAACACGCAGCCCACTGATTAGGATTGAACACACAGCCCAAAACACAGATTTACTGAACACACAGCCCAGATTTGAAGTGAACACGCAGCCCACTGATTAGGATTGAACACTGACCCAAAACAGATTTCTTGAACACGATCAGTTGAAGTGAACCATGACCATTGATTCGGATTGAACACACGACCCAAAACAGTTCTTGAACACTGACCCAGTTGAAGTGAACACGCATGACCCCGATTAGGATTGAACACCTGACCCAAAACACAGTTCTTGAACAGCGACCAGTTGAAGTGAACACGCACTTTGATTAGGATTGAACACGGCCCAAAACACAGTTCTTGAACACGGCCAGTTTGAAGTGAACATGACCTACACCGATTAGGATTGAACACCTGACCCAAAATACAAATTCTTGAACCGCGGACCCAGTTTGAAGTGAACACGACCCACTAATTAGGATTGAACACACGACCCAAAACACAGTTCTTGAACACACCCAGATTTGAAGTGAACACGCATGACCCACCGATTGAAGTCGAATTTTACACGACCCAATTTTTGAACACCCAGTTGAAGTGAAGTTGAACACGATCATGATTCGGATCATTTGCACTACATTGTTTCATTTGCACGACTACTTCATTTCATTTGCACACGGCTACTTCATTTCATTTGCACTGACTACTTCATTTCATTTCATTTGCACCTGACTTGTTACTTGCATCTGACTTGCATTTTATTGTGTCTTGAACACATGTATTCATTACGAATCGAGTTGGCTCTCGCCGTCTTGAGGATATGGCTCCACTTGCGAGAGAATGGTCTGTTGAGCTTCGGAGGTTGTCGAGGATTTGGTTGATTCGGCGGGGTTCGGAGCATTCATGCAGGGGTTATCCATTTGTCTGCCAAGTAAGACATTGTTAAATTTGCCTTGGTGGAGATGGTGGGACACCACCAATTCTTTCCATTTTTACGCCCGGGGACATGACCATGACTCATTTGGACTTTCTTGCGTACTCACCGGCCTAGACATAGCCGGATGGCCCATAGCTTACGGCGAGGATATGGAAGAGTGGGAGGCAGCATGGACACATCTATTGGGGGCTCGCCCACCAGTGACAGAGCTTAGGAGAGTCCGGTACATTGGTTCTCTTCCCATTTTGGAGGCCGGAGATGGAGCTGAGTCTCAGGAGGTTGAGCAAGACACAGGGGTTTCCTTATGTTCCTCTTTGGCACCACTCGTTGTTTGCCGATAGGGGAACACCGTCGGGTTGTATCTTCTCGAGTGCCCTAGTGGACCTATCCTGGTCGGTCGGTATGTTGGGGTGTGGCACAGCTACCCTCTATTGTTACATGAGTCTGACCTCTGGCGGGGAGACTTATAGCGGCTATTGGAGACAGGAGTGCGTTCTGTCCTCTTGATTTACATTTCTGCTCCTCATTACTTGTTCATTGCACACACGGCGCACTTTGCACTCTGTATTCTGCCTTTAGCACTTTGTATTCACATTCCGCACTGCTTTTCTCAGCTATGGGTGTACGTATATTTTCCCACATTAGCCCCGGAGATGGAGGTGGCAGGACTCCTTATGACTCCGTTTTCATTGGTATTCGAGGGCGAGCACCGATCGAGACCTCGAGAGACTCTCTTCTACCTGCGACAGTATTTTGATACTGTGCGGACGACAGAGGTATTTCAGAACTCTCAGTTCCTTTCATTTTCATCTTTGATCTGCCCTGTATATTCCTGATTTCTGATTGATTTATGCGGCTATCCATGATTACTTGGCAGCCCTAGGCGGTCTTAGGTGATGGTCTCCGATATCAGTATCCTGGAGGATCGGGTAATTCCGAGTATAGGTTCCTGCTCCAAGGACCAGGTGGTAGGGCATGGTTCTGGGGGCGCTTCTGCGTCGGTGTGAAGTGCGATTCTCGGGACCCTCCTGTACCTCCGGCCACTATGCGATTGCCGATAGACTCTCTGCCAGAGGTCATTAGTGCTATCGCGAACGCGATGCTTTGTTACATCTCATGGAGGAGGACTACGCCATCTATCGTCATATATATCTGATGCCCCCTTGACGGGAGTGCGTGCTCCGTCACGGAGGCCTACTGACGTACCATCTTCGAGTCGTGTCGGTGCTACGGATATCCCCTCGTCTAGCAGGGCTGGTGCATCTAGGGGTAGAGGTAGTTCGATTCCTCCGATCCCTCCGTCTCTTCATCATCCTGGGTGGCCAGACATGCCGACCGGGTTGACGAGTTGGCGGTTCGGGACTCCTTACCAGGTCTCGCTAGAGCCTCCTCTTCCTGACCACAGATATGTCAAAGATCCTGATTCACCCCCGGTATGTTTTACGGCTTTGATTTATCAGTCAGATATTTGGACATTCACCCATTTACTGATAGTTTTGCATTTGTATTTGCAGCCTCCAGTTGAGTACACGGATGAGATACTTGGGATGCTGGCCACATTCGAGGGCATGATCCTACGGAGGGAGGCACAGCTGGCCATTATGGGCGTGCAGGTACTGTCCATCTTTCCCGTATTTAGCATACTCCTGATGACATACTGGTTTTGAACATCCTGCTGTATTGATAGGCCGTGTAGAGCACATCTGACACACACTCCACTCGCATATTGTACTTGCATCTACTTTTCATATTTGAACTGATGTATTGAACTCTTCACTTTCAGATGCCTCCTGTCGATGCACCGCCATGTGGTAGGACCACCGGGCCTTCTCGGAGATCAGTCTTGGACTGTTCGAGGTACTAGGCCATCTAGGCCTTTTCGAGGAGCCGGGCCATCCAGGCCTTCTTAGGGAGCTGGGCCATCTAGGACTTTTCAAGGAGCTCGAGGAGCAAGGTCGTCTCGCAGACGCAGGGCACCCATTATTGAGGAGGAGGAGGAGGAGGAGGTCGCAGACCGTGAGTCAGAGACATCTGCTGGCGAGGGAGGCTCCGGTCTTGGTTCCGGGAGTGGAGACAAGGCTGAGGGGGATCCGGAGGATGATAGCTCTGACCCGGATGGTGATGATGGTGCAGAGGTTGTCCCGCAAAAGAGGATGAGAGGGCCTCCTCATTCCCGCTCCCGAGGATATTGATGCTATTTCCTGCTTTATTTTTCTTTTTTGCTAGTAGTTCGTAGCACTTTGCATATTGTTAGGCAGTTTTATTTCCTGTAAAACTTGTACCTTTATTTCGTTGTAAAACATGATGGAATGAAACAGCCTTTGAAAAGATGTTTGTATTTGAAATTCTTAGCATCGCAACGCATCATTTTGCACAAAATGGAATTGAATGAAGATGTGCCTTGTGTATTTACCGGGTCAGGTAATGAACCGACGCAACAAATCAAAAACTCGACTTACTAAGAAATAACAGAATCTTAGCAAGTTTACAACTCGATAAGCAAAGTACAACAATGTTAATGACTCAATAAACAAGACTTAACAAAATTGTGTAAACAAAGAGTAAACAAAAAGTAATAACTCAAAACACAAAATGCGACAGCTCGACAAAACTTACAACTCGATAAACAAAACAACAACTCGATAAGCAAAAATACAACAAAGCGTATTTCGGACGGACGATCTGGATGATGGAACGTACCCGAAGCTGAGAGAAATGGAGGCCTTCGACGTTCCCGATGCATGAAAGTGCCTCAAACTTCCTTCCGGAGGGCAAAACAGGACCAATGAGCATGGTGGGCCACATTTGCTTTTGGGGATTGGAGGGTGGCTGGCCGACTAGGTTTTTGAATCAAGGGTGGCCGGCCTGCTAGAATAGATGGCGTGACCACCTCCCTATGACTTCGATTGTGACACGTGTCCTTTGAATAGTGTTTCACCCTCTATAAAAGCCCCAACCTTGGAATTCATTCATTTCATCACTGCTTTACACAAAATTGAGGCATTTCTCGCAGAAAATCTCACATCTTGGATCTCTTCTTTAGATGGCTCGGAAAAGTTGAACTTAGGGTTTGGCTTGAATGCACTATTCACGGTTGGGCGGACTTCCTTGCATCTTCCTTTCCTCCATCTTTGCGATGAGATTTTGGAACCCGATGGCGCATGTCTTTAACCCGGCGGGCAAGAGGTATGTCCTACTTTTGAAGATTTTCAAGTTTTGATAGAATCCGAGCGAGGTGAGGAGATCCTACCCCAGCTCAATTTTGGCTATGCCCAAACCTTAGGGCGGATGTGCGGATTCAATGCGCATGATGCTCGATCCCTGATTTGTGACGGAATGTTGGATATCCCGAGCCTGATTTACCGATTCTCCGATGCTGGTGACCGCAGCGACCATCATTGGTAAGGCTTCCGGCGACATGCTCTCTGTTTGTGCCTGTTATCTCATTTTTTGTTTGCCTCAAGCTTCGGAGGGTCTGGCGCCCGTCTGATTGAAGTTGCTCAAGGCTTGAAAGAGGGAAAGAATTGCATTGCCATGACTCTGGCCAAGACACTGATGGGCTTGGATACTTTCTACTACCGGGAGACAACCAGGTTCGCAGGGAGTCCACTACTGCTGCAGGTAATGTTTCCCACCCAAGCTCACATATGTATTTGCTCACATCACTCGGCCCTCGGGCTCGGTTTTTCTCACAAAACCCTTATCTTACTTTTCTCTCATCGCACATTTCTCTATTCTTTATTCTTTCATTTTTCATCCCTCCCCAGATATGGTTGATGGATAAATTGCAAGTTGTGGACTCTTGCCACCTTACTCGGCCGCGATTTACTTCTTTCGACAACGCCTAGTCGATGCCCTTGATGAGGGATGGTGGTTTGAATGGATGTGCAACTTGTCGGCCGATCGCATTGCGTGGCGCTGCCCTTGGCTCAATCTCCCGGCAATGAGCTACAGCATGTCCCGGCAGGTCGGGATTCGACTAATCGGCTTGACTCACTGTGTATTCTATTTCCCATTCCGTATTCTGCACTAGTTTGGCCATGATCAGACTTGCCCACCAGAGGGAATAGAGTATCCGGCTACATTCCCAGTTCAAGGCGCGCAGCTAGCTCGGCAGGCCGCAGCATGGAGAATTAGAGAACTCTTGGCTCCTGCTCCCACTTTTAGTTGCACTTTGTCTGACGAGTGCTGGGATTGGCTTAACGAAGAAGCACAGGTTGGGCCTAGGTTGGCATCAGAGGCTTCAACTGACTCTGGGAGGCGCGAGGACACGACTTGACTATGCTGATTTATTGCTTTATTAGTACTTTCATGTTTCCGTTATGAGTGTAATAAAAAGCTACTTCGATTGTATGCAAGAGCGAGAGAACTCTGTTTTGAAATCACTGAAACTGAAGGTTGTAGTACTGAAAATTCCCCGTTTTTGGTCCAAAAATGGTCTTAGTTGTGAAAAGATTAATTTGAACAAAGTCAACTTTTATTAAAACTTTTCAAAACTATTTTCGATATGGATCGAGCTGGACACGCTGAGATCATCCTTTGAGATCGTAACCTCGGATCCCGCAAGCTGGAAAGTTGCCCCTAGTTTGAAAAGTGCCTCGGCGATTCATAGCGGAAAGTTGCCCTAGTCTGATAACAACATGCAGGAGATCACGATAAATCTTGATGAATAGAGATGGTGAGATGATCAAATGGACAAAGTTGATCGGGGAAAAGATTGAAATTTGAACTTGGGATGAAGGCGCCTCGTATCCCATAGATGGGAATCAAGCCTTCGTAGTTCGGGCTTGGGTTACTCGGTATTTTACTCTCCTTTTGCGCTCTAACTTTTGCCAAGGCCGCCCTTTGCGGGTTTTCAACCTTGCGAGCTCAGTTTTTATAATTTCAAATTTTCTATGCTCTGAATTTTGCCTAGGTAGCCCTTTCGGGTTTTCGGCCTAACGAGCCTCTCAGGGATAATATTTCTTCAACTTGTCCATGTTGATCGGTTGGGAAAACTCTAAGCCATCTAGGTCCATCAGAACCACAGCTCCACCCGACCAGATTGACTTGATAATATAGGGACCAGTCCAATTGGGTCTGAACTTGCCCCTTGGGTCGTGGATGGGAGCTCGGTTGTCTTTGAGTACCAAATCTCCTTCTTTCAAATTCCTAGACTTAACCTTCTTGTTAAAAGCTCGGGCGATTCTGCGTTGATAACTTTGGATGTGGTACAGTGCTTTCAGCCTTCTTTCATCGAAAAGCATGAGTTCCTCAAATCTGTTTTGCTGCCAATCTGCTTCGGCTATCTGGCACTCGGCCAATACTCTTAATGACGGGACCTCAATCTCAATAGGCAGAACGGCTTCCATCCCATAAACTAATGAGTACGGAGTCGCCTCAGTAGAAGTTCTGATCGAAGTCCTGTAGCCCCACAGAGCGAACGGCAGCTTATCTGGTCAATCCCGATAGGTTTCCACCATTTTCTGTAGTATGCGCTTGATGTTCTTGTTGGCGGCTTCAACTGCTCCATTGGTTTGCGGCCGGTAAGTAGACAACTTATGAAAAGCCACATTATACTTCTCCAACAAATCAATCACCTCCTTTTTGAAGTGGGAACCATTGTCTGAAACGATTTCATTTGGGACTCCGTAGCGACAGATAATGTTGTTTTTGATAAATTTTGCTACATGCGAAGCCTTCAATACCGCATAAGATTGGGCCTCAACCCACTTTGTGAAATAATCTATCGCTACCAAGATGAACTCATGCCCATTTGACCCCTTTGGCATAACAGCTCCGATTACATCAATTCCCCAGACAGAAAACGGCCATGGCGAAGTCATGTTGTACAGCTTTGACGGCGGGATGTTCATCCGATTTGCATGGATTTGACAATTGTGACATCGCCGAACGAAGCCGATACAATCCTCCTCCATGGTGGACCAATAATAACCTTGTCTAAGGATCTTCTGTGCCAACATTACCCCATTCATGTGTACACCACATTCACCCCCGTGGATGGCTTCCATCAGACGCTTTGACTCTTCGGCATCAACGCACAGTTTATGCATTCCCAGATGACCCCATTTATCTGATTTACCCCGCAGATGATGGTGGCGCCATTCTTCCGATTGCCCTCTTGTCTTTGGCATTTACCTGGCGGGTATGCTTCTTTCTCCAAAGTTCGGATGTCGTAATACCGGGGTGTTAGTCACGAACTTCATCTATGGTCGCAATCGACTCATAGGCGGTGCAAATTTCGTCGATGATATTTGGCGCATCCAGACTCCACACAGGATGTCTATCATAGAAGATAGAGTTGCTAAAGAATCTGCGAACCTGTTGTTCTCCCTTAGTAGATGAGTGAAACTTAGCTTCTCAAACCGAGGAATCAGCAAATCCAAGGTTTGGTGATACATCATCATCTTTTCCTCTTTCACTTTCCAGTCTCCTTTAGCTTGAGACACAACAAGGTTCGAATCCCCAATGACGTCCAACCGTCTTGCCCCTAGTTCTAGGGCTGCTTCTAAACTAGCAATACACACCTCGTATTCTGCTTCATTGTTCGAGACTTTGAATTGGAGTTTGAAGGCTAGAGGGATACGGGAATTGTCGGGTGCTATCAGCAACACTCCTATCCCATACCCATGTTGATTTGACGCTCCGTCAAAGTACATCGTCCAAGTTTCTTCGTCAATATGCAGAATTGATTCATCCGGGAATAGGTACTCGACCGCTTCATCCCCCTCAACCGGGTGGTCGGCAAGGAACTCTGCCACTGCTCTTCCTTTCACTGACTTGCGTGTCACGTATGTGAGATCAAATTCGGAGAGCAACAGCAACCAACGAGCTAGCCTACCCGTAAGTGCTGGTTTCTCGAAGAGATATTTGATGGGATCAAGTCGTGAAACCAACATTACAGAGTGAGCTAACAGGTAGTGCCGCAGCTTCCTGGTAGCCCATACCAGAGCTAAGCAAGCCTTTTCCAGCAGTGTATATCGGGTCTCATACTCCAGCATCTTTTTGCTCAAATAATAGATGGCTTTTTCCACCTTGTCTTCTGATTCTTGTGCAAGCATGCAACCCATCGTGGTTTCAGTCACTGATAGATACAAAATCAACGGTTTCCCCGGTTCTGGTGGCGATAAAACGGGTGGGTTCTGTAGATATTCTTTGATCTGTTCAAATGCAGCTTGACATCGGCCGTCCCATTGGAACTTCTTTCCTTTCTTGAGGAGGCCAAAAAGTGGTTCACAAGTCAAGGTTAGTTTTGAAATAAACCGTCTTATGAATTGCACTTTACCCAGAAAGCCTCGCACCTCCTTTTCAGTCCTTGGTGGTGGCATTTCTAGGATGGCCTTGATTTTGGAAGAATCGACCTCGATGCCTTTGTTGTGTCGAAACCCTAGCATTTTCCCATTGTAACACCAAGCGTACATTTCGAGGGTTTAGCATAGCGAATTCCACGATCCTTTGAAAAACTTGTGCAAGGCGGTGTAGTGGCCCTCTCTTTCCTTGGACTTGACAATCATGTCGTCCACATACACCTCAACCTCTTTGTGGATCATATCATGTAGTATTGTGGTCGCGGCCCGTTGATAAGTAGCCCCAGCGTTCTTCAACCCAAACGGCATTACCCGGTAGCAGTATGTTCCCCACGGGGTGGTGAATGCAGTCTTTTCTCTGTCTTCTGGCGCCATCACTATCTGGTTGTATCCTGAGAAGCCATCCATGAACGAGAGTAATGCATGCCCTGCTGTGAAATCTACCAACTCATCGATGTGCAGTAAGGGAAAGTCGTCATTCGGACTAGCTCTGTTCAAATCCCTGAAGTCTACACACACCCAGATCCTGCCATCTTTCTTCGGCACCAGAACAATGTTGGCCAACCAAGTCGGATATTCAGATACCAGCAGGAAGCCTGCGTCGATTTTCTTGGTGACCTCTTCCTTAATCTTAAGAGCCCAATCCGGGCGGATCCTACGAGTTTACCTTGCGGTCGGGCCTCGGGGTTAAGGGGGATCCGATGCTGTACAATCTCAGGATCGATTCCAGGCATGTCTTCGTAGGACCACGCGAAAACATCTTTGAAATCTTTTAATAAAGCGACTAAGCGCTCACGTTCCTCCGAAGACAACGTGGACCCGATCTGGACTAACCGCGAGTCCTCCTCAGTACCAATGTTCACGGTAATGATTTCATCCATTAATGGTTTAACAAATCTCTCTTGCTCTTGCTCAATTAAACGTTGTAAAACCAGAGGAACTTCGTCCTCGTCGTTTTGATCAAAATTTTGAAAGTCTGAATTAATGCAATAAATTAGGGGCACAGAAAAGTACTCGGAAACCACAGATAGCTTATTCTCATTAGGCACATCCAAATCGTCCAATTCATTGGTTACAACAGACTCAAATGAAAAGGAAAAAGATGACCTGGACAGGACTGTGGCATCCGGGTTAACATCCCCAGGAGTACCAAACTCAGACTCAGTCGAGCTGGAACCTAATTCCGACTCAAAGGACTCGGTGGAATCAGATTCCGGCTGACTACCTGACCCGGTGTTTCTGGACAAAAATCCCTCCTCGTACTGCCAAGTGAGAGAGGGTGCGATTGATGCATCCAAGATAGCTGCTGGTCGGCTTGCAGCCGTTTCATCTCCAATCATGGAAACCGCGAAGTTATCCCCCAAGCACTCTTGGTCGATCGGAGGATCAGAGAGGAGACATGCCAGTGCTACCCCCATTTCCAACTCTGTGCCCTCAGGATCCACTGCCTTATTCTGCTCAACCTCAGTTGTTGGGTCCGCTTTCCGGCAACGTCATCCCGGATAGTTCTTGGTCGAAGAAGATTTCGAAACTGCAGCGCTTCTTCTCGCGTTTAACCATGGCTCTGAAGCGCAAAATGGAAAGTCCTCCCCTCCGGACGAAGCGTCCGTTAGGTACTACTGAATGGGCCTGTGCATTAAATCAAAAGGCTTCCCAGCCTGCTTCGCTCTGGCTCTGCCGGCCATTTCCTTTCCTTTCCTCACCCAGTCTTCTTTGGTGGGCAGATAACCCAGCCCAAAGGTATGCGGGTTGTGTGGCACTTCGGCCAATGCTGCGACTCCTTTCCTGCCGCTTCTTCCTAATCCCATCCCGGGAATATGTTGTAACTTGTTCATGAGGTAGACGGATTGAGCACTAACGTACACACCTTCATTCACAGCCATAATATTTTGCACTACCCGGGCCTCCGCCAAAGTGAACCCCGATAAAAACACATCCTCCGTGCCGTGCTCGATCTCCAAAACTGGCGTAGACACTTCTGGCGGCGGATGGATGGATGAATTTCCGAAAACAATTGCAACCCCCTTCCCGTGAGGGTATTTCAACATCTGGTGCAGAGTGGAAGAGACAACTTTCACTTGGTGCAACCACGGCCGCCCCAAGAGCAAGTTGAAGGTTGCAGGAACGTCCAAGACATGAAATTCAATGTTGTGTTGTCCTGGACCAACCTGGGCCTGAATCTTGATAGTCCCCATCACTTCCCTGATGGTATTATCGTAAGCTTTGATCACCTGAGTGGTTGGTATGAAGTCTGCGGGTTTCAACCCGATTGCATATGCTGTTCTGGCTGGGTAGACATTGATAGCAGACCCGGTATCAACAAGTACCACCGGTATCCACTTATCTCTACATTCTACGGAGATGTAGAGAGGTTTGTTATGATTCATGCCCTCAGGCGGTAGTTCTTTTTCTGAAAAAGTTAATGCCGGGGAACCTCCTCTCGGAAAAACCAGCCCAACTAGCTGCTCTGGTGTAGTATCAATGGAGAGTTTGGCCTTGTCCATGGCAAATAGGACAGCCTGTCTATGTACCCTTGATGCCATAAGCAGTCCCCAGATGGAGATGTCTGCTTGTATCTTCTTTAACTGTCTCAGTACAGCTTCTTCTTCAATTTGCTTCTCTCTTTGTTTCTCGGCCTCTTTATCTTTCCCAGATGCTTCGGGTTGGTTGAGGTGCGGGGGCTTGAAGTACCGCCCGCTCCTGGTCATGTGGTCCACCTCATCGAGGTACCAAGTATCATCTGGTTGAGCATCTGCCCAATCTTCGTCTGTGTGGGCAAGACATAAGTCATCGTCTTCCCACCACATCCCACTGACATTCAACAAACACCTATCTGGTTCCGGCAAGTTCGTACTCTTGGTGCTTTCATCCCACATGCTCACAGCATGTCCTGCTCTTGTGCTCGCAGCACTTTCAACCTCTTCATGGTTCTTGGCTTTCCGGATTCTCTCAGAATTCTACCTCTTTTCTTGCTTCTCCTGTGTTAGTAGGGTTTGTTGTTCGGTTTTCACCATATCTTGATCCCGAGCGAAATTCTTTGTTCCGGCGCTCTCCGGCAATTCATTCTGACTCTCGGCCCTTTCGGCCATCATTGATACCCCTGCCCCTGCCGGGCCTTGCTCTGGCTGAATTTCCACAACATCTGGCTGATCATCTAACCATCCGGCAATCACTGCCGACTCCCCATATTCAAACCAATTGATTGTTGCATCCCCTGCTTCTTGGTCGTTGAAGAACTAGAGGTTAGCAAAATCTTCTTCCATCGTTGTCAGATCATCTGCCCCTTGTTCTAGTCCGTCCCCCCGAATCATGCACAATTGACTTTTACGGCGACCTCACACTCGGTGGCTCCTCGATAAGATATATCTGCTTGGATCGTAAGCTCTTCCAGCACAATTCCCAGGCTGTCCCATCCCAGACTCACCAATTCTGCTCTCTTCTGAAACTTGCCCCGTTCCATCTTCGGAGGTCACCACCTCTGGCTCAGATTGGGTTGTGAAGGTATCCAACATGCACAAGTCAGTGCAATCAGGAAGGATCACCTCCGGCTTGGGTAGGTGAGAGGGAGTAATATAGATACTAGGATCATAGGAAACGACCCCAGTTTGGATGAGGTTGACTCTTTTGGGTGGTGGATCTTGGTTATGTACGGGGAGTGGGTTAGTTGTGACGTTGGGTCTTTCGGGAGGTAGAATGATATTCTTGTCAACGAGGTCTTGAATCTCGTGACGCAGCCGGAAACATTGATCTGTATCATGGCCATCTTCTTTGGTGAATGCATGCGATGCTTTGGGTTGTGGGAAGAGTGGATTTGGTAGTGGCCTCGGCTCTAGGGGTTTGAGATGCCTTTTTGATTAGAACGCCGAGAGCCTTGGACAAGGGCATGTATAGTGGAGTGAAGGTTCTTTGGCCTCTGGATTGGTATCTCGGGGCTTGTTCTCGCTCCGGAAATCTTGGAAAAGGTGTGGCGCTGCGGGCCTTGGTTGGGAAGGGGGTAGTGGTGACCATCTTGACCTCGAAGTCCTTGTGTTTTGGCGCCACTCAGACAGCGTTGTTGTGCGGTTGAGCGTCGCCGGGCTGCTCTCGGTCTGGTCGATCAAACCTTGCTTCATCGCATCCTCGTCTGTACCCCATCTCGTGTAAATCGAGAAGGTGGGGAAAGAATCTGATCATTTTCATTAACCGGTTGGAGATTGCGTACAATCATCCGAATTTGATCTTTATCTGTTGGCCTCAAGGTCATCATTGATGCCTTTGCTCTCCGAGTTACAAAATCGGAGAAAGTCTCTTTTTGTTCTGCCTCGTTGTTTCAAGATCACGTGTTGTAATCTCGATCGTGTATTATATAGTCTTGTGTAGCGAAGGCCTCGGGGCTCATCCCAATTTCTCTTCACATCATCTTCTAACTTTGCATACCGGATGGCGCCACCCGACAAAGTTACGCCAAATAAAAGCTTTGTGGTCGGGTTAGGCCGTTGGCCTCAAGATGTCTGAAAATACCAAAGATAGACCATGGGATCTCTGGACCCATCAAAACGGTCAATCTGTGGCATCTTGAATCTGTCTGGCAGTGTCACGGCCACGTCAGTGTAGCCATCTTCAATGTCTGGGATGGCCTTCACCCCCTGCGATTTCTTGAAAAGCTTCTCCAACTTACTCAGCTTCAGAGCTGTATGATCTACCTCGAACTCAAATGGAGAGTCTGGGTGGTTGGGTGTAAGATTCTTGGACGATTCTTGGCGAAGTGGGGTGGGGCGGCCAGATTGGAAGACATGTGTCCTCTTGAGTGTTAGGACATCGGGTAAGGTATTGCAGGTGTTGGGAGGATATTCGAGGATTTGGCGGGTATTGACGGTAGATGCACCTTTCGGGTAGTGGAGTCGCTAGTGGAGGAAGAGCCTGATGTGAAGCAGACGCTGCATTCTGCTGTTGCAACCTAGTGATCAGCTCGGCCTGCTGGGCCATGACTGCGGCTTGTTGCTTGGAGAATTCCGCTTGGCGGGTGGCATTCTCCTGCATCTGTTTCATGCTCTCATGCATCTGGCGCATCATTGCCTCCATCCCTGATGTATTCTGCGGTTCCATCTGAATGACCGGTAAATGTACCTCTATGGTAGACCCAGAAAATTCAACTTTATTGTTTCTTGTCAAGCGACCCTCTGTCCAGTAATCCTGTTACGACACTGCTGCGCCTCCTCGGCCTTCTTCTGATAACTGGGGGTAGAGAGTGGAACACTGGATGTCCGTCAATGAGATCCTCGGATCGGTTGAGTCGGCGACCTCGTGTCCAAAGTGCTTGGGGGGTATCTATTGGTTCGGAAGCAATCGTGCTAAAAACTGCCCTAGCAAAAAGATAATAAAGCGAAAAGGAAATAAATAACCAGAAAAACGGGCAGCATAACAGCTTAAATTAAATACACACAACACACAGTCGGGCATACAACACGCAGTTGATAAGCTGAAAATACACTGTCCTCAATCACTGATCACTGTTCCTGTATCACTGTTCCCCAAAACTGAATCGGATATCCGCAGACAACTGATTCTCAGATACTGACTGATGCCCGCAGGCTCGTTGCCCAAACTCAACTGATACATGCATTCCCTGTAGAGGCACACTCTAACAAGCACATAGCAGATAAGTGAGAGCTGAAAACACCCCTATGTTGGGGTAGGGTTTCCCTGTCCTATTTTGTCAGGAACTAGGGTTTCACTACGCATATGGCCGCTTCAAACAACCTATAAACGGGTAAGCAACCTGTCCTAGTTTGGAATGGTCACTATGGATCCGAATATGCACTAGGTCGAATGGTCAAAAAGGGTGCCCCGGTAAAACCGGGGTTTGTGTTCCCATGCTGTCAGAGCCCAGAGCCGATCATCCTTATGGACATGCCTTGACAAGACAAGCCTCCGGCAAATCGTTCGGGAATGGAATATGGCAAACATGGTGTCCTAGGCGCACCAATGCAAATGCAATGCAAAGAAACACAAATGTAGTCAAAACCAGATATCACGAGTTTGAGTCAAGTTCTTTAAATCGGTAAGTCGCGAAGCGTAGGCGTCCCGAGCATCCGGGAAAAGGAGTCGAGTCCCCGTTACGGTTCGATATTGGGTCACTCTGATTCGAAGGACTCAAATGTCACGGTTCTTAATCTTGAACCAAAGAGTCTAAATCGACAAATCGTTTTGAAAAAGATTTTTTTGAAAGAAGTGCCAAACATGGTGCTTTGCGGAATCTGAGTCGCCACCTAAATATTTTATTTTTATGGGAAATTTAGGAAACCACGACTCGGTGCCAAAAGGCCACGTGTCGTCATCACCAAAGTTGCCTCGGCTCGGGAACTTGGGTACGATTGAAGAAGGTCGCCGTGAGCACCCTTCCTTGGTCAAAGACCGGCCTCTACTAACCATGATATCTTATTTTGAAAACATTGTGAGTTCTTATTAGGTTATTAGCCTAGGTTACTATGTGATGCCTGACATACAAGTATAGATGAATACTTTGAATTGGAACAAGACACTTCGTGTCTGTTTGTTTGAAAACGATTTGATGGTGTTACCCGCAGGTAGGCTAAGACGTGGATTTGCCACCCTCAGGTGGGCTTAAGAAAGTATGATTTTGCCACTATCTAGTGGGCTTAAAACAAACATTTTATGAATTGTCCCAATTCAAGTAACTCAACCTCCACCCACAGGCATTCAAGGCAGTTATATCACATAAGCATTTAGCCTCATGGTAAGCATGCTATCATGGCAGTCACTCACACGCATGCAAGGATGCTAAGGCATAAAACTTACCGAGTACTCCAAGCCAAAACAGAAGCTTATTAGAAATCATGCATGATCCTAAATGTACAGAAATGCCTAATGCAACACATGCAAAGATGCAACTATAGCAGGCTCGGTTGTCCTAAACATGGCATATGGAATGCTACAACTAACACGTATTCAATTTGGAATTGAAATAAAAATGCAGTTTGTATGATGAGCCGAGCCCGGTGCATGCAAAACAGATGAATGATGCAAACATGCTGTCATACTGTATGCTAATTGAAATATGCCCTATATCTAACCATCATAAGTGGGTAAATAAAAGGGAAGAAAGAAGTGCGGGTTGGAAGACATACATCACACTCACCCACACTTATTACAATTATGCCCTCGCGCGGAGGGTCCAAATAAATAATAATACAGTCCGAAATAAAAGAATAATACAGTCCGAAATAAAAGAATAATACAGATTCCTAATTAATTAACAGATTAACTAAGAAAAACTGTAAACTGCATGCAAGCCAGGGGGCTGCCTTGACTCTGCTCCGGATAATGAGATGATGCATGTTTGGGCTGCTTTGCGCGGAAATCCACGGCGATGCCCCGATTAGCCTCTGTTTGCAATGTTTCTCGAAATGCGTGCCAGACTTCGAAAAGTTGCTGATATTTTATTTTGCTGTAACATAGAGCAGGAAAGGGGCATAGCAATGTATTTCACAAATATATGCATGCCTCGATCCTCGTGCCACCAATCACGCATCTCGATGCATGATGGCCGAGGAATCGGATTGCACAACTCAATATAGGATGAATGCTACAACAAAACCTAACTCCATCATGGGTAATCCGGAGTGTCGGTGACTTGGGAATTGAGACCCGTTCCGTCACTTTAACGCATACCTGCGTTCCGTGCGGGCTAACTCCTATCCCGAACATGATGCAATATGCATGATATGCATGAAATGTAGCTAATATGCAATCCTAACATACACAATGTCATGGAATGGCATACACGCTAAACGAGGTAACACACAACCAAGCATACACAATGCTACGGATGAAATGACATACACAATACCGTAATGGGCTTATACCAACATGAGAGAGCCTCAGCCACACTCACATAAGAGGCCGAGAGATGAAAAATGAGATGCCTCGAAATGCGTGCACACGGGCACGCAAACCGAGACAATGGTACTAAAGCATGAAATGGCACTCCAAATGCAAATTGGACTTATACTAACATAAGAGAGCCTCAGCCACACTCACGTAAGAGGCCGAGAGATGAAAATGAAGTGCCTCGAAATGCGTGCACACGGGCACGCAAACCGAGGCAATGGCATACTGAATGCAATGAGACTAAAATGGCATCTGAGGATGCAAAATGGACTTATACTAACATGAGTGAGCCTCACCACACTCACATAAGAGGCCGAGAGATGAAAATGAAGTGCCTCGAAATCGTGCACTGCAGACGCATAAACCGAGGCAATGGTACTAAGGCATGAAATGGCATGGAAATGATATGAAAACATGCAAATGAATTTTGGCACTGAAATGTGGGGGAAAACAGCCCCGAAATGAGGTGAAAGTACACCCGAGGCATGAAATGGCCCCGAAACATGAATTTAGGCACCCGAAATGGCCTATAGCTATACTAAACATGCACAATATAGACATAGAATGAAAATACAGTAGCAAGACAGCCCCAAGAAAAGCATTTTTCAGTCATAAAAAAGGGCTAAACAGCAAGCACACATAGGATTAGGCAAGTATGCAAAAATGGCTTCGCAAGAGGGGTATTGAAGCAAGTGATACATGCGATGCCCAAATGGAAAAATACCCTTCTACAACACTGATGAGGTTTTAAAAATAAGAACATTTACAGTATATGACATCCCCCAAATCAGTATGAAAATATGCTAAAAATGCCATGCAAGATTGAGGCCACAAGAGGATATAACATGAAGTAGGCAAACATTCATCCAACCAGAAAAGACCCTTAATGAAATATGTCAAGAAGATCAAAATATGACTCTTTCCAGCTCTGATGATGGCCAAAAACAGAAGCTAGATAAGCTTAAAAAAGCATGCAAAAATGGGGGTCAAAGAGAGGTATAATGGTAGGTACTACATGGAGACCCCAAAAAAGATTGATCCCTTCTACAATGTTGTATAGGGACACAAAATAAGCTTACTCAAAGTTCATAACAAACTCCAAAACAATTTATATATAGGCCAAAAAAATCATGCAAATTTACGGTAAATTGGAGGAATTGTGAAACAAGTGCAAGATAAAGGATCCAAACAGGGTTTAGCCCTTCTTCAATATTGAAGAGAGACTCAAAATAGGCCCACTTAAAGTTTACATGATGCTCGAAAACAGATCACTCGTAGGTTAGAAATTCAATGCAAAATAATGGCATATTAGAGTATATTGAAACAAGTGCAAGATGGAGGGCTCAAACAGGGTTGAGCCCTTGAACAAAAATGAAGAATGGCTCAAAAAAGGCCTAGTTTTAGTTAGGGTCGGAGCCCAAAACAGTGATCAAGTAGGCTTAAGAAATGAAGCAAGAAAGTGCTACAAAAGAGGGAAATGGAGACTTACCCTTGAAGACCTCTTCTTTTCTACCTCTTGGCTTGAGAAATGTTGCTTCTAAGCCTCTGAGAACCTCTCCTTGTTGCTGGAAATGGAGTGGTGGTGGTGGTGCTTGATGGTGATGAAGAAATGGCACCAAACTTGAAAAGAATCAAGGAGATGGAGATGGATATGTGTCTAAGCTCTTAAGAGAGTTTTTTTTCTAACCCTAGCCTAAGAGTTAGGCCCCTTATAAGGACCAAAAGAGGAGGGCAAAGGTGGAGGGAAATGCACCCAAGTGTTCCCCTCCAAAATATCCCCCGGATCTGAGATCTTTTTCGGGAAAGCAATTACACAGTTGTAAAGTTAATCGAGAGGGTCATGGTCGGCCTCCTACTTTTCTTGCAGGTGGGCGGGCGGCCACCCCCCATGGCCCGGCGGCTAGGGGCCAAAAGGTCCTTTGTGAATTCTGGCGGCCACGAAAAAGGTGTCCTCCCATGTGTGTACAACAAGGCCTGTGGTTGGAATTTGGCAACTCAAAGCAGGGAGACAACATGCCACTTTTAGAAGGGGTTCAAAAGGTCCAAATGCAATTACTGGCCGGCCATGTGTTTTTAGGGTCCTCCTATGTGTGTACAACACAAATATGTGGTTTTGGCTCAAAGAAAATGGCCCTAGGGTGTTCAACATTAGCCCGGAAGTGAAAAAAAGCAGGCAGGTGCCGGAGGAGCATAACTGGTTCTTTGAGACAATTGCTGGCCTCCCACCCTCCAGTGATCTTCCTGGTGATAAAACAGAGGTACTTGCCAAAAATAAACAAAAACCGATGCAAAACGAATGCTCGGGGGCCAAAACACGCAGTTCGGGGTCCCGAAAACCGGCCGTTAAGCACCGAAAGTGGTGTTTGGCCACGAAGTGGGTATCTAAGACCCCAATGTCCCTCGAAAGGGAGTAAATGAGATGCATGCCAAAAACCGAAGGAATCGGATATGGTTGGGTGGTCCCGAACCGAGGCACACGGCCTGACGGCTCTGAAAACCGGGAACCGGGCTCCGAAATGGGCAAAATGGCCTACGGCCACGAAATGTAGCCCACGGCCACTGAGAGATGGTCTATGGGACCTCACCCTCCCCTCAGGAAAGAAAATGGAGAAAACTGAGTCCGGTTCGCAAACCAAGGCAAGGCACAAAAGAGAGTTCGGAAGTCCGGAGGCAGGGCACGCGGCCGCGACTCTGAGACTTCTGAATGAGCACAATATACAATATCACCGAGCGCTCAATCGGTGACGTCTGAGTCTTAATGTCGGTCAAAAATGGGGTGTCTACGGGCCCGTGAACAAGGAAGGTTTTTAGTTTGTTGGAACTTTGGACAAAGAATTTTATTTTTTTTATAAGTTTTTGGATAAAAACTATTTTATTTTATTGAGCCTTTGGATAGGGTGTTTTTTTTATTTTGTAGAGCCTTCAGACAAGAAGAATTTTTTATTTTTATTTTATTTTTGGATAAGATTTATTTTATTTTATTTGGGGCCTTCAAATAATTGGGGATCTTAGGCAAGCAACTATCTCGCCTAAGTGATGGGCCAGCCCTGTGTTGGCTACGTAGGATACAAGCAACTAAAACAACTATTACTTAGCCTCAAAAAGAACATATTATAAATGTGAAACAGCAGAACAAATTGACAAGGGGAAAATTAACAAGCCACACCAACTGGGACAATTTCAAAGTTAAAATGGTAATATCAAAGCAGGTATCAACCTGATTATATTCTCCCAAGTCTCCAACTTCTATTGCTAAATGAGCATGAGTTTCATAAACCAGGAAAAAAAAAGTATGAACACTGTAAATATTTTTAAGGTACCATTCATCAAAGAATTGGGAATCTAATTCATTACAGAGAAAGAAAGATGGTTCTTTCTGTGAGGCTAAATAAAGATATTCACACTACATAAAAGTGAAACACAGAACCTGCTATGTGCAAGAAGAAATAACGCACTCCATGTAGCACAGTTATTTGAAAAGTATGGGATATCATTCTCGGTGCATGGTGATAGGATGAAGGGGTGTAGGGAGTTGGTTGGCCACTACGGTGGTGGAGAAGGGGGAAGGACTGTTGCAAGAGCAGCAGCAACATGGAGTTGCTTTGCTGCGCAGCAAAACAAAAAGAAATGAAAGAAGAGAGAAAATGGGGGAAATTTGTAGCTTTAGATGATAAAATCATAAAAATTAATATGATTTGTTCATATATTAAACATCATCTTTGTAGCTTTTAATAAATTATAGCCCCATACATTAAATTTTGAAAAAACCCTAAACATCATCTTTGCAAATTTAAATCAATTACAGAGACATCATCTTTGAATAAATTTTGAAAAAACTCTAAACATCATCTTTGAAAAAACCCTAAACACTATCTTTGCAAATTTGAATCAAAGCAACAATGTCAGAAAAGGGGGAAACAGAGAAAGAGAGGAGAGGAGGGAGGGAGAGAGAGAGAGAGAGAGAGAGAGAGAGAGAGACAGAGACAGAGACAGACTATGAGTGAGAGAGCTCGAGCAAGAGAGAGAGAGAGAGAGAGAGAGAGAGAGAAGCCTGTAATACGTGTACAAAGCATTATATATACACAGACACACACATATTAAACATCATCTTCGCAAATTTGAATCAATTACAGCCACATATTTGAATGCACCCTATAGCAACAATGCCAGAAAATGGGGAAACAGTGAAAGGGAGGAAGGAAGGAAGGAAGGAGAGAGAGAGAGAGAGAAAGATAGACAGAAAAAGACAGAGAGACTGTGTGAAAGAGCTCGAGCAAGAGAGCGAGAGACAGACACACAGACAAAC
Organism: Camellia lanceoleosa; assembly: GCA_025200525.1. NCBI lineage: Eukaryota > Viridiplantae > Streptophyta > Magnoliopsida > Ericales > Theaceae > Camellia > Camellia lanceoleosa. The sequence goes on from CM045767.1 coordinate 79,678,102, forward strand.
TAAGAAAGAGAGAGAGAGAGAGAGAGAGAGAGAACCTATGATGTGCTCTATGACGATGGTGATTTGCACCGGTGGCGGTGGTCGTCGCAATGTCACCCGTACGGTAGGCTATAGTGAGGGGGTGATTTCTGTGAAGTTTGATGAGGTGTGTGTGTGATACACTGTTGTGAAGTTGTGTTGCCTAACAAAGATCAACACGTGCGTAACAAATAAAGGAATTGGCGCGCGTTGAAATTTCAACTTTTAGCGACTAATGTGCTTTTTTGTCGGCAAAGGAATAAATTATGCCCACTAACTTCTTTTGTAGCCAAATATCACTCAACAGCGACGAAAATATTAGTCACCAAAAGTCCTATTTAGCGACTAATTTCTATTTTAGTCGGGAAAAAGCAACATGGCTAATTAATTTTTTTTTTTTGCCTAAAATGTGAACTAATGGCGACTAATATCCTGTTTAGTCACTAAAAGTGGAATTGTTGCCAACTGAATTTGAATTTAGTCGCCAATAATAAATATTTATCGACTAAAATATTTTAGTAACTAGATCTTGAACCAATGCTAACAAAATTAATTTTTAGTTCATCAAAAATTGTACTTTTGGCGACTAAAAATCTTTTAGTCGCCAAAAGTGGTCGCCAAAGATGCATTTTGTTATAGTGGAATATCCACACCATTGATGGTAACCACAGATTCACTCCACCTATAGATAACCGAGTGCCAAACTTTCGCATAAATAGATTTTAAAACACCCTCATACGAGTTTTCCAATAAGAATAGATTGTTCCATCAAGTAAATGAGGTCTATGGGTTGAATTACCTTTGCGAATTGAATCCAGTGACACATATCACACAAAATCACACTTCTATATTTTTTATAAAAAACATGAACGAGTGACCTACTCCGATACCAATTGAAATCTATGTGATTCGTGATTCAAAATAGATTGAATTGTAACAATTGCCAAACAATCAAAACTAACAATCTAAATCATCTAGCACATATGAAAGTGATTTAAATTGTTGTTCGCAATTAATAAATCGACACAAACAATTTTTACATGGATAAAACCATAGTTGGAGCATCTCCAATTGTGATGAAAAAACTACGTGCGAAATGCCATTAATCAATCCACTATGAAGAATGAAAACACACAAGATTACCAAAAAATTTACCCAACACATTGTAAAATTGTCTTCGACCACTTGTGCCTCTTTCACCAATGCCTTCGTCTCAGAATTGATTAGTCTGATGTTGAATCCACAACAGCAACATCAAATCCACAATAACATGCAACTTTGAAATCCTTTAAAGCCTTCACGCTCAAACCTTCGGAATCTGCCTATCAAAGCCTCTTTAAATAGAATGATCAAACAACCCCCTTAATGTAATCAATTTAACTCATGAGATAATCTCACAAAGACATCAAGGGAAACAAGTAAATAATCTCTGGAAGGAAGCACAAACACTTACTGTGCAGATCTGCAAGCTATAACCCTAAGATCTGTCTTTCATGTAGCTTTATAGTGAACAGGGTCGTAGTGACTACTCGAGTGCAGGAATGGTCACTTGAGCGGTGTGCCTTGTATGCAGAAAAGCCATAAGTGCCTTCGCTAGAGTGATGAAAAGTTCACTCGAGCAATGAAAAGTTTGCTCGAGTGCAAAATCGAACCTCCAAGTATTTTTGCAGGTTTCCTAAACTACTGAGAGACAAACTTTTCACTCAAGTAATAAAAGCTTCACTTAAGCGGTCTAGCAAAAACATTGGCACAAAATTACAACTCAAAATATGTTTGTTCGTGGAATTAACAACACGAAGGGACCTAACGATATATATAAAACAACCTAACAATATATATATATATATATAAAAGCAAATAATGATTACAAAGTTACAAATTTTAATTACAAAATAAGTTCCATCATTATTACAATCCCAAAAGAAAATAAAAGTACGAATGGACTTATAACAAAATGGCTTCTAACTTTATGAAAGATAGCCAGAAATCTTCAAATGTCTCAAGTTCCTCATCAACCCTGTATTTTTTTTCAACACCTAGCATGAAATGCCATGAACTTGGAATGTCTAGTAAATGCACATACCCCTCTCCTTTTTCCCAATCCAATACACTTACAAATATACAATTGAATATTTAAACATGATGAACAATAAGTAAGCAAGTAAAAAATTAGAGAGTTACAAGATTAAGTGCTAGAATCTAGAAAAACCCCAAAGAGATTTCATCCTCCTAACCACATGAATCAGACTTGGATTATTCGCTATACACCCTTTTTTGCTGCTTTGCAAACCTTACCATGGATGCCTACAATGGTTACATATTGCATAGTGCCAACTAAGGACCTCAAAAGAGATGGTAAAAATAAGGGTCTTGCCCATTCCCTCCTTACACCAAGCACTTAGGGTCTGAACACAACCGATCCGTTCAAGGATTCCGAAATACCACTTGTGCGAGACTTTACTTTGAATAGGGAACAAGTCTTGCCAACCAATTCAGGTAAAGTACAACATTATCTCATAATATTATTCAAATGATCGAAACCGTATTACTACCCCAATTAAGTTTCTTGTTGAGTTAGTTGTTTTTAGTTAAAGTTAGAAAAAACTTATTAAAACAATAATTTATACATAAGCATGAGCATCATACCATAATACATGGAAATATCATACCAAGACATGACGAAGTGATAATAAGCACATCCATGAAGTTAAGAATACAAATTCATCAACAAAAGTAAATTTTCAAATTTGCGCACTTTAAAGATTGCAATTAAAGAGACACTTTTAGATTTTGCCTAAACTTGGCCTTCCCATAGTTTGTATAGAATTTTATTTAGTTTCCAGAACATTTTTCAGAAATGGCATGACTTTCCTAGATTTTTAATTATTTAAGAAATACTTCAGCGCTGTCTAGATTCATCAACTATTACGAAAATCAGGTTTTCTCTCAAATAGTTCATTCTTTTCAGTAAAACTTTTTTTTTTTCCATGAAAGATAACACCTAAAGGTAGGTTTTGACATAAAAATGAAGTCAAGGAGACTTTTCTACACTTTTCTAGAATTTTTGCAAGTGGGCTATAAATACAAGTTCTTTGAGCACAAAGCTTGAAATAAGAGAAAAAGTAAGAAAAGAGGGTGACCATGAATAATTTTTTACTTCAATTATGATGAAAGCATGCTAAATAATATGTATTAAATCCAGAATTTTGGATTGAAGGTGTACTTTTGGAAATTATATGAGATAGGTGTAGAAAAATATAGTTTGCACCTATTGAGAGAAAATACAAGGGTGGAACAAGGCTTAAATCTTTTCATTCTAATACAAGAACCCCATTAAAACACATCTGAAGATAATTTTTAGAACCTCTAAGAATGTGTATTCGAAAGAGTAAAATGAAAGGTAGGGTGGTAATGTGGCTTACTTGTTGCCTAGATAAGATATTTGCACAAATTTTCCTCTCCTTTCCTCTCCTCCAACACCAAGCTCTCTCTCTCTCTCTCTCTCTCTTTTTCCTCTTTCTCTTAGCTATGGGAGTAGTGTGTGAGTGTATATGTGTGTTCAACAAGTGGGGATGAGTCATATATTTATAGAAAATAAGTGGTAAAAGGACCATTTTTCCCTTTGTTCCAATTCAATTATATAGTGCCTTGATTTAGTTTGAATGTAATGAAATAATGGATGATTAGGACCTTAATTATATACTTAATTATGATCTAGTTAGGCTTAGGTATAATTTAATACCTTCTAGTTACAAGTACATGCATATATCAATATATTCAATTGGTACAAAAATCATAATTTATTTTCCATTTATACATCCTATGCGTAGCCTAGGGAGATGTGGTTGGCCATTTTGAGGGATTCCTTGATTTATTTTATGTACAATTTGCAAATTTTATAAAAATTTTCATGTACAAACTTATTTATTTAAGAAAATTGGTACACGTATGTATATATACTATGGTACTAACTTGGTGTCAGTTTGTAATTCAAGTAAAATGTGAAGGCTAAGGACTTAATTTATGAATTGGAACATTTATTTGAGTGTAGATTTAATTAAATTAGGATTTGAAAATTCAATTATGTTAAGGTTTCTTTATTTCGAATTGAAAAACAAATCATAATGAGCAGTGGAAACCTAGGATTTTGAGCAGTAAATATAATTATGGAATTAATTTAATTATTATTAGGGCTTTGTAAATGATCCTTAAGTTCCCAAATTCGATTAGGATTTGCAAGTTTTCAGTTGGCGCGTGTTGTCAACTATAGAGTTAAAATTGAAATTAATTAAGGAATTGGGGGTCCTCATTGAAATAATTCAAAAGTAAGGATCTAAAATGAAATTACAAAGGTCAGGGGCTTCACAACCTATCCCCCTTAGACAAATTTCATCCCCGAAATCTAGCTATAAATTGTTATCAAACAATTGAGGGTAGTTTGCCCTTATCAAGCCCTCGCGCTCCTAAGTTGATTCTTCAATCTCTCGATAATGCCAAAGTACCTTTATTAAATAGACTATCTTGTCTCTAAGGTTCTTCTCTCATCTATCTTGAATTGCTGCAGGCCCTTATTTAAAAGTAACATCCTTATCAAGGCCAATTTCCTTACAATTGATAACGTGCGATGGATTCATGAGGTACTTCCACAGCATAAATAAGTGGAAGACAATATGTATTTAGGCTAACTGTAAAGATAAAGCTAATCTGCATGCAACTTCTCCAACTCATTGTAATATTTCAAGCAGTCTGATATATCGAGGTGAGAGCTACCCTTTCTTCCAAAAACATATGATTCCTCGTCGAGGTTGAACTTTCAAAAACATATGGTCACCGACCTCGAACATTAGAGACCTTCTTCTTTTATCCACATCACTCTTTTGGCGGTCTTGGGTTGTTCTCAATCATTGTCGAATAAGTTTGACTTTCTATTTAGTCTCTAGAACAAGTTTTGGTCCCACTAGACTTGCTTCACCTACTTCAATCCAATAGATCGGTGATTGACAAAGTCACCCATATAATGCTTTGAAAGATGCCATATAGATACTGGCTTGAAAATTGTTGTTGTATAAAAATTCAATCAATGGAAGGTGTCGCTCCCAACTTCCTTGAAAATCCATTATACAAGCTCTCAACATGTCTTCAAGTGTTTAGATGGTGCGCTCAGATTGCCCATCTATTTGTAGATGAAAGGCAATGCTAAAACACAACTTGGTGCCCAGGGTTTCTTATAGACTTCTCTAGAACCGGGAGGTAAAATGTAGGTTGCGGTCTGACATGATGGTTACTGAAATTCCATGTAATCGAACGATCTCTCAAATATAGAGGTTGCACAGACCCTCCAAAGTGTCAATTATCTTGTAGGATAGAAAATATGTAGTTTTTGTTAGATAGTCCACTAGAACCCAGATAACATCATGGCCCTTTGGGGTTTTCGGTAACCTAGTCACAAAATCCATCCCATATGTTCCCACTTCCATTTAGCTATTGGTAGAGGTTGTAACATTCCTCCTAGTTTCTGATAACTGTTTTCACCAGTTGGCATCTAAGGCATTTCACCACAAATTTTGCCACATCCTTCTTTAAACTACTCCACCAATACTGTCTCTTCAAATCTTAGTACATTTTAGTCCCTCATAGAGGATGTACTGCAAATGTAGAGTGATGAAATTCCTTGAGTACTCTTTCTCTAAGTGACTCACTATTCGGTGCAAATAGCCTACCTTGGTACCTTAATTTGCCATCCGACTGAATTGACCAGTTGGGCACTGGTTCCTCCGATTCTAGGCATGTCTTGATGAATGCTACTTTTTGATCGTGATCTTGAGGTTCCATTACTTCACTTATCAACTTTGGCATCACATTTTGTGCACTATGGTATGTTTTAATTTCAGTGGGAGTTTTAATCATACCCCACTCCTTCACTTCCAGTCTAGTTATCATTCCTCTACTCTTGCGACTCAGCTTGTTTGCTACTACGTTGGCCTTACTGGGATGATACAAGAGAGTGAACTAATAGTCTTCGAGATACTCCATCCACCATCTCTACCTCAAGTTTATATCCTTCTGCGTAAACAGATGCTTCAAACTCTTGTGATCTGTGCAAATCTTGAATAATTCTCCATACAAGTAATGTCATCATTGTTTTACAGTAAAGACTATGACCGCCAATTCCAAGTCATGCGTTGGATAATTTCGCTCATATCGCTTCAATTGCTAGGAACCATAAGCCACTACATTTCTGTTCTACATGAGTATGCAACCTAACCCTTCCTTGGATGCATCACAATGCACGGTGTACCCCACATCTTGTTGCGGAATGATTAGTATTGGTGTGCTGGTTAATCTTGTCTTCAACTCATGGAAAGACTTTTCACAAGCTTCATTCCATTCTTACTTTATTGCTTTCTGCGTCAAATGTGTCATTGGTTTTGGCTGGTTTAGAGAAATCTTGAATGAACCTTTGGTAGTACCCAGTCAGTCCTAAGAAACTACAAATTTGTGACATAGTCTTTGGTTGCTTCCATTCCAAGATTTCTTTTTACCTTGATTGAATCTACCGCAACCCCTTTCTCAGATACTACATTTACCAAAAAATTTACTTCTTTTAACCAAAGCTCATATTAACTTGCTTTGGGGTACAACTAATTATCCCTAAGGACTTGAAGTATAATTCTCAAATGTTGCTCATGCTCCTCTTTAGACATTGAATGCATTAGAATATCATCAATGAACACCACCATAAACTGGTCAAGATACGGTGTGAAGATCTTGTTCATTATGTTCATAAATACTGCTTGTGCGTTGGTTAGTTCGAAGGGCATTACTACAAACATGTAGTGATGTTACCTAGTCCGAAATGTAGTCTTCGATATATCCTTATCCTTGGCTCGTAGTTGATGGCAGCCTGACCTGAGATCATCTTCAAATAACACTTTGAACTTCCAAGTTGATCAAAATGGTCGTCAGTTCTTGGAAGCAGATACCGGTTCTTGATCTTGACTCGATTGAGTTGACGATAGTCGATGCATAACCTTAATGTCCCATTCTTCTTCTTAGAAAATAGAATGGGTACTCCCCATGGAGGATAGTTGGTCTGATAAATCCTTTTTCAAGCAATTCTTGTAGCTGCGTCTTTAACTCCCGTAGTTCTGCAGGTGCCATACGATAAGGGGCCATTGATTTTGGAGCAGTTCAGGCTTGTAGCACAATACTAAAGTCTACTTCCTGAGTTAGTGATAATCCTAGTAATTCCTCAAGAAAGACATCTGCGTACTAACTGACTACTCAAATGAGTCCCAACTGAACCGATTTTCCTCATTAAGAATCAAACTTGCCATCCATCCCGCAAGTTGATCGTGCCAACGTGTCTTACATTTAGTTGTTGTTAAGGAATCTTGCCTATCCCCCTTAAATTGGAAATATGCCCCACCAGGTACATAAATAATTGCTTGGTAGGCAAATAACTAATCCATACCCAAAATAATATCAAAATTAAACATTTCCATGACCCAAAGGTCACAGGTTAGGTGTAAATTTAAGACTCCTAGTTCACAATTTTGATATATCATTCTTACTTGAACATTTCCCCCATTGGCAACATTACACTTAAGGCAATCTCTAAGGGTTTGTTAGGACCTTTTGTTGTCAAATTCCATGGATCAAAACCAAGGTTGTAACAAGAGTTCTTTAAGAAGTTGGTTTCCTTCAAAAACAGGATTACTTTGGAGTTCTGCAAGAAGTTGGTTTTCTTTCCCAACTAGGATTGTTTTGGTTTTCTATAAATAGTTGGGTTTCTCCCAAGTCTAGACTATTTATTGATTCATTCATTGAATCTCTCCAGATCTTCTTTTTGGTTCTTAAGGGTTATATCTGGAGATATTTTGTTAAGTTTTCTTTGATGTTTTTATTGAGTATTCAACTCATGGTTTAAAGAGAGTGCATCAAAGGTTTGTTTGTTATACACAAAAGAGAGAGTTGTTCTTCAGTTGTGGATTCTGAAGAATTCGAGCCTGAAACTTTGGTAGAATCCGGAGTGGCTCATCAGAAAGACAATTCCGTGGTGAAGATGGGGTTGGAAGAGGCACATAGAGGTTGGTTCAATTAGGCGGTGTGGATTCGCTAGATAATTGAGAGTATACCTGTGTAATTCCTTTAATTCTTCTTAGTGGATTGTCTTGTGGCAGTTGCCTGTAGTTTTTTTTATCACAGTTGGAGGTGTCCAATTGTGGTTTTTCCACGTAAAAATCATTATGTTTCTTTCTCTTGATTGTTTGATTGAGATTGTTGTATTCTGTTTAAAATTGTTACATAATCACAAATCAACATCTAGAGGGTTTCTAGATTTTTCAATTGGTATCAGAGCGGGTCGTTCTATTTTTAAAAAAAAAAAATTTCTTTTAGAACGAGATCTTGTCTGATTTGTGTGCATGTTCGTTTTTTTGTCTTGCTTTGTTTAAAAAAAATAATAAAAATCCAAAAAGATTTTCTTAGTATGGTTTTGCAAGCTTGAAATTTGTGAGATGTCTTTGGTGCATATTGGAATTGATGAGAATAACCATTACATGCTAATATATGTGTGCTTTCTGTGGTCATTACTCATTTTGGAGTGTGTGTGTTTTTTGATTAGTATGTCTCATTCTGTATACACTCTTGGATTAGCAAATATAGAAGTCTTCCGCCTTAGTGATTATTTTTTATGGACTTCTGACATTGTATCTTTTGCTTTTCTAGAGGAATTGACCTATACTAGCATATCATGGGTGATGTTGAGTCTCTTAACCACCTTCCATCTTTTTGCATCTCAATGGCTTTCTTCTCTATTCTTTGTAGTCCAGGCATAAGGAAAATGCTACCTCAGAGTCACCTACCAGGCTATCCTTATTATATCCATGCTTCTCTGGTTCGGTTTCCATACTCTTGAGCGTGTCAGCCGCCAATGAGTGTGCAAAAGAAAAAGAAAAAGAAAAAGAAGAAAAAATATGCAAAAGAAAAAGAAAAAGATGTGAAAAAAAAAGGAAAAAAAATTAAAGGATTCATTCATTGAGAGGGAGCCTCCGCCTTTACTCACCAAATACCCCTTGATTCCTAGTGGTTTGACTTTCCTCAGTTGTGCTGAGATTCTCTTGTCGGATGTTCAGCTTTCATATCACTACTAGGATTTGAATCTAGTGTTTGTCGAACTCCAAGAGTCACACACACACTTTTCTCATGGGATCTATGCTTTTCACATAATGCATCACTTTCTTTCATGAGGAATCTTCTACAGACTGTGCACATTGTGTTTTCAAGTAATTGTGCTTCTTGGATAGTCTTGTGTGTTTTATGGTACAAATCTGAAATTCCTTGCTTGCTCCACCATATTATTTGTTCACTGTTTTCAGTGTTTGTGGTTGTTTTTAATGAGGGGGAGTTTGGTTCATCATTACCAGTGTTTGATGTATATTGATGGTACAGTAGTTTGGTTGATGGTACAGTGTTTTTACTTTTGCTTATATCCTTCTTTGGTACAGTTGGATTGTTAGTATTTTGTTTATGGATTGATTTATATTTTGTTATTTAATCCAGTTCCACATATTTTGGTTGGCTTGTGTGTGGTTATTTTATTTCAGGATAATTGTTCAAGAGCATGGATTTGAGTGTTGGTTCATAGTTGGTGGTACTGCTTGAGAGATTTTGTTAGGAAATTTGTTTTAGATTAGTTTTATCCAAGATTTGACAAAGGGAGAGATTGTTAGGACCTTTTGTTGTCAAATTCCATAGATCAAAACCAAGGTTGTAACAAGAGTTCTTTAAGAAGTTGGTTTCCTTCAAAAACAGGATTACTTTGGAGTTCTGCAAGAAGTTGGTTTTCTACAAGAAGTTGGTTTTCTTTCCCAACCAGGATTGTTTCGGTTTTCTATAAATAGTTGGGTTTCTCCCAAGTCTAGGCTATTCATTGATTCATTCATTGAATCTCTCCAGATCTTTTTTTCGGTTCTTAAGGGTTATATCTGGAGATATTTTGTTAAGTTTTCTTTGATGTTTTTATTGAGTATTCAACTCATGGTTTAAAGAGAGTGCATCAAAGGTTTGTTTGTTATACACAAAAGAGAGAGTTGTTCTTCAGTTGTGGATTCTGAAGAATTCGAGCCTGAAACTTTGGTGGAATCCGGAGTGGCTCATCAGAAAGACAATTCCGTGGTGAATATGGGGTTGGAAGAGGCACATAGAGGTTGGTTCAATTAGGCATTGTGGATTCGCTAGATAATTGAGAGTATACCTGTGTAATTCCTTTAATTCTTCTTAGTGGATTGTCTTGTGGCAGTTGCCCGTGGTTTTTTGATCACAGTTGGAGGTGTCCAATTTTGGTTTTTCCACGTAAAAATCATTATGTCTCTTTCTCTTGATTGTTTGATTGGGATTGTTATATTCTGTTTAAAATTGTTACATAATCACAAATCAACATCTAGAGGGTTTCTAGATTTTTCAGGATTTATATTCAAGTTTCAAGGATTCAACATACGCTGAAGATATAAAAGAATGCGATGCTTCAGTATCAAATAAAATAAGCACCCAAGAATTATAAAGTGCCAATTTACCTTCTATCACAGACGGATCCTTGTCCCCTTCTTCATGCAATGTAAAGACCATATTAAATGTCTTTTGGTTGTTTCTGGTTCTAGCATTCTAGTTACCTCTACTTTTCTGGCATTGTTGCCCAATTGCCCTCCGTCTTGTTTACCTACAGATTTTGCCCTCCAATAGCTTGGGCATTTGCCTCATCTTCCTTGACACCCAAACAGAGGGAATTGGGGGCTTTCACTCTTCTTATGTCCTAACTGCTAGCAGTGATAGCATTGGATCTGTCCTACTAGCCTTTGTTGGAAACTTCCCTTCTGAATTTTGCTAAATTTTGCTATTGTAGTTGTTGTCATGGCTGTTGTGGTTACATCCCGGAGTAGGACTTTGGTGTCGTGTTTCCCTTGTGACTTTGTTGTGGTCTTACAGATGATTGACCTCCCTTTCCCTTGTTCCAAATCCTTCTTGTGTCATCTACTAGCCTCTTAGAGTCTAAAGTTGTGTGTACTACTTCAGTGTATGATCAGAGGCATTGAGGTAAGACTCTCCCTCTGATTATAGAATTCAAATCCTATTCAAATTTTCTTGTCTTCTTTTCATTATTTTCTACATATCGAGTAGTGTAGCGAGCCAACATCTCAAACTTTGCAGCATATTGTGCCACAGTCATGCTGCCTTGCTCTAGTCTCTGGAACTCCAAAACCCATTCCTACTTGATGGTGTTCGGGAAATACTTCTTCAGGAATAATGCCTTGAATTGCCCCCGGGTCAAGGTTAAAATGTTGCGAGTACTTTTCATCAATGCCCACTAGTGATCAGCTTCATTGTCCAATTCATATACAGCTAGAGAAATTCAGTTGGCTTGTTCAGTAATTCCCATTGTATCTAACATTTTCTCAATCTAGCAGAGCCAATTCTCTGCTACCTTCGGGTCTGGTACTCTGGTGAATTTTGGTGGCTTCTGCTTTCTAAACTCGGAGAAAAAATGGGTTCTATTATTATGTCTATTCCCTCATAGCTATCCCAATTCTTCTAGAATATGGTTTCCAAGATGATTAAGGATTTCAGCTCTTGCAAGCATTAGCCCATCCTCTGTGCAATGGTTATTAGGTACAATATTTTTATGTTGCTGTTCACGACCTCGGTTGTTATTGCTCATTTTCGGATAGCCGTTGGCACGTGTATCCACCATTATGTTCATAATTTGGTGAGGCATAAGTTATGTTTTTCGTGCGAAGGCATTTTCTTAAGAGTAATTTAACTAATGTTGAAGTTAAAATTCAATCATCCTAGGGTGTTTGAGACAGTAAAGCATGCAATAGACAAGGGATACAGGAAATCACATAACATAACTTCATATATTAATGGTAGGCTTCATACAAAAAGTTACATCTTGTTGGCTAAAGTGTGGCTATCACACTTCTCTCTACTATTCTTAGTGTTAAATTAGAAAGTACTACACATATATTGGCACACATATGACCAAGGATTCCTAATTACAAATCTAAGATTGGTTGTTTCTAGACTAGTTGGGGTTCTCTTCTGAGTCGTTGTCCTGGAAAGAGCTAACTGTTTGCCCTAGTGTGAAGCATGGTAATCTCAACATGTCTCCTACTCTTGATACTTCGGGGGTGTGATCAAATGAAATCTCAATTAATCTAGTTAGGCGGAACCCTAGTTTGAGTGCTAGCTCCGGATAATAAAAGTCATAGCTCTCATATTGTGGAATGTGCCAAAACCCTAGCCTATTCCGAAATGCCTCAAAAGTTGTTTCTAGAATTTTTGGGTCATCTTTCTCAAGCTTGAGTGCATACTTGAAGGCATGATATTGATTCTTGAGTTGGCATCGGATCATGGCTCTCTTTTGATTAGGGGTGAGATACGGATGCACTTCCTCCAACTTTCTTACCTCTTTGATTAACCTTTCCGTCTCCTCCCTTTTAGATTGTAATAGATTAAAAAAAAATAGATGGATCTATTCAAAATTCAACAGATAAAGACAGAAAAAGAAGTAGATAGAGGAACAGAAAAAGAGAGAAAGTTTGAAAATGGTCTGAATTTGAACAGATAGAAAAAATAAGCTATAAAAATTCAACAAATAAAAATAATTTGAACAGATAGTAAAAAAATTTGAATAGATAGACAAAAAATTTGAACAAATAGAAAATAATTGAACAGATAGATATAAATTTGAATAGATATTCAAAAAAAAATCGAATAGAAAAAAAAAAGTCAGTAGATAAATTAAGGAGTAAAATTAGAAATAAAATGTTTTTCCAGAACAATAAAACGACTTCTCATCAAACTATTTCATAAAATGTTGACCCATCAGTAACAAAAAATATCCACTAAACCTAATACCATATATGCTTTTTACCTTAGTCTTTTCAATAGTTCTCTCATAATTTAATTCATTTTAAATTATTTTTCTATATATATTAAATAAATTTTATATTATTACTTAATTTTAAAATTAACTTTTGAGTATTTATTAAGTACGTGCATAGCATGGATGATATAGTACATAATATACAAATTTTATACATAATTGGGTCCAGCTACAAGAACACTCCCCAGCCCCGCTTATTTAACAAACGCGCCTAAAGTTCATTACAACTTAGCCCTATGAGTTTAAGTATCCATCTCAATCCCTAAAAAAGTAGACTGAGATGGGCAAGATAAACTGGCTAACGAGCCAGTATTCACCTGATGGGAAAGATAATGGAGGAGGGAGATGAGTGAAATAATCATTTTGTTTTTAGAAATTTGTCACATAATTATTTTTTATAAAAAAAAGTCAATGCACGTTAACGATTAGACCAAATTAAAATAAAATTATAAATTTATATCAACATCAAACCAATTAAAATTATAACTCTCAAACTGATACAAAGAATTTGAGAAAAATTGCGAATCGGTGGTAAGACCCAAAAATATTATAAAATCATTGAAAAGTTTATCAGTTTAATTATTAATGTTGATAAATTTTACCACTAAATCACAATTTATTTTGAAAATTTATACTGAATTGCAATTTTCCCAAGAATTTGCCCTAGTTAAACGTTAACATTATGAAGTTGGAAGCTCATAGGCAATTTTCCAAATATAGGGCAGTGATTGGTAGGGGTCAATTTAAAGCACTGAAAGTGGGTTACATATTTCCAATTGCAATAATATATGTAAGAAAGCAACAAGAATTACAAAAGGAAAGCTTTCTCATGGGAAGCAGTTGGTTAGGTCACTCAACTAATAAAAAAAAAAGCACCCTGATTTGACAAAGTTACCCTCAAATCCCAACAGTTTTGACAAAAACACCATTCCCAAACATAGATGGCTGATATAAATACATACTTATCCATAAGATGACTTAGAAATAAATAGTAGTAGAATTAATGTAGAACCTCCAACCGTATTTTTTGGCCTCTGGTGGCCCAAATAAAAACCCCAAATTAATACCCTTCAACTGAAAGCAGCTTATAATTTATTGTATATTGCCAAATAACCAGTTGTTCATTAATTTCAACATTTTCTCTATTTAAAATCTGAACAGACCCTCTATCCTCTAGATTACAACAAAGAAAAATGATTACTTTATGACATCCTTTTTTTTGTAATAAAAAAACATTAATACTATATAAATAAAAAATTCATACATAATTTTTATATATAATAATGTGCCTTATTATGAACTTTTCACTTCAAAATGAAACATCATCGAAGATATATTTATTTACAATTATTGCATTGCCACATCATTTTTGTCATTTTTTTTGTTTTTATTTTATGTAATAATAAAAAATTTCATTGAAAAAAATGAAGTAATTTTTAATTTTCTATTTATTTTTGTTTTGGTAGAAAATGAAACCCAAATTATACACATTAAAAACTCTTCTCCGTTAATGCGTCATTATGGAATTCTTGTGTTATAAAAAAATGGGGTTTCAAAAAAATTAAATAAATTCAAGTTAATAATCTCATTCAATCCGTAGTCGGTAGCCCAATTATGTTAGGGTTTTCCACTCTAATCTTCCAACACTAATGCATTTGTTGATGGTTGTGATTATGTGGTGCAACTTGGCTTTAGGTCTACCACCCTTGCTAATTGCTATAACAAGTAAATAAATTTTTAGGCATTTGATTTTTCAAATTATACTATCAAAAGGCAGATGTTACATATGTGTAATCAAATGTCACACTAATAGAGTTGTTGGATTTCTGAAATCCAATGACTGATTGATTGTCCAAACACAATTCAATTGCATGTATCTTGCATATTATGTGAATACCTAACCCAGTGCCAAAAGGGTAGGGTAGCACCCTCTTAATAATGAAAGTTGGGTAGTCATATACAAATACAAAATTTACATAAAAAATTTTTGTGTAATAATTTAAATAGATTTTAAGCCTATTACTTTAGAACAAAAAAATTATTTAGATGTTTTTAATTGTGCATATAACACCATCACATCATTAGAGGAGTGCTAAATTTTAAAAGAAAAAAATGCTAAGGGTGCTCGAATAATGCGCTTAATGATCTAATCCAGCCTTTATGGAATGGGTTGAATTGATTCGGTTTTGTTTGACTCCAGGTTCGAAAATCTAAAAATTGGCTCAATCGGTTTAATTCTTTTGAGTTGGTGTTTGGATAACCCAAAGCAACTCAAGCACTGATGATCCCCTGTATTTTGTTGTTTAATTAACATGTCTCAATATTAATGATGCCCATAATCAAATTGTATAATAGGTTATTGTTTTTTAGCATTATGGTAATAAAATATTAATAAATGAAATCAAGGTTTATATATTGTTGTTGTTGGAAATTGGGATGGGTATTGAACTCAGGATTTGGAACCCATGTGACATGACTTGTGACCCATTCAAATTAGTCATGTAATTTGAATTTGAATTTCTGATTATCCTATTTGTTTGGATAACCCACCATGTCTATTATCTATATCTATCATATCTTACCATAAAATATGGATAGATAGATAGAATCAGCCTATAATACGTATATGGGATGGGAGATGATTAGAATAACAAATGATTCGTTTTTCCCATACTCTCTCTTTAACTCTCTCCCATCTGTAAAACGATCAAGCCTTTGCACTATGACTAGTGTAGGTGATACTCATGTTGTAATATCACTCCATTGTTGAGTGTTCATAATTCGTGGTTGTCAAGCACGTGATTTACCCACAAGGTTCTTTATTTTGGATTCTTTTACACAAGGCTGCGTTATCCATATCTTACAGTTGCGGATACGATTAGTTATATAAAGTCAAATGAAGCTAAAATGTAATAATCAATATGTCCTCATTTTCTTTTTGAAAAATGTTATGTATCATGAATTTTTGTCTTCAATTTTATTTCAAGAATAAAGTATATTATGTAAATTTAAAATATGTGAGATTTGGGTCACGTCAAAATAATTTGGATCAATACGTATAATTTCTTAGATAATTTTTATGAATAAATATCATTCATGTTTTTCTTTTTGTGATGTGATGCAGCAGCTGAAATACATAGGGATCAGAGAGGTTACGTGTCCCCCAAGTTTTGAATTTTAAATATATATATTTTTTTCTATTTTACATAGGTATAACAAAAAATATTTCAAATAAAAAATTTATACAAAAATAATATTAAGATTGAAATGTCTATATCATTTTAAAATTATGAAAACAGTAGTGGTTGTTTTATTGAAAATAAATGAACCATAACAAATCACATTATTATGCATGAAAATCATATGAAAAAATCTCAATACAACGGTGATACCCATCATTATTGACATGCATACATATTTAATCTCACTATGCATATGCAAAAGTTACTAAATCGTTAATTATATTTGACATGTAAGGTTCACCCTTCATGTGTTATTTTATTATTGGTTAGTAATATCAAATGTCAATGATAATGTGCATCACCATTATATTAAATTTTTACTCAAATTTTATACAAACAAATTATTTTATCAGTATATAATTTATTTTAAGACTTATATATATATATATGACTTTTTTGCGTTGTACATGATACACTAGTTACAAGTAACATATTTTTTTTGATCTTTCTCAAAGCTAATCGTGAAATTTTATATGAAATATTTTTATAATAATTTATTTAATTTTTTGTGTTTAATATTATTCGAAAAATTATTATTCTCTTATTATTGTTGATTATAATTTTTTTTTCATCTTTGTAATTTAATAAGTGTCCTTTATAATTTAATTTTCGAATCCGCCACTCATGTCATGTTCGTAGATCCATCACGGAATTATAGTTTTGGGTGGTCCAAAATTAGAATACAGTACCATATAAGTAATAGCCTAGTCAATGAACATTTGCCACGTGGAATGGGTGTACAAATAAATGGAAATTAGACCTGTACCATATATGTATAAATATTGATCAACAACTTCATTTACTGTGAACTTTTTTAGGATAAATTACATTAAGCGTATTTAGTTTGAGTTTTCTGGATTAAATTTTTTGAAAATTAAGTTTTTTTATTTTTGTGTTTTTTTTTTTTTGTTTTTAGTGAATATTTAAAAAATTTTAAACATTTCTTTTTTACTTTTTTAGATGCACCTTACTTAGATGTATCTAAAAAATAAAAAAATTATGAAAAAATATTTTAAAAAATTAAGAAATACATAAAAATACAAAAAATGTACTGAATTCTTGTATTTTTTTTTTGTATTTTTGGTATTTAGTGAATTTTTAAAAGACTTTTTTTACAATTTTTTTACTTTTAGGTGTATTTATGTTAGGTGTGTCTAAAAAGTAAGAAATTTGCATAAAATATTTAAAAAATTCAATAAAAACAAAAAAATACGAAAAATAAGAAAGTAGAATTTTCTGAAAACTGTTTTTAGAAAATGGGAACCAAGCAAGCTCAACACCCTGAGATTTCTTTTTAATACAAATTCTTTCTCATATTTGAAAAATTATATTTACATCTCCGTTAGATTAAAATAATATATTTATCTCATAACCTTTATACATATAAAATAATAAAATAATATAGACATTTTATTCATGTCATTTTAAGGAAAATAACAATCATCTTCATTGGTTTAACTTACACAAAAAATGAGTTTTTTTTTTATTGAATTTTTTTAATATTTTAATATTTTTATTTTTTAGATACACATAACCTAGATATACTTAAGAAGTATAATATTTTGTGATATAATGGTGGAAATAAAAATGAAAAATTATATTCATATATAAAATCTATACCAAAAATATTAGAAAAATGTTGTGATAATGATATTGTTGTAAATGAAAATTATATTTATGGGTATTTTATTTTAAAGTGAAAGGTCACTATTAAACTACATCATTGTATGTGAAAATTCTATATAAAATTTATATTTATATATCATCACTCAATAAAAATATGTTTATGTAAAATTTAATAATGAAAAGTTATAGAATATAGTCATAATTATAGGAAGAAAGAATGGTAGGAGAAGTGGCAAGATAGTCATTTAAAAAATTTTAAAGCAACACATCAGCAATTCAAGGACCAATTTGTAATGAAATCACAAATCTCTGAAAAAATAATGTAATTTTTAAATGTGAAAAAAAAATTGTATTAAATACAAATTGTACTTTACCCGCTCTTTTATGATTCCAAGCTTTTTACAGTTACAAAACATGAACGTTAAAGGGGTTGGCAGGCTCTGTTGCATCAGGAGTACACTTGAAATTTAAGGAGTAAAACTGTTTTGAGACTTTATTATTTATTATTTATTTATTTATTTATTACATGCATCTCGATTAATTTTGAAGACCAATTCTACTGCTCACTTGCGCGCACGCGCGCGCAGGGGGGTGGGGGGATTAAAAGTTAGGGCAAATGCTCTATATGGACATAATTCCAGAAAGCTTATTAGTGTTAGTGGGTATTGAACCTGCAACCAGTGATCGAGCTATGAAGGGACTATAGGAGGACACGTGCCTCCTCTCAAGTTTTGTAATTTCTTTTTTTTTTTTTTGTATATAAGGAAAATAATTAACCAATAAAGAATTTATATAGAAATAACATTTAGAATGATTTCTTAATGACATTTTTCAAATTATGAAAATAATTATGGTTGTTTTGATTGAAAATAAAAAAATTACAACAAACCACATTATTAAAAAAATTTAGTGCAACAGTGATATCAAATTATCACTTACATGTAAACATAGTTAACTCTGCTATGAAAATGAGAAATTATTGAATTGTTAATTATATTTAACAAGTGTGATTGATCTTCCACGCATTATTTTACTATTGATTAATGATATCATATATCGATGATAATGTGATATCACTATTATTTATATATTATTATATAATCTATTATAAGACATACAAGACTCTTTTGCATTGCCTGTAATGCATTAGTTACAAGTAACACCATATATTTCCAATTCTGATTTTTCACAAGGTCAATTGTAAAAACAAAAAATTTATATTAAATATTTAAGATTTTGTACGTAATATTAATTTAAAAATTATTATCTACTGTTATTGATTATGAGGGAAAAAATTTTGAAATTTTAATTAACAAATGCCTATTCTAAACTATTTTTTTTACTCTGCTACTGCGTGCAACCTAAAGAGAGAGTACCCCTAAGTTTCAAGTTTTATTTACTGTTTTGAGACTGGGATGCATGTGAACTCTTCTTGTACATGCCCAATACATTTTTTATTTTATTTTTGATTTGGTTTAGATGCAAATTTAGGTTTCCATACATATGTACGTATCTTTATGGTGCCTCTTAACTTTCAGGTTGGTAGGTATATTTGTTGTTGTTTCATTGCTGTGGTGTCTTAGGCACATTTACAAAATTATTAAACTTGCAATGTTTGAACAAGCATCAGCATGACCAAAATGCATTGGCACTATGACATATGTAGGTACCACTTTTCTCGTAAGAGTGTGTTTTGCTAGAGGATTAGACTTGAACCCTGGTGTTCATTCAACCATAAAATTAGAGAGTCATGCTATGATACATACTCTTCAAAATGATATACACCCTTTAAAAGAATGAAGATGTGTATTATGTGTACTTTGTTATTTATTTTTATAATAAATGTTTTATATTTTTGTTGTAAATGCTATTTGATTCTTTTTTTTTTTTTTTTTTTTGGTAGGAGTTATCACAATTTATAGTTCTAAAATAAAATTAAGTATTTTGTGGCAGTATTACACATTTTTTATGGTAAAATTATATATTTTTTTTATCCAAACATTTTCTAACCACAAAATATGTAACATTATCACAAAAATATGTAAATTTATTTTTGAACAATAAATTATCATAACTGCACGGGGGCGAAATATCATTTGCTCTCCGTACGCCTTGAACGTCAAGCTTCCGTCACCGGCGTTTGTCTCTGTAACACAAAAGGGTGAGCTGCCCGGCGGTGGTGTGCCGAAGAGACCCTCCGACGATCAAGTCAGATTTCAGGAAGAAGACAATGAGGAGAGTGTGTTAGTGAGAGTGAGTTCGCATACCTCCAACGTTCGTCTCCTCTCCCTATTTCTAGGCTGGCCATGCAAATTTCAAGATTGTGCCAGACTACCTCTTGTCCTTCCTCGGGCACAGTGGCGATCGCCTCTCACCACCTTACGCGTGTAAAGGTTTTGTCCTTTTGCCAGTGCACGCAGAACTGCCCAACGGTATTGAGGCGTGCGTGGAGCAGATGTCCTCTCCCTCACGCCATTGGCCCAGGTGGCACACATCACCGGAGTACCACGACCGGCCTAACACTCGTGCGGAATCAGCATCGCATTCGCTTCGCCGAGCTATATATCGCCGACCTGTAACCCCGTCTATCTTGGCCGAACTATTCTCGGTCGGTGTATCATGATCAACCGGTTGAGGCATGCCAGCCTCTAACCGTTCTACCTTTAATCTCGGTCCAAAACTCGCCGGCCCCGAACGAGCTAACGGTTTAGCTCGAGTTTCCTTTTAGTTTGGTCAATATTCGCCACAGCGAGCTTCGCCCGACATGAGCAACCTACAGCCCAGCCACACCAAGATGTAGACCGGTCAACATCTTCGACCGTGCGGGCCAGTCCGCTCGGCCGTTCCAACCATGCAATATGCTCGGTGCCACGTAATCCGTAACGCTCGACGTCATCTTTGCTCGGCCCTACTAACCGGTGCGAATCTCCCCTCTCAATTGCCCCTTAACCCCATCCGAGCTGATCGTGATTGGGGTTGTCCGAGCTCGAGCTAAGGTTGAGCGCGTTCCATTGAATGTTGTTCCGAAGCTAAGGAAGAGCCGCCACGTTCTTCGAGAAGCGTAATTAGAACACGCTTGCCGCCGAGCCATGGTTGGGCTGCGAAATTGCCGAGCCGAGCGTAATTGGGAACACGTCTGTCGCCGAGCTATCCCAATTGGCCGGCCATTTCTTCCGCAGTCCCATCAAAGGTCGTGCAGCCGTACCGACAGCCGCTTTTCAGAGCCACGTGGCTCCATGCCACTAGGTTGTGCATCCAGCTGTCCCCCATGCTTCGAATTTCAAATGGCTGCGCCGTTTCGTGTTTTCCCCCCATCATTAAACATCATTCGAGGGGTCACTGTGCCCCTTCACAATCCATCTTCTTCCTTGAGCACAAAGACGAAAACCATAGCTCCCCAAAACTCTCGAGCCTCCTCTGCATCACTGCCTCCAACATTTTTGACGCTGTGCTCGAGCTCTCAAAGTTCACGTTAGTCTTTGGTAAGTCTCTCCATCCCCTCACTGTATTCCCAGTTTCCATTTTCGAATTCTTCGAGCATGTTCTTCGTTTTTGTACGCTATTCTTCGTGCTTATTGCTTCTTGTTGATTTCTGCCTATGGCCTTCAAGGCCCTTCTCTTTTAGAACCCTTACACCCTAGGTCGAATTGGAACTGGTGGATAGGATGGGGCCTTCGTGCCCCTGGTTTCTTCTGGGTTCGAGCAAGTTCATCTCACTTTTGGGATGAACAGCTTGAACCTGGGTAAAACCGAGCTAAAGCCCCACTTAGATCCGTAGAGTCAGAATCGAGCAAAGATCGCTGTTGGTGGCTCCTCGTAGAAGCCGCGACCGGGCTGGATACCCCGTTAGGTCAGTGAATGATATAGCGATCCCGGGTTTACCCCTTGTTGTATAGTGATCCGGACGTGTGTCCGTGGATGTTGATAGTGGATTGTTGTCCTGTTTACGACCTTTCATATATTGTATTTGAGTTATAGGATGAGTTGGGCAGGGTTGTTTGAGTTGGTTGTGTTCGGAGCCAAGGGTTCTTTGCCGAATTTTTGTCCTTCGCCGGCGAGGAGTTAGTCGCCGAGCGGCGTTGAGTTTTGTGTCAGGTGGATCGAGCAGAGCGCTTCGCTGAGCGAAGCGGCTAACGTCTGGTGACTGAACACCATGATTCTGGCTCGGCGGTGATTCTTCGCTCGAGCGATCTGGTTCGGTCTTCGCTGAGCGGCGGTTCGTCCGCCGAGCGTCGTCTAGTTGCAGACCTGAAGGGTCGAGCTCCTGGCTCGAGCGAGCTTTTCTTCGCTCGAGCGAGCTTCTAGGATGTTGGCTCGAGCGAGACCTTCTTGGCTCGAGCTACGGTTTTCTGTGTCTGGTCGCTCGAGCGACCAAGTCTTCGCTCGAGCGAGCCTGTTTATATCAGTTCGCAGCCAGCGATCTAAACTTCACTTTTTTGAAGCTTTTACTTTTTAAAACCCTAAATTTGAGAGCCTCTCTCTCTAGACTTGCCTTCTCTCTAAGAAATCATCTCCCTAGAGGGTGAATCTTCCCTAAGTGCTTTGTTAAAAAGGTAGAGGGTGACTTGGGCTTCGATATAATCTGAAAATATTCGGTTTTGGAGCAAGTTGGGTGTTGGGTCTTCATCTCCTTTTGAGCTCAAACTTTGAGGTAGGGATATCCTACTCCTCTTTATGGATTTTGTCTTTGAATTTTAGCATTTTGATATATTGGTAGTTGTTGTGTAATTTCGAGAAACTTTGGGCCATTGTGTAATTTTATAAAAGTTTGGGGTTTTGTCTATAATAAACCTAGAAGCATGTTTGGTATAGAAACATGGAATTAATGTTGAAACATTAGTGAAATTGGAACCTAAGGGTTGTAATGTTAATTATGGAAACGTCCTAATTACATTGATTAATTAATGTGAATAATTAATTGTGGAAAATGGGGAATTGAAGTAGAATTGGGTCATGGGTTATGACGATGGAAAGAATACATTGATTTTATGTATTGATATGTGATGTGTATAATTGTGATATATATGCATTGTGTTGTGTTGGAGGAGATAGGGATGTACTCATGGTTTAGGGAAGATAGGGGATGGACCTCTAAACCGGATGTTCCGGGAGGAGATAGGGGATGAACTCAGTAGATAGAGCATGTATGCTTATCTAGAAATATATTGGCAGAGCATGTATGCTTGTCATGGAAAGTATGAATGTAAGCTGTTTTGTTTATATTTGTTGAAGTGATGAAAGAATGTAAAAGAATTGACCATCTATCAATTGTTAATCTTTTAGTCATTATTTATAACTGGCTTAGTATATTTCTACTGGGCTGTGGCTCACCCTATATGGGAACATCATTTTCAGGTACTGGTAGCGTGACACCTCCAAGGACTTAGCTTGGAAGACTAGTGGACGGACTTTTGGTTGTCCTTCCTTTTGCAGTGTTACATGTAAATTCAAGCCTAGGGCTTAATGTGTAAATGAGTTAGCACTCTACTTTCTTGTAACCAAGTGTTAACTTGGAAAGCTGTAAGCCCTTAGGGCATTTGCTTTTGTTGTTAACATATAATACTATTTGTAATAGAAGCTGTTGAATGGGAAGACGTGGATCTTTTATATATTATAGCATGTCAATACTATTTGGGTTTAATCTCATTAGTTTGAGGACGTTACAACTAGGTATCGAGGCGTCGGGTTGAATACCTTTGAGTGCGTGGGAAGTGATTAGGATCACAATGGGTTTGTCTCGCTTGATAGAGACTTAGGTGTACTGTTATAGGTTTATGTGATAACATGCTTATGTGATTATTTGGGTATGGGATTTAGTTTCTAGGATGTTGATTGGGTCTTTGGGTTTCTGGGAGTCTTGTTGGAAAGGCACTTGATCAATGCTGTTTCTAACCAGTACTCTAGTAACGCCTTGGGACTATCATCATCCGGAAATGGAATTCGTAAGTGCTTATGTGTTTATGTGCTTACGTGGAATGAATTACAGTTATCCATGCATTAGGACGTGAGTGTTTAGTTTTGGCACGTTTATAAATGTGCTAACGTTCTGTGTTACCTTTATTAGGATGTCAGGACGTGCAAGAGGTGGTAGGCGTGGTAGGCCTAGGAGGCAGGAAGTGCCATTACCGGATGAAGTTCCGGCAGTTCAGGAAGGGGTTGGTCAGGCCAATGTGGCCGAGCGATGGGTCAAGAAAGCTATGGGTGCCTTGGCCCGAGATAGCGAGGGCTTTGGGTATTCTCGAGAGCAGAAATCAGCGATTGAAGCGGGACCTTCCTTCTTGAAGAGGGAGTTCTTCGGTCTAACCCGGAGGAGTTTGTTGGGGATCCTAAGGAGCCATTGAAGGCGCATTTAGTGGCTAGAACAAATGAGTAAAACGTTCGAGATGCTAGGCATTGAGGTCGGAGCATTGAAAGTGTCCTTTGCATCCTTCCATTTGAAGGGAGATGCGGTCAATGGTGGAAGTATGAGAAAGTCCGGTGTGGGTGGTACTTGGGAGGCGTTTGTGAATGCTTTCCAGAGAGGTTTTATCCGCATGGCTAGAGAGAGCGAGGATCGGTTTACCAAGCTTAAGCAGGAGGGTTTGTCTGCGTGGCCGAGTTTGAGGCTACATTTACTAGCTTGTCCAGTTTGCACTGAACTTGTGGCGGCAGAGGAGCGCCTGCTATGAGTTTGAGCGGAAGTTGAGGTGGGACCTCAAGTTGAAAGTTAGTGGACCTTACATTCGAGAGTACAGCATTTGGTGGATCTGCGGCTCATATGGAGCCGATGATGCAGAGGGAGAAGAGGAGAAACATGGGGGCTCCAAGAGGGGCCAAGAGGGACAGGTGATGGCGGAAGCGGAGGGTTATAACCCTCACCGCCCCAGTGGTTTGGCCAGTCGACTTTCCCAATACCGAGTGCAGCTCCGGAGGGGCAACAGGGAGAGTTCACTGTTACAAGTGTGGCCACCGGTCACAAGGCTTGCTTGCCCAATGAAGGCGGGGTCGAGAGTCGCTTCTGCCGGACCACGAGTCGAGAGTTCGGGCAGGGCACCAGATCGTGTTACTAGTGTGGACCCGGGCACATGAAGAGGTATTGCCCACGGTTGAGTGCCACCAGAGCGTCTGTTCTAGACAGACGCAGGATTCCAACCACCTGTCAGGCAGGCCTCGAGGCCAATCCGGGGCTTCGTCGTCCCCAACAAGCAAGCAGCCCTATGCTCCGAGAGGTGGCAGTGGATCGAGGCCCTCAGGCGCGTGTATCCGTTATCACAGCAGACCTAGTACCGGCTCCATCAAGAGTGAGAGGTACCTTTTGTTTTGCAATCGTTGCTAGTGTGTTGATTGACACGGGTGCATCTCATTCTTTTGTATCTGCTGCATTTGCATCTGTGTTGGAATTGGAGTTAGCAGTGTTGGCATCTCCTATTTGTGTAGTGTCACCTATTGGGGGTGAGTTAATTTTGAAGCACGGATGTAGAGGTTGTGATATAGAGGTCGACGATCATCGACTTCCTTTTCCATTTGTAGTTATGCCCATGAAGGGCTTTGATGTTATTTTGGGTATGGACTGGTTATCGTCATACCGGGCGGTTATTGATTGCTACCGCCAGAGGGTTACCTGCTGTACAGTGAACGGGGAGTTTTTCCACTTTTTAGGAGACCGGGTTGGTAGTATTGTGCCACAGGGGTGCGGTCCGCGAAGGCGGAATGAGCTTAGTAGTTTACTTGCTAGTTTTGAGAATGGTGAGTGTGATGAGACCCAGATTGAGTTGCCGAGGGTAGTTTGTGAATACGCAGATGTCTTTCCCGAGGATCTTATTGATTTGCCACCCCACCGAGAGACAGAGTTCTCTATTGATTTAGTGCCCGGTACGGCGCCGATTTCTATGGCACCTTATCGTTTTGCACCGGCAGAGTTGATTGAGTTGAAAGTTCAGCTCCAAGAATTGCTAGATAAGGGCTTCGTTCGCCCTAGCGTATCGCCGTGGGGAGCACCGGCCCTCTTTGCTAAAAAGAAAGACGGTGCCTTGAGGTTGTGTATCGATTACCGGAAGTTGAATCGGGCTACAGTTAAGAATAAGTACCCTATGCCCCGTATAGATGACTTGTTTGACCAGTTGAAGGGTTCCCGTTGTTTCTCTAAGATAGACTTGAGATCGGGTTACCACCGTTGAGGGTCGAGAGGAGGATATTCAAGACGGCATTCCGTGACGCGGTATGGCCATTATGAGTTTTTGGTGATGCCATTTGGGCTTACCAACGACCGCGCCTTTTATGGACTTGATGAACCGGATCTTCCGGAATTCTTGGATAGTTTTGTAGTCGTTGAGAGCGACATTCTTATCTATTCACCTTGAGGAGGAGCACGAGGAGCACTTGAGAGTGGTGCTTGAGTTACTTAGAGCCCATAAGTCTGTATGCTAAGTTCGGAAGTGTGAGTTCTGCCTAGAAGAGGTGAAATTCTTAGGCCATGTAGTTTCCGGGGAAGGGGTGTCTGTTGATACATCCAAGACGGAGGCAGTGCAAGACTGGGCACAGCCTAAGAGTGTGTTTGAGATCCGCAGTTTTCTGGGATTAGCTGGGTATTACTGCCGATTTGTGAAAGATTTCTCCAGGTTAGCCATTGTTGACTAGGTTGACTCGCCAGGAGTCAAATTTGTATGGAGTGAGACTTGTGAAAAGTCGTTCAGAATTGAAGGTTAGATTGACCACCGCACTACCTTGATTATTCCGAGAGAGGGTTGGGTTATGCGTCTATTGTGATGCCTCACGAGAGGGTTTGGGTTGTGTGTTAATGCAAGAGGGAAAGTAGTAGCCTATGGCTCACGTCGATTGAAAATTCACGAGAAGAATTACCCCACGATGATCTAGAATTAGCGGTACGTGATCTTTGCCTTAAAAATCTGGAGGCACTACCTTTACGGTGAGAGATTCGAGGTGTTCTCGATCATAAGAGTCAAGTATCTGTTTTCACGTAAAGACTTGAACTTGAGGCGAGGAGGTGGATGGAGTTTATTGAGGATTACGACTTGAGTTGCATTATCATCCCAGGAAAGGCCAATGTTGTGGCCGACGCCCTTAGCGTAAAATCCATTAGTGATGTAGCTTGTGTAGCCATCCGAGAGTGGGAGATGTTGGGGGCACTTGGCGAGTTTGACTTGCTTCGGGCAAATCCGTTGAGGTCATGCGGCCTTGTTTTTACGTGGTTCGCACCCTACACTTGTGACTCGAGTGTTAGAGGCACAGAGAGGTGACCTTGAGGTAGAATCCTCAGAGAGAAGATCTCCAAGGGGAAAGTTGAGAAGGGTTTGACGGGCGATCCCGACCGAGTTTGAGATACCGAGACCGTCTGTTTGTGCCGAGTCTGTCGAGAGGAGGTACTCCGAGAGTTCCATCATTCGCGCTTTGCGTACATCCGGAGGTACTAAGATGTATCGATTTTGGTCGCCGGTTTTGGTGGCGGGGTATGTAGAGAGACGTGGCAGTCTTCGTGTCTAAGTGCCTGACTTGTCAGCAAGTGAAGGCCGAGCATCAGAGGCCAGCGGGTTTGTTACAACCCTTGCCTATTGCCGCGGGGAAGTGGGGGCATGTCCCCATGGACTTCGTTGTAGGTCTTCCAAGACTTCGGCGGGTAGTGACACTATTTGGGTGGTTGTAGACCGGTTGACCAAGTCGGCGATTTCATTCCAATGCGCGTGAGAGATTCAAGAGATCATCTTGCCGACTTGTATATACGGGACATAGTGAGATTGCACGGGGGCCCAGTGACGATCGTCCCAGATAGAGATCCCCGTTTTACTGCTAGGGTGTGGCAGAGTTTACAGAGTGCTTTAGGTACTAAGTTGACCTTTAGTACGGCTTATCATCCTCGAGACCGATGGGGCACCGAGCGTACCATTGATCCTTGAGGATATGCTTCGGGTTGTGTCCTTGATTTGATGGGACATGGGAGAGGCACTTATCACTGGTGGAGTTTGCCTACAATAACAGTTACCTAGTATCGGTATGGCACCGCTTTGAGGCCTTGTATGGCCGACCTTGTAGGTCTCCAGTTTGTTGGGCGAGGTGGGTGACACACCTTTGTTGGGTCCGGAGTTGGTTAGGAGACGACGGAGAAAGTTGAGCTTATCCGTAGGAGGCTTATTCTGACTCGTAGTCGCCGAAGTCCTATGCTGACCGTAGGAGGAGACCGTTGGAGTTTGAGGTGGGTGATCACGTCTTTCTGAAGATATCACCTAGGCGGGGTTTGTTGAGATTTGGGAAGAGTGGGAAGTTATCCCCTCGGTTTATTGGTCCTTTTGAGATCCTTGAGCGGATTGGCGAGGTTGCTTATCGTTTAGCTTTGCCGCCACAGTTGGCCGGAGTTCATGACGTGTTTCATGTGAGTATGCTCCGGAAGTATGAGCCGGATCCATCACACGTGTTGGATTGGACCGACTTAGAGGTAGATGAGGATGCCTCGTATGAGGAGAGACCGGTTCAGGTCTTGGATAGGCGGGATCAAGTCCTGCGTGGTAAGACCATCCCTTTGGTTAAGGTTTTGTGGAAACATCACGGAGTGGAGGAGGCCACTTGGGAACGTGAGTTGGGAGTCCGTGAGAAATATCCGGACTTATTTGTTGATGTGTAATCAAGTGTTGCAATTTTGTAATTGTAATGAACTTTAAGAACATTTGAAATGTCTTAAGATTGTAAAACATGATGTATGTTTTGGTTAATGTAAATGTTGTAGAGCTTGCCTTGTTATGGGAGTTGATGATAATATTGCATATGTTGGCTATATTATAGAAATAAAATTGTATCATGATTATTGCTTATGATATAAATTGTAAACCATATATGTGGGAAATGGTTGAAATGGAAAGAAATTGCATGTTGAACTGTACATGTTGAGAAATGTCTCTTAATAGGAGATGGATGACCGGTAATGGGTCGAATTGTTAAATGTTGTGTTATGACATTGTTTAAAATGGAGAAAAAGGCTTGCTTTTCAAAAATTTGTTTTAATTTCGGGGACGAAATTCTTTAAGGGGGGGAGGTTATAGCGATCCCGGGTTTACCCCTTGTTGTATAGTGATCCGGACGTGTGTCCGTGGATGTTGATAGTGGATTGTTGTCCTGTTTACGACCTTTCATATATTGTATTTGAGTTATAGGATGAGTTGGGCAGGTTTGTTTCAGGTTGGTTGTGTTCGGGAGCCAAGGGTTCTTGCCTGAATTTTTGTCCTTCGCCGGCGAGGAGTTGGTCGCCGAGCGGCGTTGAGTTTTGTGTCAGTGGATCGAGCAGGCGGCTTCGCTGAGCGAAGCGATCGCGTCTGGGCTGGACCTGAACACCATGATTCTGGCTCGAGCGGTGATTCTTCGCCGAGCGATCTGATCGATCTTCGGCGAAGCGGTTAAATCGCTTCGGCCTAGTTGCGAACTGGCGGTCGAGCTCCTGCTCGGCGAGCTTTTATTCGCTCGGCGAGCTTCTAGGATGTTGGCTCGGCGAGACCTTCTTGGCTCGAGCTACGGTTTTACGTCGCTCGGCGACCAAGTCTTCGCCAAGCGAGCCTGTTATATCGATCGCATGACTAGCGATCTAAACTTCATTTTTTTGAAGCTTTTACTTTTAAAACCCTAAATTTGAGAGCCTCTCTCTCTTGCCTTCTCTCTAAGAAATCATCTCCCTAGAGGGTGAATCTTCCCTAAGTGCTTTGTTAAAAAGGTAGAGGGTGACTTGGGCTTCGATATAATCTGAAAATATTCGGTTTTGGAGCAAGTTGGGTGTTGGGTCTTCATCTCCTTTTGAGCTCAAACTTTGAGGTAGGGATATCCTACTCCTCTTTATGGATTTTGTCTTTGAATTTTAGCATTTTGATATATTGGTAGTTGTTGTGTAATTTCGAGAAACTTTGGGCCATTGTGTAATTTTATAAAAGTTTGGGGTTTTGTCTATAATAAACCTAGAAGCATGTTTGGTATAGAAACATGGAATTAATGTTGAAACATTAGTGAAATTGGAACCTAAGGGTTGTAATGTTAATTATGGAAACGTCCTAATTACATTGATTAATTAATGTGAATAATTAATTGTGGAAAATGGGGAATTGAAGTAGAATTGGGTCATGGGTTATGACGATGGAAAGAATACATTGATTTTATGTATTGATATGTGATGTGTATAATTGTGATATATATGCATTGTGTTGTGTTGGAGGAGATAGGGGATGTACTCCGCGGTTTAGGGGAAGATAGGGGATGGACCTCTAAACCGGATGTTCCGGGAGGAGATAGGGATGAACTCCGTAGATAGAGCATGTATGCTTATCTAGAAATATATTGGCAGAGCATGTATGCTTGTCATGGAAAGTATGAATGTAACTGTTTTGTTTATATTTGTTGAAGTGATGAAAGAATGTAAAAGAATTGACCATCTATCAATTGTTAATCTTTTAGTCATTATTTATAACTGGCTTAGTATATTTCTACTGGGCTGTGGCTCACCCTATATGGGAACATCATTTTCAGGTACTGGTAGCATGCCACCTCCAAGGACTTAGCTTGGAAGACTAGTGGCGGACGGACTTTTTGGTTGTCCTTCCTTTTGCAGTGTTACATGTAAATTCAAGCCTAGGGCTTAATGTGTAAATGAGTTAGCACTCTACTTTCTTGTAACCAAGTGTTAACTTGGAAAGCTGTAAGCCCTTAGGGCATTTGCTTTTGTTGTTAACATATAATACTATTTGTAATAGAACTGTGTTGAATGGGAAGACGTGGATCTTTTATATATTATAGCATGTCAATACTATTTGGGTTTAATGTCATTATTTTGAGGGCGTTACAAATGAGGTGGTCCGAACTATAGCCATGAAACCCCTACCTGGAATTGACCGAGCTGAAGGATCAAATAGATCCTGCACGTGGCCTTAACCGAGCTATAACCGAACTAGGAGACAGGCACCCATATAGTTAAACTGAGACCGGTCAAAACACCAAATCCTTCCCTGAGCTATTTCCATTAGGAGCCGAGCAATATCTGTTGTGCTAACCCTTGGCCATATTTTTCAATATGCAGAACAAGTAGGACTGACCAAGCCCTTGAGTTATCCTTTGGTGGAGCTCAAAGCCCGAGCAAAAACACCATCATTTTGACCGAGATACGCAGTACATTGAATAAAACCGAGCCAAATGGGAAAATACCGATTTAAGGTTAGCTCACCCGGCGCGATGGCGGAGTTTCGGAGGGATTACAATGTTCCTGACGACGTCGTCCTGGAGCTTGCCAAAAAGGGAGATACCCCTTGGGGAGATTTAGACCAGTGCCCCTTCACGGTCGTTTCCATAGTACAGGGAGGAGTCCGCTTCCCGGTGCAACCCTTGCTCTGCGAATTTTTGAGGCAGACAAGGCTTTGCCCGAGCCAAGTTTCCACCAACACATACAAGATAATAAATGGCGTCGCCGAGTTGAACCGAAGGCTCGGTCTCAATCTCGGCCTCGCAGAAATTTTTCACCAATACAGCCTTAGTAAAAATAAAGGTGGGTTTTGCTGGTACCTCAAAGTCAAGAAGGGCCGAGCAAAACTCATTGAAGGCAACCCAGACAAAGAAGCCAACGATGACGACTTCCTTTGGGTGTTCGGTAATTATGAGGACACCGAGGCACCCATACCGGGGTGGTACATTAGGAAAGACTTTGGCCTCGCTGGTAAGTAGCCCGGACGACCGCGCAATCTTCTTTCTGCATTTTAATATGATTTTGTTTAGCCGGACTAACACTTTGTCTCTTCTTGCAGATAAACACTTGGCAGCGGACTATCACCAAGCCAACCCCAAAGCAATCCGAGCTCTGCTCCGTGTCCCCGAGGAAGAGAGAGAAGCCTCAAACCTGCTCGGCTTCGAGCAAACATATCATTACCAGGCACCGCGCAAAAGTCGCGTGGATCGATTTTCACGCCCATCACCAGAGCCAGATCCAACTCTTCCACCGATCAGATTGGTTCCCTTGACCGCCGAGCAGGAGATGGAAAAAATCAGAGCCATCAAGTCGATGATAACCGGGGAGGAAGGCGAGTCTCAACCTCCCGAAGCAACTGGGGGAACATCCTCCACCCCCGCCGGTCAAACAGAGGCTGTTCTTGCCCTTGCCAGCGAGCAACAGGCTGGCCGGCCAAAGAAGAGGCAAAGGAAGGAGAAGGCCGGCTAAAGCCTTGTGGACGAAGACTCCACCGAAGTCGCCTCTACCGAGCTCGGCGACCAGACCGAGCAATCACTCGCCCGCAAATCCAAGGGCAAGGGCCCTGCCCCCGATGCAGGCGCCCGAAGTTCGTCTACCAGGCCGAAGCGGTCCGCCGAGGACTCGGTCTACGAGGACAAGGATTACTCACTTGGTTTCAATTTGACCAAGGGGTTGATCCTGCCCGCGGATATGAAGAGGCACGACGAGCTGGCTGACCTCAAGGTCCTTCGCTCGGCGGCGAAATCGATTGTGCTGGTAAGTTTCCCATTTTTTTTTTTAAGTTGTTGTTCGGTTTTTTGCTCGGTTTTCTCATGCTTGATTTTGCGCTTGTTTTCAGGCCGCGCAAAAGAACTATTTGGCGCACGACCGTATGATTAAGTTACGTCAGAGCCTCCGAGATGCTATCGCCGACAACAAGGCACACGTGGCCGAGATAGCAAAGCTCAAGGCCGCGCAAGAGGAGGTTGCGGCCGAGCGGGATGTATTGAAGCTGAAGGTGGACCGAGCTGATGCGGACAAGAAAGAGGCCGCGAAGAAAGCCAAAGCTCGGTACCTTGCCGAGCTCAGAAAGCTGCGGGATGCCAACAAGGACGCGATGGACAAGGCGGTCGAAGAAGCGGAGGACCGAGGATACAAGTAGGGGGAGACAACCTCCGAGCGGCAGGTCCAAGCGACCAAGGACATCTTTTTCCAGTGTGGCTGGAAGGCCGCCGTGGAGAAAGTTGGCCTTGGCCAGGATTCTGAGATGTTCAACAATCCGCCCCCTGCCTATATCCCAGTCTATATGCTAGCTTACTCCAAGGCCGAACAGAGTCGTCTGATAGCAGAGGCAAGGAAAGAGGCCGAGGCAGAGGCCGCCGCCGAGAAACAGGCCGAGCAGACTCCATCTGAAGCATCTCCGAATGCCGAAGATGAAGTGACTGATCGGGACGTCGTTACGGTGGAAGGCACTGACAATGAGGCCGAGGAAATCCTGCCCGAGCAAACTGCACTGAGTGCCGAACTGACGGTGGAAGAGGCCGACCAAAACCTTGATCTGGACTGAATATTTCACGTTTCTGTTTTTCCCTTGTTTTTTGTTTCCTTTTCTCTTCTTTGTTTTGAAATGTAACCGGGCTACGGCCCCTTTTTGTACTGAACTCGTTCTATTAATGAAATGCAACTTTTTGCTTGTACATCTGTTGTTTCTGTTCGGCTTGTGCATGTTTGAATTTCTTGCTCACACTTTAATTAACTGGCAGGTCGGCGAGACCGCACAAATAGTCAGCCTAACCTTGCAATTCCTTGATTTCCTAATAAAATGATATTTTGTACTCGGTCGAGCAAAAATCCGCTTGGCCTTGTTCGGTTGACAACACCCATTCGGCCGAGCAAAAACTGCCTGCCTGTTTAAGTTTAATATGCCAATATTTCTTTTCGGCCGAGCAAATTCAGTTCGGCCTTATAATTGCTGGGCAAGACACCAGCATTGCCAATTCCGCCGAGCAAAATCAGTTCGTTTCTCATATTGGACAATTCACCAATATGCTAAATGGGCCGAGCAAAACCAGCTCGGCTCATACATTGGGCAAAACACCAATGTTTCAGTTAGGTTGGTCATGCCGCCAACATTCCCACTGGGCGAGCAAAACCAACTCGGCCCTAATGCGCATTGTTCCATGCACAACTGTTTGTGCGGTCTGCTTCCATTCTGGGGAAAACAGTCCGGCTGCCTTCAGGTCGGTTCTTGCCCCTAGCATCCATAATTGCCTTTTGTGCCTTGTGATATCATTGGACAAATGTAATACCAAACAAAAAGAGACTAATTTTCGTTACAAAAACATTGCCATCTCTTACATCACATGCCAAAGGGCTACATTTCAGAAGTAAAAAACCTTAAGGTTTGCTGCATTCCATGGTTTGGGGACAGCCTTGCCATCCAAGTCTTCCAGATGGTATGCCCCCTTGCCAGCAAGACCAACCACCTTGTATGGTCCTTCCCAATTTGCGCCGAGCTTGCCTTCGCCAGGGATCACTGTGTTGCCAAGCACCTTCCTGAGGACCCAATCCCCAATCCTGAATAGCCTTGGATGCACTGCCTTATTGTATTTTTTTGACAGTTCCTGCTGATAGGCCGCTATGTGGATCAATGCGCGCTCTCGTCTTTCTTCAGCAAGGTCCAACTCTAATGCCACGGTCTCATTGTTCAAGTCTGGCTGGAAACTTTCTGGGCGGATGGTTGGCATGCCAATCTCTAATGGGATGACGGCCTCCATACCATAAGCCAAAGCGAACGGTGTTTCTCCGGTCGATCGTCTTGGCGTAGTGCGGTATGCCCATAGCACATTAGGAAGCTCTTCAACCCACTTTCCCTTTGCCTTCTCCAGCCGCTTCTTCAGCCCATCCAGGATGGTCTTGTTTGAGGCCTCTGCTTAACCATTCGACTGAGGATAGGCTGGCGTTGAATTGTAGAATTCAATCTTCAACTCTTCGCAAAATCCGCGAAAGAGTTTCCCATCGAATTGAGTGCCATTATCTGAGATGAGCGCCCTGGGTATGCCGAAGCGAGTGATCACATTTTGCCATACAAATTTCTTAACGTCCTTCTCCTTAATAGTTGCCAGTGGCTCGGCCTCCACCCACTTGGTGAAATAATCAGTGGCGGCGATGAAAAACTTACGATTGCCCGGTGCGACTGGGAGGGGTCCAACAATATCCAATCCCCAGAGTGCGAACGGCCAAGGACTTGTGAGGGAGAGCAGCTTCTTGGCTGGTTGGTGGATCTGGTGAGCAAATTTCTGACATTTTTCACATCGACGAACGCATTTTTGCGCGTCAGCCTGCATGCATGGCCACCAATAACCCTGCGAGATTGCTCGGTAGGCCAAGGACCTACCCCCGGTGTGGCTGCCGCAGATGCCTTCATGGATCTCATAGAGGAAAGCTTCCACCTTAGAGGGGTGGACACACTTCAGATATGGCCCCGTGAAAGATTTCTTGTACAAGGCTCCGGAAGGTGAGAGCCAAAACCGCTCTGACTTTGCCCGGATCTTGTGGGCCGCCTTCTTTTCTTCTGGTAGAATTCAATCTTTCAAAAAGGCGACGATGGGGTCCATCTAAGAAGGTCCCAAGTTGGTGCAGAGTACCTCGGTTGCTTCTGGTTCCTCAATGCTTGGCCGGGGTAAAAATTCAATCATCAAGGGGTTGGGAAAGGTTGTCTGAGTGGAAGCGAGACCGGCCAATTCATCAGCTGTACTGTTTCCTTCGCGGTTGATCTGTTCAACTCTGATGGCATCGAACTTCTTGACTTCTGCTCGCACCAGCGCCTGATACTTGGCCATTCTTTCATCTTTGGCCTCGTACTCCCCTGAGACTTGATTGACCACCAGCTTTGAATCACTGAACACCATAAGGGCTGTGACCTTCATTCTCAAAGCGCTCCTTAGACCGGCGAGGAGGGCTTCATACTCTGCCTCGTTATTGGATGCTGGGAAGCCAAGCGTAATTGCTTGCTCAATATTCAGCCCATTTGGCGAAGTTAGCACAATTCCCAGCCCAGCCCAGCCCCATGCCTATTGGACGCCCCATCAACGAACAACTTCCACATCTCGCCAAAAGCCTTCCAGCAATCAGACGGATTCTGGGAGCTTTTCAATTCCAAGTCTCTTGTAGGCTCAATTTGGTCTCCTTGCACGTCTTTGCTGGGTTCTTCTTTCGATGAGTCGTTGGCCCTTGCTATTTCGGTTAAGCTTTGCTCTTCCTTCGCTCGCGAGCCATCGCATACCTCTGTTGCCAGAACTCTGGGTTGTGCTAAATCCGCATCAACCAAATCAACCGGACAGACAGGATGCGTTCCTGGGGCAAATTCCGCCACAAAATCTGCAAGGGCTTGAGCTTTGATTGCGGTGCGTGGTCGGAACTTAATGTCATACTGGCCTAATTCCACGGCCCATTTCAGAATTCTCCCAGTAAAGTCCGCTTTTTCGAAGAGCACCTTGAGCGGGAACTTGGTTAACACCACTATTGTATGGGCATGGAAGTAGTACGCCAGCTTTCTTGACGCCATCATGAGGGCCAACGCCAATTTTTCCAAGGGAAGATAGCTCGTTTCTGCCGGGAGCAGAGTTTTGCTCACATAGAAAATGGGCAAGTGCTGAATGCCCTCAGCGCGGACCAGGATAGCGCTCACCACATGTTGAGAGACCGCTAAGTAGAGATATAACTCCTCGCCCAGCTGAGGTGTAACCAAAATAGGTGCTGAAGAGAGATACACTTTCAAGCCCGTCAGAGCATGGTCGCACTCTTCATCCCAAAAGAACTTGGACTTCAAAGTTTTAAAGAAGGGCACTGTGATCCAAGACCGGCCGATAATTGTCACGGTACGCCATCCCGACAAGATGTTGCACGTCCTTCGTGGAGTTAGGGCGTTCCAATTCTCGTATTGCCTTGATTTGCGACGGGTCGGCCTTAATTCCCCGGTTTGTGACCAAAAAATCTAGGAATTTCCTAGTGCCAACTCCAAAGGCGCACTTAGAGGCGTTCAGGCGAAGCTTGTGACGCTTGAGTATGGCAAACATTTCGGCTAGGTCGGCGAGGTGCTGAGACTTTTCCTTACTCTTCACCACCATATCATCAATATAG
Source organism: Camellia lanceoleosa (assembly GCA_025200525.1). Lineage (NCBI taxonomy): Eukaryota > Viridiplantae > Streptophyta > Magnoliopsida > Ericales > Theaceae > Camellia > Camellia lanceoleosa. The sequence goes on from CM045767.1 coordinate 79,714,754, forward strand.
GCTTCCATAGTTCGGCCCAAGAGAGGAGCGAACATCTTTGTTACCATCCGCTGAAAGGTTGCCCAGGCATTCTTCAGTCCGAACGGCATGACCTTGTAGCAATATAAGCCTCTGGGGGTGGTGAAGGACGTGATCTCCCTGTCCGGTTCGTACATTGCTATCTGATGATAGCCGCGATATGCATCCAAGAAGCTAAACCTCTGATGGCCAGCGGTTAAGTCCACCAGCTGGTCAATTCGTGGGAGAGGTAAGCTATCCTTTGGGCATGCGCGGTTGACAGTCTTATAATCCATGCAGACTCGCCATTTGCCGTTCTTTTTAGGAACTACCACCGTGTTAGATATCCACCGCGGGTATTGCACCTCTTCTATGGCCCCGGCTTCCAACAGATTCTTCACTTCTTCTGCCACCACTTCAGCATGGTGCAAGAAATTTGAGCAATGGCGTCCTCTGTATGACTGGCCGCGCATTGGGGAAGACATTCAACTGGTGGCAGATGAAGCTTGGGTCGACGCTAGGCATATCGTAAGGCATCCATGCGAAAGCCTCCAAGTTGGAAACCAAGAAGTTGACATAATTCGACCGTTCGTCGCTCGACAAAGACGACCCCAGGAGGAAGAACTTGGTCGGATCGTTTTCGTCGATGCGCACTTCCACCAAATCTTCGACTGATTTTTCCTCGGCCTTCCTTCCCACATCTTCAAGGACCTCCTTTCCCTCGGGCCCCTCGATCATCTGAACAAACCCTTTGGCCGCTCGGTTGCCATTTACCGCAACGAAGCACTGTTTGGCCATCACCTGGTCTCCCCAGACTTCCTCTATTTGCCCGTTGGGTGCCGGAAAGCGCATGACTTGGTGGAAGGTTGAAGCAACCGCTTGCATGGCATGCAGCCAACCTTTGCCCAGAATCAAATTGTAAGTCGATGGAACTTTGAGCACCCAGAATTCTACTTGCTTCACAACCGACCCCGCCTTGACCGACAAGATAATCTTTCCAATCGGCCATTTTGGTTGCGAGTTGAAGCCGACTAGAGGAGATGTTGCGGGAGCCAAATCCTTGTCCTCCAACTTTATTTGTTTGAACGCGTCATAGTACATTATCTCGACCGAACTCCCCTGGTCGATCAATATTCTCTTGATATCGAAATCCTTCACGCGAAGGGTCACCACCAAAGCGTCATTGTGCGGCATCTGCACCCTTTCCAGGTCTTTGGTAGAGAACGAAAGGACGTCTTTCTCCTCGGTTTTTCCTCTCTTTACCGCGAGCTGGACCGAGAGCACTTCCCTCATGTGCTCGGCCTTCTTGATCATCCCTCTCAGCTCACAGACCCTTGCTGGTTCAATGATGCCGTGAATGACGTTGATCACACCACAGAGCGCCTCTAGGGGCGGCCATTCCGTTTAACTCTGTCGGTCGGTCGTGACCTTGACTCCTTCAATATATTGGTCAAGATGCCCCGCCACCAACTCCTCCAAATCTTGTTGAGCAAGCAATCCTCTGTCCGGTGCCCCCGTTCTTCATGAAAGGTGCAGCGATACTTTGGATTGAAGCCCCGCTGTGCGCTCCCCAGCTTGGCCGGCCAACGGACAAAAGGCTCCCCGCAGATCTCGCTCAAAATGCGGTAGATGGGAATTTTGAAGACTGTGGTAATCCCTGTCCGCGCCTTCAATTTTCTCTTGGCATCCTCTGCTGCGTCGCGAGGTGCATCAGCCCGGTCATTCCTGCGGCCTCTGTTTTTGTCATTTTGGCCGATCCCTCGACGCTGATCTTTTGGTCGGTCACTAGGGCGGTTTTCCTCCTGCCCGACCGAGTGAACTTTCCCTACTACCCTTCTGTCCACCCCGACCGGATTATCCTTCTCGGTCATAGAGGCGACATCTTCCTCCACATGAATGTGTTCGTTGATCCGCTGCATCAAAGATTCCATGGTGATCGGCTGATGCATCGTGAGTGAATCTCGCAGCCTATGTCCGACTGAGAGACCCCTCTTGTATTGAGTGATCGCCAAATTGGTAGGGCAGTCGAGAATTTCGTTGTAAGTTTCCCAGTACTTCGCATTGTATGCCTTCAGTGAACTCCCAGACTCCATCTTGACGCCCAGAAGATGGTCTACCTCCTTCGGCGTTCGAGTGTTAGTCTTGAATTTGGTGACAAAGGCTTCCACTAATTGCTGCCACCCTTCGATACTCCCCTCCGGGAGCCTTTCGAACCACTTCAAGCCAAGCTCTCCCAGACTTGCTGGGAATATAAGACACATCAAGGCATCGTTCCGTCGGTGCCCCGCCATCACTTGCCGGTAATGACTCACATGCATGTACGGATCCGTCTTGCAGTCGTACAAAGTGAATTTTGGCTGGTGGAATCCGGCAGGGAGTGGGGTGCTCTCAATCTTTGGGGATAATGGCGTGGCTGTAAGCCTTGCCAGCTCTTTGTCCACCAGTGCTGGGGCTATGTTTCTGGGTGTCGGCATAACCACTTCTTCACTGCAACGTACTGGGGCACTCAATCTCTGGAGCGCCGGCACCCTCTGAGCCTCCCGACGGTGCGCTCTCTCCTCCAGCACGTCCCTGAGGTCTCTGGAACGGGAGGAGGCAGAGTATCGCGATGTGGACGACGGGCGTGAGGGGCGATAGGTGCTGTCGTGAGTAATGGATCTGCCCTCTCGCTGGTCGGAATCTCCAACCCCATAGTTCCTAGTGATGGAGATTGAATGAGTCCCCCGCTGGTGGCGACTGCTGGAACGAGGGGAGGGGGTGCGCTCACTGAGGTTGCCCTCTCCAGCAACACCCTTCCCCTTCACTTGGCGCTTCAGAAGCTCCATCTCCGCCGCCATCTTACGAATGAGGGCCTCCTGATCCTTGAGTTTGTGCTCCAGGCGCTCCTCACGGGACTCCCCTCCGGCGCCAGCGGCCCTCAGGACTTTGTGAACGATCTGAACTCCTCCCACGCTTGTCGCACGCTCCCCGTGAAGAGGTTTCTAGGCCCGCCATAGTTGGAACATTAGGGGGGCCTTCTCTCCTTCGCACATACTCCGGAGTGACACCATCGACGACGGACAGCGGAACTTCATCGTTGTTGGCCATGGAAATGGTCGCAGAAGCTCGAAGAACAAGAGTTCAATATTAAAGATTTCCCACAGATGGCGCCAATTGTACGGGGTCGAAATATCCTTTGCTCTCCGTACGCCTTGAACGTCAAGCTTCCGTCACCGGCGTCTGTCTCTGCAACACAAAAGGGTGAGCTGCCTGGCGGTGGTGTACCGGAGAGACCCTCCGACGATCAAGTTAGATTTCAGGAAGATGACAATGAGGAGAGTGTGTTAGTGAGAGTGAGTTCGCATACCTCCAACGTTCGTCTCCTCTCCCTATTTCTAGGCTGGCCATGCAGCCTCAAGATTGTGCGCGCACTACCTCTGTTGTCCTTCCCTGGACAGGTGGCAGTGCGCCCCTCTCACCACCTTACGCGTGTAAAGGTTTTGTCTTTTCGCCAGTGCACGCAGAACTGCGCAACGGTATTGAGGCATGCGTGGAGCAGATGTCCTCTCCCTCACGCCATTGGCCCAGGTGGCACACATCACCGGAGTACCACGACCGGCCTAACACTCGTGCGGAATCAGCATCGCATTCGCTCCGCCGAGCTATATATCGCCGACCTGTAACCCCGTCCATCTTGGCCGAACTATTCTCGGTCGGTGTATCATGATCAACCGGTTGAGGCATGCCGGCCTCCAACCGTTCTACCTTTAATCTCGGTCCAAAACTCGCCGGCCCCGAACGAGCTAATGGTTTAGCTCGGGTTTCCTTTTAGTTTGGTCAATATTCGCCTCAGCGAGCTTCGCCCGGCATGAGCAACCTACAGCCCGGCCACACCAAGATGTAGACCGGTCAACATCTTCGACTGTGCGAGCCAGTCCGCCCGGCCGTTCCAACCGTGCAATATGCTCGGTGCCGCGTAATCCGTAACGCTCGACGTCATCTTTGCTCGGCCGTACTAACCGGCGCGAATCTCCCCTCTCAATAACTATTACAAAATATATATTTATACACAAAGGACGAATGAATATATATATAATGTGGAAGGAGCATCTAATTTTCTTACTTACTCTACTCTCTTCGGGGTAGAGCATCAAACTATACACCCATCGAATTTTACTCTGCTCAAATTACTCAATCGGATATCTTACATGTAAAATATTTATTTGTACCAGATCGGAATGAATATGTTACATGTAAGACATGAAAATATTTATTTAGACGATTTGAACCGAGATCAAACATTATTCTCAGACCATGTCTTCGGACAGTGGCGTATCCAGGAATTTAGTGAAGATGGGGCACAAATTAATGACAATATTAATTTTTCTTTTCATGATAAACAACAATGAGATATTACTATACTTAAATGTTAAGAGTTCATTTGGATAAATGAGAATTTTAAATTAAACGATTTGAGATTAAATTTTATACAAATATTAGGGAGTAAATATTTTATAGATGGATTGGAAAATTAAAAAAGAAGATACATTGAGACAGAAATGATATATTTTAGTAGAGAAATTCTATAAAACATACCGTAAAAAAAGTGTCTATCATATGTCACAATTATGATCTTCGTAGTCTTTAGTTATAACTTCTTATGGTTGTTATTTTGGTTATGACTATATATCAAGTAATAATTAGTTATGACTCATTCTAATAATAGTTATGACCTATTGTAATTTTTTTATTTAATTTTATTTTTTATAATTGAAGATGAATTACTTGATTATAATTTATATAGCGGTCTTTTTATTTATGAATGGAAAGAAACATATGAAGGATAAACTACACATGTCAAATGTAACTAACAATCCAATAAATTTCATATCTTCATTGAAATTAATAATGTTTGTATGTCAATAATGATAGATATGACCATTATATTGAAATTTTCATAGATAATAATATGACTTATCATAGTCTTTTTATTTTCAATTAAAATAACCATTATTATTATCATAATTTTAAAAATGTCATTGACATTTCCTTTTAAATAATATTTTTATAAATTTTTTCATTTAAAATATTTTCTTTATGTTCAAAAAAAATTGTCAAAACTCAAGGGCACGTAACCCCCTTGAGCCCCATGTGGCTCCGCCACTGACTTCGATCAAAATGATTTGGGTGCTAAATTTTAACAGTAGGATGCTCACTAGCTCCCCAATAATGTTCAATTCTCCTAATTTATCACTATGAATTAACTTTTAAATGATGTGACATTAACATTAGACCCTTACATAATAAAATATTTGACAAATCAAAGTTTGATAATATTTTCTTATACAAATATAAAAATTGCATATAAAATAAATATAGAATTATGTGACATTTTAATTTTATCACTTTAAAATATGTAATTCGTTAAAAAGATATATATTTCTAAAGATATCACTATCATATCATTTTTCTAATCTTAAATTATGTATAAATTTTCTGTACGAATATCAAATTTTCTTCCTCTAATTACCTATGTAATGAGACTGATAGATACGTCTTTTAGGTTTGACATCTTCACCATAAGAAGTGCCCATTTTGTTAAACTAATGCGTTTGGTTTGAGTTTTTTTATTAAGTTTTTTGAAATTTGAGTTTTTTTTTTTAAGTGAATATTTTTAAAATTTTTTGTATTTTTTTTTTCACTTTTTTAGATGCACCTTACTTAGATGTGTCTAAAACTAAAAAATTTGTGAAAAAATATTTTAAAAAATTAATAAATACATAAAAATACAAAAAATATACTGAATTCTAGTTTTTATTTTTGGTATTCAGTGAAATTTTAAAAGATTTTTTCACAAAAATTATACTTTTTATGTGTATTTATGTTAAGTGTGTCTAAAAATTAAAAAAATTGTTTAAATAATTAAAAAATCAATAAAAATAAAAAATACAAAAAAATAAGAAAGTAGAATTTTTTGAAAAGTGTTTTTGGAAAACAAAAACAAGCAAAGTGATTTTACTAATTTTCTTCCTCTTTTGAGAGTAGTATAGGGTAAGAAAAAAATTCCATACATGAAAATAAAACATTAAATTTTTTAATTTTTACATAATATTAATATCTCGAAAATAAGTTAAGGAAAAAATAATAATGCGTAGTTGAATTTTGATTTTTTATTTCTTTTTATTTTATAATGCAATTAGTGGAATAAGGGGCAAATGTAGATTGGATTTTTAATATATAAATGCTAGGAATTCTAAAAATATTACCAAAATTCTATACAACATACTCAGTGTTGTATAGAATTTTGGTAATTTTTTAAATTCTAATATTGATTTCGATTATACAATCAAATAGAGAACTTAACTGGAGAGCACGTGGTAGAATAGATTAAGCTAGCACCTGTGCATAAGAAGACAAGAAATACCGCAATGGCTCGTCCACCCGGGGGCACTCCGATAATCAAGTTAATCAACTTATCTCTCAAAGATATCAAAACGAGTACATAATTCACAATCAAAAAGCATCACAATCAAAAAGCATCACAAATAAAAGCATACCTTAGACCCACCGGGGTGCCTCACCTTTATAATGATCAATGTCCAATTTCTCCTAGAAGTCTTACTTCATAGGACTCTATCCTTTACAAGGATAACATCTATCACAACTCATATTATTCAAATTAAGATGAACTTCCTTAAGAGTTTCATCTCTGTCCAAATAGGTAGCTTTATGTCATCTAGAACTCTTGTCCTCTATTCAAATATCTCAGATTTCGGCATTACCGCACCGAACCTCGGTAACGCCACAATCACCTTGGCAAACATGACTCACCCACATGGCACCTCGGTCGACATCTTGAAGGCACCTTGGTCACGTGTCATCATTCTCAAAATACTTCCCCCTAAGCGCCCTTAGGTTCTATTACCTTGGCATCCTAAGGTGATGGAACCTATATCGTCTGATTTTCCAACACAACATGCTAGAAATACTCCTTCGATCGAGATCATGACTCACTGGCATAAAGAAGAAAAGACTCAAATGTCCACTCGTCAAGAATCAAGAACCGACATGTTCATTCATCCAAGATTAACATCTCAACCGAGATGCACTACTCGCCGATATCATGATTCGTTAGTTCGAGGATTCCAAGAACCCAAGATACGTGTGAGTTGTCACACCATAACTGTCTCAACCGTATTGTCTCTACGTGTCATCAATAGACTAGAGCATACCAATCACGTCCCCATTGTATCGCATCAGTTTTGCCTCACTTCGCTTGACGTCAACACAGGCACGTCGCCCAAGGATTCAAAATCATAACTTTTTGCAGCCCTTTTCCAATTCTAACAAAACCTTTTCATTTTCCCATTTCATCTTTCCCTGTGTCTCTAGACTCTCTCTCTCTCTCTCTCTCTCTCTCTCTCTCTCTCTCTCTCTCTTGGCCTCTATAAACCATCATCGTTGTTCTTGAAGAATTCATTACTATGAATAGTCTATTCAGGCGATAGGTTCAAACTCTACTAGCTGAACCAGACTAGCGACCAAGCACTTCATTAGCTGCTTCACTCATCAACCCACCATCTCAATGGCAGTGCAAACACTAACATAGTGTAGACGTCCCCGAACGTCCCGAGAGGGAATCCCATTTTGTTCATTTGGGCTCACTACAGTTCAGGACTCAATGTCACGATCCTGTATCTAATCTCACAGAGTGCAATACAAGACCGATGAATCATCAAAGAGTCCAAATCCGGCAAATCGTTTTTTGAAAACAATTTTTTTTCAAAGACGTGCCAAACATGGACTGCTTTGCCAGATATAGAGTCGCCACCTAAATATTTATTTGAGGGGAATTTAGGAAACCCTGACTCGTGCCTAAGGCCACGTATCCGTCATCACCAAAGTTGCCTCGGCTCGGGAACTTGGGTACGATTGGGGAATGTCACTTTGTGAGCACTCCCGCTCGCCCGATCAAAGATCGGCCTCTACTAACCATGATATCGAGTTTTGAAAACATTATGTGCTCTTATTCTGGTTTATTAGCCTATAATTACTATGTGATGCGCTCAGCATACAAGTATAGACTGGATTGCCTGAGTTGGAACAAAACATTTCATGTTTGTTTTCGAAAGCGGTTTGCTACTCGCAAGTAGGCTAAAATGCGGATTTTGCCACCCTCAAGTGGGCTTAGAAAATATAGTGATTTGCCACTATCTAGTGGACTTAAAACTTCGTAATTAATGGATTGTTCCAATTCAAATAATCCAATCTCCACCCACGAGGCATTGAGCGGTTATATCACATAAGCACTTAGCCTCATGGTAAGCATGTTATCATGGCGATCACTCACACACATGCAAGGATGCTAAAGCATAAACACTTACCGAGTACTCGAGCCAAAGCGAAGCTAGTTAGTAATCAAATGCATTATCCTAACTATCTTTGAAATGCCTAATACTAGCATACTGAGAATGCAACTAAGATAGGCTCTGCTATTCTAAGATGGCGAGGTAAATGTAACAGATAACATGTATTCAACTCGAATTGAAATACAATGCGTTAGTATGATCGCCGAACGGTGCATGCAAGACAGAATGAATGCAAACATGCGAGCATAAGTATGCTAATTGAAACGTGTCCTAAACTAACCATCATAAGCTAGTAAATAAAAAGGAGAAAGACGTAGGGTTGGAAGACATACATCACATGCACGCACACTTATTATAAAATTGCCCTCCTCGGAGGGTCCGAATAAATAATACAGACCGAATAAATAATTAACTACTCTAGCTAATTAAATATTACAAAATCCTAATTAATTAACAAATTAACTAAGAAACGAAATAAACTAGTATGCAAATCTATGGACCGCCTCAGCTCTGTTCCGAATGATGAAAGATGCATGCATGCTCGAGTCGCCTATATCGGAAATTCCTCGCGATGCTGATTTGCCTCTGTTTGCTCTTGATCCGAATCTTGTACAAAGCTCGAAGGCTTGTTGACCAATTTTGGGCTGCTGGTTTACGGTTTCCGCAATAGAGCGCAAGAAAGGGGCATAGCAAAGTATTTTCAATGTATGTGTGCGACCACTCTCCCGTCATTGCACAAGCTCTAGGAGTGTAGTCCTCGATCCTCGTGCCATCAATCCGTATCTCGATGCATGATGGCAGAGGAGTCGAATTGCACGACTCAATGTGAAATGAATGCACATATAAAAACAACAAGGCCTAAACTTCATCATGGGTAATCCGGAGTGTCGGCGACCGAAAATTGAGACACGTTTCGTCACTTTGAGTATGAAACGCCCCTCGTTTCTCGTGTTTGGACTAACCCTACTCCAAACACAATGCAATGAGATGGCATATGCAATACGACTAACATGCCACCCTAAATGCAATGCAACCTAATCATGCTGGCATGCGAGGGATGATATGCACACATGCAACCTAGCATACGCAATGCTATGGACTAAAATGGCATATACAATGCACACATACGAAGATGGACATACACAAAGGCATAATCAAAGCATACACAATGCGATGGTCAAACATGTAACAACATGAACCAAATGGCATACATAATGCAAGGTGGACTTAAACCAATATGAGTGGACCTCAGCCACACTCAAATCAGTGGCCATTCATAGTGAAATTAAATGCAAGAACACTCATGCAAACATGCCCAATGCAAGGGACCTATCCTAAGGCACCAAATGCAACTTTATCGAAGCATGGCAAAGGATGAACTATGGCATACAAACAAACATTTTCCAGCTCTGAAACATGATGCACCATGGTCCCAAATCATGCAAATATTTCACCCAATGCATGCTAGATGGCCCGAATACTGAAACTAGTGAAGCAGATTACACTAGAGGTACACAAAGCAATGTACGAAGGACAAAACCGACCCCAAACAGACCCTAGGTAGATCCAAGATAGTGGGAAAATGGCCTAAAATGATGGCTCAACATGCATAGAAATGAAGCTCACGCAATGGCCCAAAAACGAGGCATTTATGCACAACTCTCAAACGCATTTAAAAAGTTGGAAAACATGGGAATATTGCATGCACATAAGCTCTGAAATATGATGTGCACTGGCCCCAAAACATGAAAACACCTCAGTATATGCATGCAATAGGCCTCAAAACTCAAAGCTAGGCATGGATATTGTACTGCAAGCATGCAAAACAAGCATCATTCGACCATAAGACCCAAAAACAGAGCTAAAGCAGTCCAAAACATGCACAAAATCAGTTTAAGGCATGGCCAAAAAGTGCTAAAATTAAGGGCCAAAATAGCATGCAACACAAGCTAGTAAAGGGGATTTGCACTACAAGTATGTGAGGCAATAAAGAGGCTACCAAACTAGAAAAATTCAGAGGTATGACATGCCAAATAAACCCCAAAAACCCACTGAAACATGGTCTATGCATGCAAGAATGATAGGCTCCTTTGATAGGTTATAAAGAGGGTTGTTCTACACATGCAAGAGGGACACCTAATATGGAAAAACCACCTCTATACAATTATGCAGGTCCTAAAACCCACCAAAAATGGCCTGAAACATGCTCAAGAAATGTGTAAATATAGGCCCCTTTGTTAGGCCAACAATGCTAGTAAACAAGACAAGGGGTGAGAGGGTCACCCCTCTCTAATTTTGGGGCTCAAAATAATATGATAGCCACTAAAAATACACTAGATTTCAGTGACTAGAAGGCCAAACAAAGCTCACTTCAAAGGCCTAGATGCATGGCTCAAAACAAGGTGAAAACAAGCATGCAAGGGGGTAGATGACCCCCAACAGAAAAATGACCTTAAACAAACTTGTTAAGAAGCTCAAAATAAGACTTTTTTCAGTTTACACCAAAGCTCAAATATGCTTTCAAGTATGGCTAAAATAAGGATCAAAATGATGCTCAAAAAGGGAGAAAATGGTTACCCTTGTGGCACAGTAAGAACTAGCAACCTCTAGACCCAAAAACCAGTCCCTCAAGCTTTGAAAACAAGCTCCAAGGACCTCCAAGCAATGGTGGAAGTGTGTGGTTGTGAGATGGTGTGTGAAGGGCCAAGAACAAGGCTCTATTGAACCTAAAAGAGAGGGATATAGAAGGAGATATGTGTATGTATGCTCCAGCAATTTCTTAACCCTTGCAAAGGAAGGGAGGCCCTGCCTTTATAGAGAAGAGAGGCCAAAGCTTCTCTTGGAAGCTAAAAACCAAGAATAAACATCCTCCATACACGGGTATGGAGGATGCAAAGCCTTCCGGCTCACCTTTGGAAGCAACCTTCGATGAGACAAAGCTGCAAGTAGCTGGCCGACCACTTAACCTGGTCGTCCGACTAGGTAAAAAGGTCCAAGGTGGTTGGCCATCCTTTATGATGAAGCCCTAGAAGTTAGCTTTCCAATGGCGCCAGCCTTGCATTAAAATTCTAACTGCAAAAGTTATGCTGTTTTGGTGAAGCCGCATAGATTCGGTCCAGCAGATTGATGCCCTACTTCAACCAACCATATCTCCCCCGTCCGGACTTCGCTTTAGGAGATTCTTGAGTGTAAAATGAAGCCCCGGAAGTCTTCTTTCCAATGGTGGTGGCCTCATAGCTTAAATCCAAATGTATAGACAGATATGCTTGATTTAGCGAGGACCGCTCGACTTTCTCTCTTAACGGTTCATGCCCATTTTCTTCCCCAACTGGGTTTCTTCCCTCTTTTCTTCTTTTCCTCAACTCCAAACCCCTAACAAGGTGTTTTGAAAGATTTTTCAAAGATTTCAACTCTCTTTCATTCATTTCAACTCTGTCCTTGCTCGGTTTATCGAAAAGCGCAACATTTAACAAAATGCGAGCCTCAAAGCATCGTAGAAACTTTATTTCAAAAATGTTTTGAAAGAAAGGGTTTTAAGGTCTAAATACCATTCAAAATAGCTTTGGTCCAAAATGGGGTGTAAGGTTGGGATTTGACTCTCCTCTTACCGAAGAAATTGAACCTTTGCCCTGCACACCTTTCTCCATCATGTAAACCAACAGTCGCGTCCAAGTCTTAAGGGCGGTAAAAAATGAGGTGTCTACACATAGGGACAATCTTGCAGCTAGAACTAGGAACATGAAACATTGAGGTTCTAAGCTCCCAACCTTAGACCTTGACAATCCTCCAATCACCCTATCTGCGAGTAACCATCGCCGTAACCAATGACAACATGTCTCGTTGAACTCTTGTTATAGAAGACCTTCTTGGTGACATCCTTGATGTCATAACTGTACGATCCACTCCATCTCCTTATAGCCAATCCAACATGTTCATGCCTCCAGCAACTCAACATCACAGAAGAGACGCACATGAAGCCAAATGACCAAGTTACGGTAAGGAGTAGATGATAAGGCCTATCAATAAAGCCAAGACTTTGTCCGAGATTAATATAAGAAACAGGTCAACATCTCGGATAAAACCATCATCTTGGAGCATGTCATCTTAGGTATAAGTGTTATCTTGGATACCTTCATCCCACCAAATTTTTGGAAAATTTACCAAGTATCACTTTCAAATCACTGACTCAGTTTTCACTAACACATCTTTGCTCTGCCCCAATGTGAGCGTAAATATAACTTAGGTTCATGTTAGAAATACATCATCGAGAATCTTTTCTAAGTCGACTTAAACATCCATGACTGAGGTCATCGCATTTGGCTTGCCAAAACTAAACACTTAAGGCTTAGCCTTAGTGTACCAAGAGTATTATCTACTTTGGCTCTTTGCACAAAACGACCAAAACATGGTTGGTTTCATCTTGTTTCACATTGAAAACATCACCTTATACTTAGTTCAACTTTACCAATATGGCAAGTCTAAGCTAATCGCCTTGTTCACCATGGGAACATCGCCTGATTCTTGCCTAAGTCTAACTTAGACATCCATGACTGAGGTCATCACGCTTGGCTCACCCAAACTAAACATTTAAGGCTTGACATACTATACCGAGAGTACTAGCTACTTCAGCTTTCCGCACAAACCGGCTAAAACGTAGCTAGTTTCACCTTGTTTTACATTAAAATATCGCCTTATACTTAGTTCAACTCTACCAATATGGCAAGTCTAAATTAATCGCCATATTCACCATCGGAACATCGCATGATTCTTGCCTAAGTCTAACTTAGACATCCATGACCGAGGTCATCGCATTTGGCTTGCCCAAACTAAACACTTGAGGCTTGACCTCAATGTACCGAGAGTACTATCTACCTCGGCTTTTCGCACAAACCGATCAAAATATAGCAAGTTTTGCCTTGTTTCATATTGAAACATCGCCTTATACTTAGTTTAACTCCACCAATATGGTAAATCTAAGTTAATCGCCTTGTTCACCATGGGAACATCGCCTTAAGACTTTTTTAGTCTTATCACATAATTATAAACAACATTTTGTAATAAACAAAGTCAATACTAGTATTTTATTAACACTTCGGCTGAGGTTATTGACATCATTAGAGCCGAGCACCAAATTTCATCAAGCCACATTCCAAGGCATCGACAATCTCTTACCGTCATGATTTCTAATCTCAAGTAAGCTTTGTTTTATCTCAACTCTGTTCACCTCCAGTAAGTTCTAATAATTTCAAAACTATTTTTCTAGGTCGAACTCCTATCTTCTTGGACTTACTCATCTAAGCCGAGATCTTTTCTTCTGGATCTGGTCTCTGCTAACTTAGGCTGAGCCCTTGTCTTCTCGAACCTAATAATCTAGGTCAAAAAATTGTCTTCAAGGATCTTGGATCTGCTCACGTAGGCTAAGCTCTTGGCTTCATAAATCTATTCATCTAGGCCAAGATCTTGTCTTCTGGGATCTAGGCTTTGGGATCTGCGCACTTAGGCTGAGCTCTTGTCTTCTTGGACCTACTCATCTAGGCCGAGATCTTGTCTTCTGGATTTGGGATCTGCTCAGTTAGGCTAAGCTCTTGGCTTCTCAGACCTATTCATCTGAGCCGAGATCTTGTCTTCCAAGATATAGGATCTGGGATCTACTCACTTAGACTGAGCTTTTGTCTTCTTACACCTACTCATCTAGACTGGGATCTTGTCTTTTGGATCTGGGATCTGCTTACTTAGGTTGAGCTCTTATCTTCTCAGACCTACTCATCTAGGTCAAGATCTTGTCTTCTAGGATCTAGGATCTACTCATTTAGGCTGAGCTCTTGTCTTCTCATACTTATTCATCTAGGCCGAGATTTTGTCTTCTGGATCTGGGATCTACTCACTTAGATTGAGCTCTTACCTTCTCAGACCTACTCATCTAGGCAGAGATCTTGTTTTCTAGGATCTGGGATCTGTTTACTTAGGCTGAGCTCTTGTCTTCGTGGACCTACTCATCCAGGCCTTGCTTTTCCACATGTTCATCTACGCCATGGAAGAGCAAGGCCTAGGTAAAGCAGATCCTAGATGGAAGAACGTGGCCTAGGTAGAGCAGATCCTAGATGGAAGAGCATGGAAGAACGTGGTCTCTTTTTCCCGAAATTTGTTACTAGTTGTGCCAACTGTTGCTCACTGAGCTGTATCTTTATACACGTGTATAGTGAGATGTATCTAAGCTCAAGACTTGTTTTTCTATAAATAGGGGGGTTCCTCCCCCATTTTTGAGGGTTAGAAGATTTTGGACCAAAAATATCTCTCTCTTTCTAGCTTTCTCTCTCTCACTTGATATTTTGTGCTTGATTGCCTAGTTCCTCCACGCTTTTGCACACCAACTCTTAATCAAACTTGACGACCATTGAGCTGAGGTCCCTTGGAGTCTTGTTTGAGCTTTGGAAGGAGGTTTGAGATTGGATTTGTGCCTAAATTGTGCTTTGCTTCAAAGGTAGAGCACTTACCTTATTTAAGCTTATTGTGCATACTTATTTTCCTATCTTTTTCAGCTGTTTTAAGGCTGTTTTTGAAGTGTAAAAAACTCTGTTTTTGTGACCTAAAAATGGTGGTTTGAGCCTTTTTGAGTTATGGGGTTATTCACCCTTTTGGCTCCTTCGCTTGTTAAGCTTTTTGTGTTATTTTTCCTCACTTTCAAATCAACTTTTTTGGGCCTTTTAACTATTAAATCTTAGAGGTTTCTCAGTGGTAAAAATCAACTTTTGAAGTCCAAAATTGGAGGGGTGAACCTTCCCTCCAAGTGTCTTGTTTGCATGCCTAGTTAGCTTCATGTGTTAGCATGTTTTTCTAGCCTAACTTAGCTTTAGTCCAGCATGTTTTTGCTTTTATTTTGACCTATTTTAGCTTTGTTTTGGGCTGGTTAATTCAGTTGAAGCTTGTATTGCATGGTTGTAGTGTTAATTCCTTCTCTAGCATAGTATTTTAATGTTTTGATCACCATTGTTTTGAGTTGAAAGCATGTTTTAGTGTTGTTTTGCACTCCATTTTAGCACTTAAGATTTTTGCAATTTCCCTCCATTCTTCACTCTTTCGTTTGCTTTGAAAGTGGTTTCAAACCACTTGTTTGCCTAAGTGTGGAATTGAGGTGTTGCACCTAATGGTTTAATCCCTTAGGGGGTTCATTACCAACAGTGTAATGCCTCTTTCATGCCCAAAGCAACTTGTTGTTTGAGCCATCTCTCCATTAGAGGACACCCACCAATGGACTTAATCGATTAAAAAATGAATCGGTAATGTAAAATGAGTAAATAAAATGAACAAGTAAAAGAGGCAAGATAAGCATCTTTCATGTTGCATTGCATATGTTCGAATCAGAAATTAATTCAAACGCAAGGAAAATGGGACATTTCATACTCAAAAGTGATGAAATATGCCACTTTCCTTGGTCATCGTCACCCTTGATCATGCACGATAGGGCGGTGGTCTTTTTGAGTCTTGTTGTGCATTCATTAAGCTTGTACAAGCTTGGTTCCTTAGCCATCATGAATGTGAACTGCTTGGTTGATGGTTTGAGGGCCAAGAGTTACACTCCTTTGAGCTTATGTGATGATAAGGAGTGTAACAGTACAAACACTCCTTGAGAATACACTACTTTGCCTCAGTTTGCTCTTTGTTGCAACAAAAGGAAGTTCAGGGCAGGGGTGGCCGACCAGCCACCAGCAATAGCCGACGGCCACCAGTAGTAACCGACCGGCCACCAATGGTAGCCGACGACCACCATTGGTAGCCGTGACCATCAATGAAGAAAGTTGCTCGGTGATAGAAAATGGGAGCGCGGTGTTTTGGAAGTTGGTAGCTTCTTTGGTGTTCAAGTATGGAAGCAGAGTCTTCCCCGATCGAGCGGTGGCATTTTCGGGTGGAAACCAACCGAGCATGCATATGTCCCTTGCCCCCCGAGGCCATTTAGTTGCTTTGCTTAGCTGATTAAGGGTAGATAGTTAATTATTTAATCGCTATATTTAGCTTAGAATAGCTAGTTAATTCAAGTGTTGTAATTAATTAGTTAGTGTAACTAGTTATTCGATTCTGGTTTGTAATAATTAATTAGTTTAGAATAGTTAGTTAATTCATTTCAAGTGTTGTAATAGTTAACGTAGCTAGTTGCTTAGCTTATTAATTCGGACCCTCCTTCATAAGGGCGTAATGTTATAATAAGTGTGCGTGCGTGTGTGTATGTCTTCCAACCCCACGTCTTTCTCTCTTTTATTTAATCACTTTTGATTGTTAGATTAGGGACATTTTCAATTAGCATGCCTTATGCTCGCATGTTTGCATCTATTCATTTGTATTGCATGCACTGAGACTCAGCGCATCATTCAAACTGCATTGCATTTTCAATACTTCTTTGAATACATGTTTCAACAGCATGTTGTTCAAATCGATTCATATGCCATATTAGTAGCCGAGCCTATTAATTGCATTATTGCATGAGTTGTATTAGGCATCTTAACATAGTTAGGATCATGCACATTTCTAACTAGTTTTTTGTTTTGGCTTGGAGTACTCGGTGAGTCTTTATGCTTTAGCATACTTGCATGAGTGTGATTGCCATATTGCCATGTTTCGTATGCTTGCCATAAGGCTATGTGCTTAAATGCTAAACTACATGAATGCTTGTGGATGAAGGCTTGTTGTTTGAATTAGAGCAATTCAACGAATGCGCGTTTTAAGCCCACTTTGTCGTGGCAAAATCCTGTTTTAAGCCCACTATGTTTGGTGACAAATCCGCATATTTAAGCCCACTTGAGGGTGGCAAATTCAAACCATTTTTGCAAAACAAACATGACTTGAAATGTTCTAATTCTTGTGATTTAGTCTATATTTGCTTCTGCGCATCACATATTAAGGTTAGATTAATAACCAGAATAAGAACGTATAAGGCTTATAAAATGACATATCATGGTTAGTATAGGTCGATCTTTGATCGGGCGAGTGGAGTGCTCAATTCATGACCTTCCTCTCTCGTACCCAAGTTCCCGAGCCGAGGCAACTTTGGTGATGACGGACATGTGGCCTTTGGCCCGAGTCAGGGTTTCCTAAATTTCCCCAAAAACAAAATATTTAGGTGTCGACTCTGTATTTGGCAAAGCAGTCCAATTTTGGCAATATTTGATTTAAAATCGATTTTTCAAAAGATTTGCCGAATGGGACTCTTCGGTGATTATCAATTTCACATTGCACTTGTGAGATAGATTCAGAACCGCGGGAGTTGCAACTGTGGGGCCTTTATTTTCAAACATTTTCGAAAGGCAGGGCGTGGAAAAAAGGTAAGTCCACACTACTCATCTAGGCTGAGATCTTGTCTTTTGGATTTGGGATTTGCTCACTTAGATTGAGCTATTGTCTTCTCAGACCTACTCATCTAGGCAGAGATCTTGCCTTCTAGGATATAGGATCTGCTTACTTAGGCTAAGCCCTTGTCTTCTCAGGCCTACTCATCTAGGTCGAGATCTTGTCTTCTGGATTTAGGATCTACTCACTTAGGTTGAGCTCTTGTCTTTTTAGACCTACTCATTTAGGCCATGCTCTTCCATCTAGGATCTGCTCCACCTAGGCCACATTATTCCATCTTGAATCTGCTTCACCTAGGCCTTGCTCTTTCATCTGGGATCTACTTCACCTAGGCTATGGTCTTTCATCTTGGACCTACTTCACCTAGGTTGATGTCTTTTCCACTTGAAAGTTGTCTTTATCTCATTAGGAGCGCTCATGCCCCCTTATCTTTGCATTCATCTCTTTTGGAAGGGTTTTCATTCCATCAATGTTGATGCGTTCTCCATTTTCGCTGAACTTGTGGTCACCGGCACGTTGATCTTGCATGATGATGGCCTTCTATTCTAATTAAGTTCCCACAGACGGCGCCAAATTGTGGGTCTTGATTTCTGACCACACAACCAAATATGAAACTTAGCTGGAGAACATGCGATAGAATAGATTAAGCCATCACCTGCACACAAGAAGATAAGAAATACCACGACGACTCGTCCACTCGGGGGTACTTGGACGATCAAGTCAGTTAACTTATCTTTCAAAGATATCAATACAAGTTCACAATTCACAATAAAAAAGCATCACAAATAAAAGCATACCTTAGACTCACAGGGGTGCCTCATTTTTATAATGACCAATGTCCAACTAAGCCTAGAAGTTTTACTTCATAGGACTCTATCCTTTGTAAGGATAACATCTATCACAACTCACACTATTCAGATTAAGATGAACTTCCTCAAGAGTCACATCTCTATCCAAATAGGTAGCTTGATGTTATCTAGGACTCTCGTCCTCTATACGAATATCTCGAATTCCAGCATTATTGCATCGAACCTCGGCAACGCTACAATCACCTTGGCAAACATGACTCGCCCACATGGCACCTCGACCGACATCTTAAAAGCATCTTGGCCATGTGGCGTCATTCTCAAAATACTTCCCCACACCAAACATTACTCTTTTTTATTTTGGGATGAATTCTAACATTACTATTGTCAATATATTACATCATTACATGTGTTGGAAAGAAAATAACATACACTTCTGTTTTCTAATTTTTCTTTATTGAGATTTGACTAGCGAGGTACTGATTAACAATCACTTGAGTGTTGAAAAATATATTACCAAACAAAAATAAAAAAAGAAAGAATAAGAAATTAAGTGGTAATAGAGGACAATCATTTTTGAGCTCCTAGGAATGCATAAATTGGTAAGAATTCTTCAAAATTTCATAAATAAGCGTATAGGCCATGTTGCACAACATGCCCACATGAACTCTCACTATAAATTCCAAGATAATCTTCTGATCATGAATTTGAATAAAAATTTAAATTAATTAAAATTTTTTTTTTTAATCTAAATCAGTGATCCAAACGGTGCAAATATTTATCCAGCATCATGGACCTTTTTATTCAATAGCTAGACATCACAAAACATAGACTTAGAGTATCTTCACTAAAACTTTCAAAATTTAGTATGTTAAATTTTTTTAAAGGCATGGGTGGCAATTGACACATGTCAATTTGACCTGGAAGCTCTCCACCCAATATGTCAAATTTGTTATTATACTATTTTTAAAATCTGAACTCTTTTGTGTACCATTAGTCTTCTTTTATGTTTAGAAAAAATAAAAGAAAGAAAAGAAAAGAAAAGAAAAGGCAAGAAGTGATCTTTATGTCAAAATTGACATGAAGGGTGATGCCAAAAGTCATGTCGACTTTTGGCACCTGAGGAATTCATTTGGTATACCAAAATAAAGTTGTTGGACTACCACATTGCATTTGATATATCGGACAAAGGTGCTCTTAGGATTATTTTGAAAATAAACTATTTTAATTGACTTTTCAACTTTTACAAAAATTGTATAAAAATAAATAAATAAATAAATAAATTTTTTATAATAAGTTTTTAACTTTTTAAAACCATTTTAACATGTTGTCAAAATAGGCTTTAATCTAACATTTTTTCAGTCAACTGGTATAACGATTCTGATTTAGACCCGACTCATTTCATACTCTTAGATTCGGGATTCAGTCCTTTAATGGTTGTTAATGTCCTTGATCATACTGTTGGAAGTTGAGTAGGGTTGTTTGTTGTATTGGAAACAGGTTGGGAGTTAATTTTTTTCAATAAAGTTGCTGTCCAGATTTCTACTTGTTCGCTCAAGTAGTGTTTTGGTAGCTCGAGCAGTCTTTAAGATCTCCCAGTATTTTGTAGGCCTGTAAAGCTTCTAGAAGTAGGGTGATCTTCGCTCGAGCAATCTCCCTTGCGCTCGAGCAGTTTTCTTCAAACTGTAAAACTTCTAGGAAGGGGTCATTGTGCACTCAAGCGGTGTTTTTGTCGCTCAAGAGGTGTCTCTTTTTGGGTCAGACGTTCGAGCGGTGTTTTGGTCACTCGAGCGGTCTGTGCGTATATTAGTTCGGAAAAAGGGATTTTTGAATCAATTTTTCATTTCTCTCTTTCTCTAAAACATTCCGAAACCCTAGTTTCTTCACTTTCTCACTCTAGTTTCTTCTTAAAACCTAAAATACTTTATCATCAATTCATCTCTCCACCATAAATCTTTGGAGAAAAAAGAAAATGTAGATATCCCATTTTGACTGACCTTAAGACTTGAGTGTTTTCTTCTGGATTACCTGATGATAAAAACAAGAATGTGTTTCTCATAATGTTCTTAGTAAGAAACATGGAATTTTTTCTTCATTTCCAACACTAAGCTTGTTTTATCCAAGTGTTCAAGACTCGTTCAAAACTCTCTTTCAAAACCTTCTTCCCGTGCTTCGTTCCGAATATTTTCGTAATGTTTAGAGGCTCACTTTTACAACTTTAAAATGAAAATTTTTCTTAGGAAATAGAGCAAAGAACAATGTGGAAATAGGAGGAAAGGACGAATTCTGTTTAAAAATCTTGTTTCATGCAAATTAGTCAGGCGTTGGCCATTGTTTTGGCTGGTCGGCCACATGGCTAAGCCAAAAATTTTGTGACCGACCAAGAAATTGGCTAATCGGCTTGTTTTTTTCCCGCCTAGAAACAGTACAGTTTTAGCAGAATTCTTGCTAAAAGTGTGTAAAACATGCCATTCCAAATATTACTTAATACAGTCATGCACAATAGGCACGCCCCTTTACCCTCCATTATCTTCCTTTGGCCTCCATCGTCAAAACAGCATTTGTCTCTTACCCCAAAATGAGCATCCAATGTAACCATAATTATCACTCCATCATCCTTGCCTTCTACCTTGTCCCCTTCCACTTGCTTGATTGAGCCTTGCAGATGTGTATCTACTTCTCTCACATTGTCAAGAGAGTTTGCCTCTTTAACAAAGTCCTTGGCCTTTGTCATTTTATGGCCTTAGTTTTCAACCTTGTTCCCCACCACCTTCTACCTTGTATTTCCTATATGAAGGTCATCAAATTGTTAGGAGAAGGGGATTGATTTCAGGAAAAGAAAGTTAGAGAAAAGAAGAGAGAAGTTTAAGCTTTGAAGCAAAAACTCCCATTTTCAAATACACACTACCCTACACTGATATTCCATCCTTGATACACCAAGACCATCTTCAAGCCTCTGATATAGCCAAACCATCGTAGCCTTGATCAAAAGTCAGTGAGTGTTGTTGAAAGGAAGAAAAGCAAAGAGTTCAGAAATTCCCCCATACACTTTGTTAAACACTCAAAAATACCATTCACATAAGAATTTTGAATTTTCAAACTAAGAACTAAGAAATACACTTCCTAAACTTGAGGGTGATCAAAAGAAAGTTTAGAAATCCAATCCTTTCCTTAGAAGAAGAATTTCCACACTTTTTTTGTCTTTTCTTTTACTTATTTTCTTATTTCGAACTTCTTGCTTTCATTTCGTTTCATATTGTAAGCTTATTATACTGTAACTGGGAGTGGTTAGTTAAGCCACCCACGTATTTCCTGCTTGTTTCTATCTTTGGCACTTGAAAAGTAAGCAGTGTTTTGGCCTGGCCTTATTGGCCGATCGGCCAACCTCTCCTAGACAGAACCCAGCAACCACTCGGAGTTGAGCAAAACAGTTTCCGACGATCTCCGAGACCCCCTGAAGCTTTTGTTTTTTTTTTCTTTTAATTTATGAGAGATTTATAAGGACATATCTTGTTGTGATATTTTCTTTTTTCCTTCATTCATATTTGTAATATTCAAATGTTGTAATAATTCCCTGTCTTGCTTGTTTCTGTCCCATTATTTTACTCGCTTTCCCTATCTATACATATGTTGTATACTTTGTCCATCATCACATACATGCTTTACAACCATGTTTCATGCATCTTGATTTGGCTAAATTTACATTTGTGAGTTTAATTGATTATCACGTGATTTTGTGTGCAACTTCATGTTCTTGATATTAATCACATGTCATGTTTTAGAAGCCGAATAACTAGTTGCATATTGTGAATGAATTGCATTAGAATCTTATATATAAGATCATGCATTGTTTACTAACTTTGTTTTGTACCTATTTTGCGGGACATCATTAAATATGTAATCTTTTATACTTTAGCATCCTGTTTGTATGTGTTTTTCTTACTATATTTAGCATCCTACCATGCTATGTGCTTATTTGATATATCTCTATGAACGTGGGTGCATTGAGTATGTCTTGTTTAATTTGGAACAAAATTGATTTTCATGCCACAAACTCAAGTTTCCATTGAGTTCCTTAAAATGCTTTTAAAAATACATGAAATCGAATTGTTCCAAAATAAATGACATAATCTATACTTGTTTGCTTCACATAGTAATTTTACCATTTATTAAATAACCGGAATATGAACACATAAAGTAAATAAATTTTATATCATGGTTTAGTAGAGGTTGATCTTTGATCGGGTGAGCGGGGATGCTCAATTAATGACCTTCTGTAGACACCTCATTTTTGACCGTCCTCAAGACTTGGACGTCACCGCTTGAACACTCGGTGATCATCCATGTCTGTGTTCGTCTTGAGTTCCCGGAGGTCTTGGCTATGCGCCTTGCCTCAAGATCTCTCGACTCGACTGTTTTGTGTCTGGTTTTGCACCAAACACTTGTGCTTTGCCTTGGAGGGGCAAGGAATGGCTTGTGGGTCATCCCACCTCCGGCAGTGAACACCACCGGTGTGTTTGTTGCCACCGCCAAATTTTTACGGCCGGCAAAAAGATGGCAACGGCTATCTTTTTGGTCAATTGCATTTTTGGCGGCCGACTACTATGCATCTGCTTTGCAAATATTTTTGTCTTGGTGCACACACTTTCACCCCTTCCATACCGTGTATGGAGGGATTGCCCTCTTTAGCTTCCTTTGGGAGCTTTACAGAACAAATTCTCTTTAAAAGAGGGGTTCTTCTCTCTTGTTGGGGGTTAGACATTTTAGACAACATTTTGAACTGAGCTTTAGGGTTAGGGTTTACATATATCCACTATCTCTATATTTCTCTCTTTCTTGTGTTTAGTGTGTGTTTAGTCTCATTTTTGCTCACAAACACCCACCATCACACCTTTTTCTTGGCAGCTGAGGCCCTTGAGAGTTGTTTTGAAGGTTTGGAGCTGGTTTTGTACTTGGAAAGGCAGTTGGACCACCATTTGTGAAGGAGGTCTTCAAGGGTAACAAACTTGCTCTTTTTCTCCCATTTTGCATACTCTTTTGCCTATCTTGAAACTATTTTTTGAGCTTAACATATAACATAGAAAAGTCTTGTTTTTATCTGCTCTAAATAGTTTGTTAAGAATGTTCAAGCTTTGGGGTTGTTTGACCCCTCTTAAGGCTTGTTTGGCCTTTGTTTTGTGCCATTTTGGTTGAGCTTCGGGACCATTGTGTTTGGGCCTCCTCACCACTGAAATCTTGAGAGATTTCTGTGATGAGATGCCTTGAGGTCCTAGGAAGGAGAGGCCACCCCATCCTTGTTGTCCTTGAAAAGGTCCATTTTTGCCTCTTTAGTGAGCACCATGTTTAGGTTCATGTTGGCCATACATGCATAGCATTTAGACTACCATGCTCATGTATTTTGCCCAAGCTTTGTGAAGCTTTCATGCATATTTTAGTGTGCTTGAGGACTGTTTTAGGTCATTTGAGTCATACATGTCTTGCTTTGTATAGCTACCATGCAATCCCTCTTGTATGC
Source organism: Camellia lanceoleosa (assembly GCA_025200525.1). NCBI lineage: Eukaryota > Viridiplantae > Streptophyta > Magnoliopsida > Ericales > Theaceae > Camellia > Camellia lanceoleosa. The sequence continues at coordinate 79,738,759 of CM045767.1, forward strand.
CTTAAGCATTGGCTCCTCTAGCATGCCATCCTTGCTTTGTTTTAGTGGTTTGGAACCACATACTATGTTATTTCAGACCTCATGATGTGCTTACATGCTTGCATTTGATGTCCTTTAATGTTTCACAAGGTTGTCATCTCATGCTCCATGTTTTGGACCATATTTGCATACATGTGTGTGTGTGTTTTGGACCTCACTTCCATAGCATTGGCCCTTTGTTTTGGACCTAGTTTAGGGCTGTCCAATTAGTGTAAGTCCCTCCCTTAGCATGTGTTGCATGCTTACCTTGTGTGTTATGCATGCTTGGTCCCATTTGTATGGTGTCGCATGCTTTGTATACTTGTATGTTTAGATTACATCTTGTGTACTTGAGGTTGCATTGCTTCATGCCTTACATGCTTCTTTAGGTTGTCGCCTAACATGCATTGCTTGCTTGTATCGTCCATTTGGCATACTAGTTGACATGCTTAGGATTGCATTGCATTGGCATGCATGCTTTGTCTCTTGAATTGCTTATGATAGAGGTTGAGCCCTTTTATTTGCTTATGTGCATGGCATTCCATATCAACATACACACTTGATTCTTTGGGCCATCATGCATGGAAATACGCGATTGGTGGTCCGAGAATCGAGGATCATGTCCCTTTGAGTCATAAATATGATAAGGGGTGTGATTGGTGCATACATTGCTTGAAATGCATTGCCATGCCAAGTTACGCCCTCTCTGTTTGTCAAACCGGTTTTTGCGGAAGATTTGGCGGGCCATCTTGATGTAAGCGGCCATCATTTTTGGCGATGGAGCAACTTGTGGCGGTGACCATTATCCATGGCGGTGGCCAATCCCTCAACGGTGGTGTTCCACATCACTCGAGAAGCAACCACGAGACTTTGGCGGTCATCGAGAAGCGGAAGCGAGGAAAGCAGAGCAACTTGAGCATGGTGGCGGGTTTCCTAGCAAAACCGAAGCGCCTTTGCATTGGGTCTTCACCGAGATTTACTACATAATTAGATTAATTAATGTGTTAATTAATTAGGTGGTTTATAATATTGGTTAGCTTGAGTTAGTTAATCTGTATTATTCTTTCGGTCCTTCTGTATGAGGGCGTATTGTAATAAGTGTGCGTGGGCGTGTGTATGTCTTCCAATTCCATGTCTTTCTTCCCTTTTATTTACCCGCTTATGATGGTAGACTAGGGCATATTTAAATTAGCATACCTTATGCTATGCATGCATCATTCATACTGTATTGCATGCATTGGGCTCGCGCATCACGCTAACTGCATTGTATTTCAATTCCAAATTGAATACATGCTACTTGTGCATTTTCACATGTCATTTATAGACTAGCCGAGCCTACTCTAGTGACATTCATATCGCGTTGCATTAGACATTTAAACATGGACTTGGATCATGCATGATTGCTAACATGTTCCTGTTTTGGCACGGAGTACACTGTAAGTATTTTATGCTTTAGCATTTCGCATGAGTGTGAATGTTAATATAATAGCATGCTTATCATGTGGCTAGTTGCTTATGTGATATTACTACTTGAATGCCTGTGGGTGAAGGTTGGATTGTTTGAGTTGGAACAACTCATTGAAATCCGTATTTTAGCCTACTTGCGAGTAGCAAATCTCAAACCATTTCCTAAACAAAATGGGTATGCAATGTTTTGTTCCAAATTAGGCGATCTAGTCTATACTTGTTTGCTGTGCGTATAACATAGTAATTCTAGGCTAATAACCGGAACAAGAACACATAATGTTTTCAAAATTGGATATCGTGGTTAGTAGAGGCCGATCTTTCGGATCAGGGGAGAGGGGGTGCTCATAGCTGACCTTCCCCAATCGTACCCAAGTTCCCGAGCCGAGGCAACTTTGGTGATAACGGACACATGGCCTTTTGCACCGAGTTAGGGTTTCCTAAATTCCCCTATAAAAAATATTTAGGTGGCGACTCTGTATCTGGCAAAGCAGTGCATGTTTGGCACTTCTTTCAAAATCTGTTTTTCTCAAAACGATTTGCCGGATTTGGACTCTTTGGTTCAGATTAAGAACCGTAACACAAAATTAGTCAGGCTGTAGTGGGGCCCAAGGGCGCGCCTACCGTTTTTGGTGACTCTGCTGTGGAATTTAGAGAGCTTGACTCGAACTCGTGATATCCTGTTTTGATTTCATTTATGTGTCTCTTTGCATTGCATGTGCATTGGTGCGCCTAGAACAAGTGTTGGCCATCTGCTATTCTGAGTGGTTTGCGAGGCATGACTTTGTCAAAGCATGCCATAAAAATTTGGCCGATTCTGAGGCTCTGCCCGATGGGAACACAAACCTCGGTTTTCTTGGGCACCCTTTTCGACCATTCGACCTAGTGCATAGTCGGAATCTATAGTGACCATTCCAAACTAGGACGGTTGCTTACGATATAGGTTGTTTTGAAACACTTTGCGTGCATAGTAAAACCTAGCTCGACAAAATAGGGCAGGAAACCTTACCCCAACATAGGGTGTTTTGGCCCTCTTTACATGCTATGTGCTTTTAGAGTGTATCTCTGAGAGCAGCATATCGGTTTGCAAGTGTGAGTGTCGAACTCGAGGGTACGGTGTCGATGTTGTGAGAATCGATTATATCTGTGGGTGTCGATTGATGTTTTGGCGAAGATTTTGGGAAACAATGATCAGTAGTAGAGTACAGTTGTTCGGCTACACCTGCGTTTGATCCGTTTGGGCTGAAATGCTACTTGTTTTTCCTTTCAAGGTTCGAAGAGTTGATCCAGAATAGTCAGTGTTCCTCCTTGCTGAGGCAAGACAGATATCTGATCCATCTGTCATCGCTCAGAACAGTGGACCTATGATGACGCAGAATTCAGAAGAAATTGTGGTTATGACAGCCGCATTAGATCAAGGAATCACTCTGCAAAGTGAGACCAACATTGATGTGCCGCATCCACCAGTCGCTTCTTCATGGCGCCGGTTTGGACCCCGTATGTCGGGCTCGTGAGCCCACGCGTCGAGTTAATGGGGATGATAGGTGACCTCGAGGTCGTGGCGGATCTCACCTACGGAATGTCACCGCCACCGGCCGCACCATATCTTGGAATTTTGTACCCTAAGGCCCCCATTCTTTGGGGATTGTGATCGAGCTTAGCCAACTGGAGATGACCTCCAACTATAACAATGACATGCCAACATCAACCCAAACCCTCAATCAAGCTGAGGCCAGAGGCAAAGACAAAGTGAAGGCAGATGTCGATCCTATGGAACAATTGTTGTGGGCAGTCGAGGCTTTGAAAGGGGAGATGAACAAGTGTGAGATATCCGCAATTGTGGTAAAAACTGTGGAGGATGCTTTCCCACTCCCAAAGCGATACCGATAATCGAAAAGCGGGATAGGCCGAGTCATGCGAGCAGGTTCCTCGCATTCCCAACCACACTTTTGGGAAAGATTAGAAAGTCAAGGCAGTGCCTGCTGACCCTTTCGCTAGTGTATCTAGCAAGAATTCTTAGCCTTCAAAGTACCTGCCCCGAGGGCGCAGGGTCTTTCACGCTCTTTACATGCCTCTGTCCGAGGCACTCCGGATCTGGCGAAGAGGGCACCTTAAACCCTTGGAGCCTCGGCCTCTCTCGAAGAATCTCCCTCCCACGCATGATGCTACTCAGTACTGCGCGTACCACCAGCAGACAGGTCATGCTACCGATAATTGTTTCCGCCTCCGTCATGAGGTGCAAGATTTGATCGACAACGAGGTTATCCTCGCCCACTGAGCCAAGTGCATTACTAGCGGCTATTAGACTTTGAGGATACTGATACTGCGAGTATGTAATCAGGAAGTGAACCACCTGCGGGCAGTGCTTGGTGTATTTTTGGATATGGCGTCTGGCACGCATTTTTGAGCATCTGCGATTGCTAGTTTATAAATTACGCTTGGGTGTCGAGTCGATCTTTTGTTTGTTTTGAGTCTGTCTCATCGTGGTGAGTCAGTCCTTTTTGCTTAAGGATCTGTCTTGTTGTAGCGAGTCAGCCCCCTTTGTATAGAATACCAAGTGATTCCGGAGTTGTTGCCTCGAACATTGTTTTGTCTTGTAATTACTCATTTTGTTTTCTTTTTGAGTCTGTCTCTTTGTGGAGCAATTTGCAACGAAATCTGAATGAAATAAATCTTGACTATCATGTTTCCATGCTTATTGCTATTTTGGGCTGGTTATGCCAGAGGATTTGAATGGGACAATAGTACATTCCACCTGCTCTTTTGTGCTCTGAAATTATTACATTGACCTAAGTTTTTCAAAACTTTTTCTAACACTGTGGTGAAAACGAAGATGAAGGAATTCCTCGGGTTTTGCAAAAATTTGATCAATTGAGAGAAGGAGAGGTGTGCTAAGCCCTTACTGAATGAAATCATGCTTGTTAATGTGAGTACTAAGAAGGATCCTAGCTTGATCCGGATTGGCTCCACACTGTCTTCAACACGAGCGATTTGTCGCTTTCTTAAAAGATTTCAAAAAATGTTTCTGTGATCTGCGAAGACATGTGGAATCGCTCTTGAGATTGTGCAGCCTAGGATCGCTCTCAGCCTCAAGACTTAAGCCCTTGCTTTAAAACCTTGGACCACAATTTAGAGTGTTCAACAATCAACCATCAAGAGAGGCTGTGTGGCGGTTAGGCGACCCTTGAGCAAGAGGCACCAAAGTCAGATCAAGAAGATCAGACCTCATCATAAGAAGCTTGTGAAGCTAGAAAAGAAGCATCCCTCGAACTAGAGGCACAAATGCCCGATGCGCTCGAGGAGCTGAAAATGGATCCTTCTGCAAATCTGAACAACAGTTATTCTCTTCTCTTGGATTCAGATGATTTCGGAGTCTCAGAACCATTCAGCATGGACTTGTTACACTTTTACCCCTTGAGAGGCTCGCTGGGCTGAAAACTTGGAAGGGCGACCCAAGCAAAAGTTAGAGTAAGAAAAGAAAAAAAAAAGAAAAAGAAAAAAAGAGAAAAATGCAAAAAAAAGAAGAAAAGAAAACATGAAGAAAATGAAAAGAAAAGATACAAAAAAAAAAAAAAGGAGAAGAAAAGAAAAGAAAAAGAATTGAAAAAGAAAAGAAAGAACAAAGCTCGCAAGGTCGAAAACAGGCAACGGGCGCCTTGGCAAAAATTAGAGCCTAAAAAGTGAAGGTTAAAATACCCGAGTGTACCTTAACCGGAACTACGTAAGGCTTGATTCCTATGTTTGGGATACGTAGGCAACTTCGTTCTGAAGTCCAGCCCCCAATGCTTTCATAGCGTCTCAGTCTATGTAATGGTTTTGATTACCTTTGCCTCCTCTGAATCCGATAGTTCAGGTATGACAACCGAAACTCTTGATCAACTTCATCTGAAGTCCGACCACCAATCTTTATCACGATGGTGTGTCCATATATTGGTCCTGACCATCTTCATCTTCTCCGTGTCTTAGAGTTCATTTGCAATCATCACCAATGGAAGCATGCTGCGGTATCATCCAAACAAGGGGCAACTTTCTGTTGCTATGAGTTGCCATAAGTCACCGTTTAAACCAGGGGCAACTTTCCGTTGCCATGCACCCCTTTCAAGCAAGGGGCAATTTTCCATTGCCTTCGATCCGAGGTTGCACATCACAAGAGTAAGTTCCGTGCTCGTTTAGCATTGGTTGTTTGCAAAAATAGTTTTTGAAAATTTTTACTGAGGTTGACTATTTTCTCAAAAACTATTTCATTTTCTATAACTAAGACCATTTCTGGGACCCAGACGGGAAAATTTTCAGTGCTCATAGTCTAACTTGCATGATTTCAAATCGAAAATCAAATAAGCATGTTAATCTAACTCTCATTTTGGTCAAAACTGTTTTAGTAGAAAACTAAAAAATGGTCAAAGTGATGAACTAGGGGTACAGTCGAGTCAGGTGTTCTGTCTTTCCCCCGTCGTTACCATATTTGCCGGAAGGGCACTCTATTCACCGGAAGAAGGCACAACTAAAGCTGTCAGTAAAGGGCTGAAAGCTCTCAACAACCTCCGAGCAACGAGGTATTGAACCAAGTATGGAGCACGAATCGGAATGGATCAAGATACTCCATTCCACGAACTATCGACTAGGCGTCATGGGAAGAAATAGCCATGAGCTAATAATATTGGGCGTGAACCCGAACTTCCTATTCATCCATTAATAACCTGGGAGGGACAAAAAATGAGAGAATAAAGAATAGAGAGGTGTAAGTTGAGAGAAAAGTAAGGAAAAGGGTTTTGAGAAAAACCGAGCACGAGGGCGAGTGACATGAGAATCACAAATCGAAAGGTGGGAAACATACGGGAGGCGGCTCCTCGAGATCTGAGGTCTTTCATTTTTTGTAAACACGTCAGGTGTGTTGTGTCTTTTGTTTTGTTTACCTCAACTCTTGTTTTGGGTCTTTTTGGCGTGTCTCGTTGTGTTTAGGTCGTGTACCTTTTGTTTGAGTCTTTCTCATTTGTGCTTTCGGTTGTAGGCTCAATACCCAGGTTTGAAAAGCCCTTTTTCAAATTCAAAAATCGTTTGTGCTCAGAGTGCTGTGCCATTTCTCTGCATTGAGGCGAAGCAAAAGGAAAAAGGGAAAATTTGGGGCATATGAGTGTGCTTCAACTTCAACCGGTCTCACCTTTGTATTCCGTCTTGTCAGATTGGACTATAGGTTCAGAATTTGCGTGTCTTGAGAATGAACCGAAAGTCTTTGCGATGCAATTTGTATCTTGATTAATCCTCAGCAGCGTATGGTTTGTGTGTTCAGAATAAGCAGTGGTTTGTATGGGTTATTTTGTTGGTAACTGGTTCATTATCTGGTTATTACTATGCAAGTGCTCAATTTTCAAACAACAGATCAATCTCATTTACATTGAGGTGCAACATGATGTAATGCAATGTATAAGATGTACAAATGTGACACTTTTAGGACAAAAAGGTTTGTTTCATTCCATAATCTTTTTAAGTACATAGTTTTGAAAACAAAAATCTGCCCGCAGCAGTACAAAGTATCCTAGTTACCAACAAAAGGGAAAAGTACAAAAAAGAAAGCAAAGAAAAATCTGTATCAAATATCAAGTGGCTCCAAAGTGTCTGTCCTAGTCCTCTTCTGGGACGAAGGTCAGGGACAATCATCCGACTGTCATTCGAGCAGTCAAGGCCATCCCAGTCTCCTCCTCAGATGACCTCGCCTGCCTCGCCTCGCCTCGAACTTCTCCTCATCATCATCATCTGGAACTGGCGCCCGAGAGCTATTCCTGACATGAGTGCACCCCGCTTTGGTGCGGGGGTATACTCTGCCCTTTCCATCTCCTCCGGTAGGAACAGAAGGCCTGGCTGGAACACCTCCTACGGTGGGAATCTGGAAGGGAGGCTGAAAAGTACAAAAGGCAAATGCATCGTATCGTGAAGAGGTTTATCGGTCGCGAGAATGCAATGTATGAACAGTGTGTGAATCTTGTGAGCGGTTATCGGTCGAGAATCGATGTATAGTCTGATGTATCGAGATAGCGTGAAGCTTGATTTATCGGGGAGTTCGTAGTGCATCGATTATGTAAGCGGTTTATGTATGGTTTGAGGCTGTGGTTGAAGAACATCTGGAATCTTGTAGAGGGCTAAGAGGTCGAAAGTCGCTATAAGCTTCCCATCATGGAGGCATTCAACTCCGAGGCGTGTGTACTCGGAAAAAGCTGCTTGAAAGTATCGGATGCATCGATTATTCGTAGAATATCAAATAAAATTGAAATGAAATACCAATGCAAGATGCAATATAAAGTAGTACATCTGGGGCAGAAGGTCGTGAAACCGACCAACTCTGATCGTGGGAGGAGCAAAGGGGATTTGGTAAAGTCGCCCCACCACCGCCTCTGACAGCTGGTCGGAGCTGGACGAGGCTCTCCTCCAGCGCTCTGCTTCTAGCCCCACACGGCTCACCTCTAAAATTTCTTTGGCCCCCACTCGCTTCTCTCTCACGGGCCTCTCCTCACCAGCGGCCACCACTCAGAGGCCGCATGATATACGTCTGCACGTACTCTCTGTAGTCACCTATGCCTCGGAAGCGGATCGCGTTCCAACTGATCGTGTAGTCGGCCATCTGCTCGGCAGTAAATCTCTCGGTCTCCCTCATATCCTCAAGAGGGTGAATCGGGACTATCTGCTCTGGTCACCCTAAGTGCAGCGTGAGAAGCAGCTCACCTAGGTACCAAGCCCGGCAAGACCCCTCTAGCGAGAATCTGGAAATCTGAGGTCTCCTCATGCCGCAAACCGTCGATCCCAGATAAATCGGCGCAACGGAAATTTGCTAGGTGATCTGAAAATGAAATCTGGGTTTGTTATCTCTTTATTGTGAAAAAACATATCTGATGAAAGCGAAGCTTAAGTAAGCTGAAAGTCGAACATACCTCCACGGGGTAATGGTGTCAAAGTGGCGGCGGAAAAAAAGCTAACGTCTCTTGAGGCCTCCGCACACCTCGCGTTGAGCGGCACGAGAAGCGGAATAGCGAGAGGGTCTCGCATACGGCACTAGGGCTGGTTTGGGGAAACTAGGCGTTGACCCACAGCAGAGCAAATACCGATATGCTTATCGGATAAGCGGAATCACGAGAATAAGTAAATATGAGCCGTGTATCGTGCAATGTATTGAGATAGTGTATTATGCGGTTATTACAGTGTGGCGATTATGCGAGGTCGATATAAGCGAGTATATCGTGCGTGTGTGCAATATACAACTAGTGGCGAGACTACGGTTATGCGAGTGAAAAGGTGTCTACGAGAATATAGTCTGTAGTCTAGATAGAAAGCGATAAAGTAAAGCGAGAAAAAATGTACCTCCCAAGCATGCGGTCCAGCAACTGTCCACGCCACAGGCAGAAGCCGAAAGGATCCGTAGAGGGTGGCCAGAAGCGGCCACGGTCATAAAGTGGTGATACTTGGCGACATCCACTAAGGCAGAGCAAACCACGAGGCACGGTGATTTCGCCGTCGGCGAAAATAGTGCGTCTCAATAGAAGCGTCGAGAAAACCACGGGCATGCTACTCCACGCCGCACAGGCGTGAACCTCCTCGGTCAAAAGTGTTTGAACCCTTGTCTTTGGACCTCGAACCAGAATAACGAAGCTCGCACGGGCCAGGCGAGGTGGCTTCGCCAGCGGATAGATTCCGGCGATGAGTCCACTCGTCCATATCGGTATCAAAGGTCGGATCACCTTACTCCGATACTGTGAGGATCAAATCATAGGGAGTAATCGTCATATCTCCGTCGCGAAAAATGGACGAGTCGGTGGTGTCCCACCACCTCTCGCTAAGCGGAAAGCGACCTGCTTGGGGTAAGCAGATGATCCTCTGCAGACGCCTTGTGGCGGATCCACGATGTGGCGAACCGCATCGGGTAGCTCTGCGTACAATCTCAACTGAAGTGGCGATGTTCCCATACCCCCGGACGATATAGGAATCCCTGTTTTTCAAGAAAACAATTGCGAAGCAATGCAAAAATATACCAGTTTTGAAAGGCATTCAGAATTGGGGCAAATATAAAGTATGCATGTTTTGATTAAAGCAGTCATCGGTTAATCCGGTGTGCTTAGTGAACTAGCGTGTATGTCGTCACGTTTTGGAGTGGTTCGATGCAAATATAGCGTAATGTAAGGTTGTTTTTATTCAAGCAGATCTTGGTCTGGGTGTGCTAATGTTGAACTACAAGCGTCACGATGTGTCGGCGTGTTTGAGTGGTTCGATGCAAATATAGCATGTGTGCATGTTTTGATTCAAGCAGATCTGGTGTCTTGCATTCTTCGATGAACTACAATGTGTGATGTGTCGGCGTGTTTGAGTGGTTGAATTAAATATAGTATGTGTGCATGTTTTGAGATTCAAATGACATCAAGTTGCTAAGAACCAAACTAAAGATGTAGGTGTGCTTCTGATGAACTGGCAAATGTGTCGGCATGTTTGAGTAGTTCGGTGCAAATATAGCATGTGCATGTTTCGATTTCAAGCGAGATATCGATTGCAAGTATGTTCCTGATTAATTATAGTGTCTGCACAGTGTTATACAGGCTAAGTTAAAGAAAGAACATAATCGGCTATAAGGCGATTTAGCGGTTAAGTGTTTACATTACGAAAAAGTAAAACAAGGAAGAAATGTTACCTTGGAAGTTTAAACAGATGGGATATGTAGGCTCACGTGAGAAGCTTCTGGAGGCATATACTGTCAAAACTTCAAATTGATGAAAGGCCGTCGGAGGCAAGACATGGATCGCCGTCAGGTTGTCGTGGAATCGAATGGACGGCCTTCGAGAGGCTCAACCCCGGATCCATCTCGTGCTCGGGGACTCCATACTGTGGAATGTCATCCGCCATATCAAAAGGTGATGAGAAAAATAGCCAAGAGGGAAAGAACCGGGCTAGAATCTGAAGGTCAACAGAAAAAGTCAACCTCGGGAGGGTGAAAAATGGCGAGAAAAATAGGAATGTGGAAAATGTGGGAAAATCAAGGAAAACTTGGGGGGCAAACCCCCAAGAGTGGAAATCGAAAAAGAGCGCCAAAATGAAGTTTCGATCGAATGAAAATGTTCGAAACACGAAGGTATACGCGAATCGAACGATGAAACGGGGCCGAAAGTACAAGAAAACGGGAGAATAAAGAGAAGAGAATGCTCTAGGGAGAGAGAGGGCAAGATTTCGGCTAAGAAATGAAAAGAATGGGGTTTGAAACCTTCCATTTTTAAAAGACCATATGAAAAGTCAAAAGCGCCTGAATCGAGCATTTTGGCGGTCATTACATTTTGGTGGCAATGAAATATTTTAATGGTACGTATTTTGGTGGCGGTGCATGGCGGTGGCCTCCTCGCGGCGATGAGCCTCCTACAACCTTGTTTGGGTCAAATAAGTGGTTTGAGACCATTGTTTCAAGATGGTACAAGAAAAGGCATTCTTGGCTCAACCGACCTCGTTTTGACCTCGGACCGTGTCTTCTATACATGGCACTTTCAGATTCGTGCAAAGGTGTATCCTTTTGTCTTTACAAAACTTCGAAAGTTGCCCCATGTGCATTTCAAATCAATCGCACTATCTTGTGCATCGCATCTCATTCAAGCGCTATCTTACCTCAATCGCCTTGTCTTGTGCATCGCATTTCAATCGTGCTATTTTGTGCATCTCATTGCATTTTGCATGCATTCAATCGAGCTATTTTGCGATCGCACTATTTTCATGTGATTCGGTCACAGGGCTTTGTATTTCAATCGCTTTATTTTTGGCGCATCTCATTGCATTGTACATGCATTCAATCATACCGCATCCAGCGCGATCGCATATATTCGCGCATCACAACGCTTTACTACAAGGCACGCATGCGGTCTCGCTGGCATCGAAGACTTTAAACACGCCGCTTTGATCCGGGCGAGATCTTAACCCGCCAACGGATGCGGCGAGACCTAAACCACTTGGTTGTCATGCATACCTTTCAAACTTGCATGCATTATCATGCATTCAAGAATAACAAAGTTCATGCATTTTTAAAAGTCGCAGCGATAACAAAAGTTCATACATTTTTAAAGTCCTGGTGTCACACATTCTCTGAATTCATTCAGCATGAGCATGCATTTTCCCCCAACAATGAGGCGGTCTAGGAGACCTTAAATCCTTGGAAAAGGTCGCAAGACCTTCCCGGTTGCATTGGTGTGCCACGGCTCATTTGCATATGTCATGCATTTCATTTCAAAACAAAACAAAACAAAAAACAAATAAAAAGTGTCATATGTCATGCATTTTCATTGTATATAGTGTATATGTCATGCATCATTATAATATAGTGCATATGTCATGCATTTCAAAAAAAAGAAAGAAAGTGCATATGTCATGCATTTCTTATTGTAAAATAATGCATATGTCATGCATCATTGTAAATCTTGCATATTTCTTGCATCCCATTTTATATAGTGCATATGTCATGCATTTCATTGTAATATAGTACATATGTCATGCATTGGCCAGAATATCCATTCCATTGCATATTGTAAATATCGCATTGTAGCTTGCATGCATCCATTGCATCATCACCTTTATCTTTAATTTCAGACCTTTTCTTGTTGAGCTTGGCTCTGTATCAATGCTCATACTTCTTTTCACGTTAAAGCACAATTACTTGCGTAAGGCACGCGTAATTTCATTCGCCCTGATGAACTTGGTTTTGCAGATTGGTAAAATTGGCACCTTTCAGTGTTAGACTGCGTTTCGTTTGTAAACGCGCGCTAATATGCCTTTCCCTAGGTAAGATTTAGAGTGCATTGCTTTCGCCTTATCCATCGTATTCATCCATTCCAATTGCATGTCGTGTCAGCAGCTGTGATGCATCCATTGCATCACCCTTTTCATTCTCGGCTCGCTGACCTTTCCCGCTGATTGAGTTTGGTTTGGTATGTGCTGGCGTACTTTTCACGTTAAACACGGCAGCTTAAAAGTGCACGCGCTCATTCCTCGATGAACTTGGTTTTTGAGGAGTTCTTGCGGCACCTTTTACGTATTAGACATGGCTTCTATGTGTACATATATGCCCTTCAGCGAATTTACGGTTGGCTGCATGCCATGTCCATTGCATATATATTATACGTAGAAAGTGTAATTTTTGCATCCAGCATTAGGATCATTTGTCCTTCAGTTAGCCGGTTGTTTATATAATAAACCACTTTAGCTGCCCTTACATGTCATCACCAATCAATGGTTCTACATTATAAAAATGCGGCGGCACACGAGGGTTCACGGCACTCTTTTCTACATAGTAGATTGACTTGTTACTTCCATCAATCTATTTGACATTTGTTATGGTTTTTGAACCACTTTCGTGATTATATCATGATTCAATTGGTATTGCATTTCATTTGCATTGTTTCAATTGTATTGCATTTTTTATTTGCATTTTGTTATAATATAGTTTTGCTTACATTTTCAGGCATAACATTTTTGTATTCATTTTGCATTGTCAGCGCCATGTTGCTAACAATATTATACCTGCGGGAAGCTGGCTGGTGGTGTAATGAGAATAGGTGTGTATTTTTGCCTCCTTTTGAGGTCGGTGCAACTGTATCTAACCCAGTGTATTGCATCCTCCGAGTGAGACGGAATGAGAATTGCATAATTCTTTTACATCCTTTCGTGATTAATAAGTTTTTTGTGGCGCGTTTAAACTGGTCAGATGTTATGTTTTCTCGTTACAGCTTTTTGCATGATTCATAAGTTATGTTC